>VWZV01009468.1:68427-90463 GCA_013397155.1 Irena cyanogastra | reverse complement strand
CCAAAGTGCATGGATACAAAATAAACACGCGATTGGGAAACTGCCTTTGCTGGTGTGCAGGATTTTAAAATGATGTAGGAGATGGAATCATCTGGGTTTCCAAAGAGATGACATGAGATACAAAGTTATGCAGTAATTCAGCCACAGAACCAGCATCCATGGTGGTCATGGGGGCTGGCGAGGCCAGGTCAGCCAATACACCAAGAGCCCCGTGACAGTTTGCTCTGAGTCTCCCCTAATTTGGGGTGGGAAGGCTGCCCACAGCTCATGGCTGAGTGTTCACAGTGTGTAACACAGTTCTTCCCCAGCTGCAAGGCTCTGCTGGTTGTGTGAGGTGCTATGTACTTGACTGGATTCCATCCCTGGCTATTAACAGTTTAATAATGGTTCTGTGAATTAGCATTAAATTACAGGGAATGTTACAGAAGGGGTTCTAATATTTACATTAGTGCCTAATGAATTCCCTATAATTAACATAATTGCAGTGAGCCACAGAAATTAATACTCAACCAATTATTTTAAAGAGCTATCCAATCTACATTGAGATTTTTTGAAGACACCTTCCCAATAAAAAGTTTTTTAAAAGCACAGGTCCTAATGCTGGCGTGAATGCTCTTCAGGGATGAATTACATTGCAGGATCAAGGCCTGGGTCCTCCCTGGAACTTTAAAATAAGTTAATTTATCCAATTTCCAAAGCATTCATATTATGTTTATATTATTGTAACATAAAGCAGAGAACCTATGAAGTTCTATGCTCACCCTTAAGCATGACCTCAAATGTTACAAACATGACTGAGATAAACTCACCAGGGACAGGTGACACTGGTCCATAAAGAGCTTCTAGTGGCAACTAAAAAGATCCCACCAGAAGCAGCAAACGACACTGCTTGAAGCTCCAGATAATTTGTTTTAGAAGGCAGGAAGATTAAAAAAAAAAAAAAAAACTGACAAAAAACCTCCAAACCAAACCCAACCAACTAAAAAAATCCAAATAAATAAAAAAGACCAACACCCAAATCCAACCCAGAAAATCAAACAAACAAAAAGTCCCACAAAAAGCCTTTTTTACCTGAAGGAATCTCTAACATTTCTTCACGTTACTTTCTGTAAGCAGCCCTTGGGGAGGTGCATAGACCTGGGGCCCCTTTGCAAGTCAGGTGCCTTCAGAAACCCTCTGGTGGACACTGTACCTTGAGCAGCCATATTCCAACAGCAGCTTAACCTTTCTTCCCATCTTTCCAAATATCTTGTACTTGGAGATAGCGGACTGGGTTTTCTACCTGTTTGTTTAGAAGCTCCACCTTCAATCACAAGACAGATCACTTCCTTTGCTCCCTGCTGCATTCTGTTCCTGATGCACTCCTGTTCCATTTTTCCATAGCAAGGCCTACACTAGAACTTCTGAGACACAATTTTTCAGGGGAACTGAGAGCACAAAGTTCAAAAGGTTACCAAAGCCCCAAAGCCAGCCTTATGAATTAAAGGATAATTAATCTCACACCCTGAGCCATCTCTGCTATGTCTTCTGACATTGGATCCAGTTCTGCTCATGCCACAGAGCAATTTAACATTCTGAATAGTGCTGGAGGAGACCAGCAGAAAACCATCTCTCTTCTTCCCCACAAAACCCATTGAGAGCTATTTTCAGAGCAAATAAAATTTGTCAGCAGCCCACCCAGGAGCACGCTGCAGTTTGAGATAGCCTGCCCTGTGGAAGAGCAGGCACGAAGGCAGCAAGAGAAGCTCTGAACTTCTCAGACACTTGCACCACACTGGCCAAATGCTGCCCCTGGGGCACAAAGCTAAAACTGGTCATTGTGAGAGGTACCCGACCCCTAAAGCACTGCTGGACTGCACAGCTCTCCCCTCCCACAGGCTCAGCACAGCTCTGCAGCACTGTCCACAAATACACGCCCAGGGGAAAAAAAACCTTGAAAAATCTTCTCTTTTTTTCAGGGAAAAGAAATCTCTTTGGCTTCAAAGCCCAAGGGTCTTTTGCTACCCACCTCCCTTAAATCTGCAATTAAATACTTCCCTGGTTGATAGTGGAAGTATTCCCTGCAGACAGTGCAGCAGGAGTTTGGGAAGTGTTTGTCAGATAAAGGAGTGCCAAAACCACGGCCTGTTAGTTGATTGTACTTTCTTTACATTATCACTTCTCCCCATTCCATAAAAGTGTCTTATTCCTTCCAGTTCTTGTCCATCAAACTGCTGGGATGGCAGTCTGGCTGGGAATGAGAAACAGAGGAGAAAAAGTAGCTGGAACATGTAGGGAACACAATCATTCTCATCTTATCATGTCAAACAAATGATTTTTACCTTTTATTTCTTGCCAATTTCCATTTACAAGCACAAAATCTAAATTAACCACCCTAAACTACTCAATGACCTCCTTCCCAATGGTTGTGCCAGTTCTATGTTGGCATTCTCTGCACATCTGATTTTCCTGCTGCAGCTAGAAATGTTACATTATCCTGCTGCTATTGGTCTCTGAGACATTGAGCCCTGCCACACTTTGCCTTAATGATTTCCCAGGACTGAACATGCTCCACACCACTTATCTGTCATGAAAACTGCTCCCCAAACTCTTTTTGAGCATGTTCCTTCTCATCAGTGAGCATTTCTTTATTCTTGTGCTGTAAGACAAGTTGAATATGAGAAATGAATTTTTTATGAGCCTCCATTATTATTTCTTCTATTCAGGTGTGTACAAAAGACAGGCCAAGCATTCACAGAAAATACAGATCCAGGAGATGTTTGTAAAAGCAGCCAATTTAAGACTTTGTTGCAACCCTGGGGCTGCAGGGTATTTTAAAAATGGGTTTAACAGTATTCAAAACAGCAATTAGGCTAATAAATCATTAAAAGCTCATCAAAATGATAGCATTAGAAAATCAGAAAGTCATCCCACAGTTTACGCTCGGATGTAGCCACAGTCTGGAGGAGAAATTGGGCAGGAAATCCATTCTCTTGGGGCAGTGGCTAAGGTCAGAATTGTGGCTGGGTGGGTGAACAGGGACCTTGATTGTAGAAAGCCCCAAAAGCAGGTTGTTCTACCCCAGACAGGGTCCAGAACAAAGCAGTGGGCATGAGGTACATTGTGGAATACAAATGGAAACGAGCACAGGTGTACAGCACGTGATCCAACAACACTGCAGGGGTGCAGCAGCTTGCACCCCTAAATACAGCAACAAAGTACACAAAATTGGCCTCAGTGCCCCAAACCCCCCAGGCACACTGACCAGCAGAACTCCTGGCCTGGGGAGGTGGCCACACTGAGAGCACAAGCACAAGTTTAGGTACAGCAAAAGTACCTAAAGCACCTTCAATCAAAAGTAATCCCTTAACCCAAAGCTCTGTAGTGGCTTTTAGCACTGACCAAGAGCAAAGTCACAGTGCTTTTCTGCCCAGGTCCAAGTTCCTCCAGCACAAGCACACAGCTCAGCATGTGTTGGGCATTACAGAAACAGCTTTACTTGCTCCTATTCCAGTATCACCCATATTTAGAGTAGAGATGGTAAATTCCTTTATTTGTAAATTCATTAAATTCTCCAGTAAAGGTCCAACACACACTGCAGACTAAGTTTATAAAGGCATGAAGTAGAATTTCATCTCTACCCAGACAGTAACTTGCACAAAAACTTGCAGGAAGCTAATTATCTTTTAAGACCTCTACCTCTGTCACATTTGATTTATGTCATCCAACAGTTCAAAATTACTAGGGAGATGGACAGACAGCAGAGAAGCATAGAACTGTTTCTATAGTGAAGTGCATTAAAAATAGAAAGAATGCGACACTGATGTTTCTTTTCAGATATTGCCAGAGGGATTCCTCAGGACACTGTATCCTGAAGCTCTAACCCCTAGTGAAATCTATTTAAAAAGCAGTAGTAGGATCCTTCATAATCCTTATCCTGGAAAAATTAATTGGACTAAACTCCTCTACATATTGAGGAGAGAGGAGATGGGAAAAATCTCCCACTGGATGCTTGCAGATTTAATGTAGTTTAATTTACAGCTACAATACCATCTGTGAATGGTCCACACACACGTGTTGTTACTATATAGCTGAACTGTCAAACTGAAGTATTGGGCTAGCTGCAATTTGCTTCTTACATATTTGACATCCTGGTGAAGGTAATACCTTCATATTCTGCTTTACTGCTACTTCCCAAGACTTTATTAAGAGCTGGACAATAAAATATTGCCTAGGGAAAGACTATTCAGGAAAAGAAGTGTTAGAAGTGCTCATTTTTGGGTTGCCAAGAGACTTCTGTATACATTCATACCAATCCAATCCATCACTGCCTGTGAGAACAGCGGGCTGGATTTCCAGCTACCACTTCTGCAAACAAGCAGAAAGTGCCATGCACTGCACCAGCTGTTTGTCCCCAGTGGAAACAGCCCAAAACCAGCCTCCTGCCTCAGGGACCCCCCACATCTACAAGAAACACTGGATCTGCAATGAGAGCAGCAAACACCCACAGTGATGGCTGGGACAGCCGAGCTCCACAAAGCAGCCACTGGCCATTGGGAAGGTGGCTCTGTCCAGCTGGAAGGAGCAGGGAGGAGCACCCAAAAATGGGCAAAGACCACTCTTGAGAGCCTGCACAGCTGTTTTCCAAATGCTTTGGTCCAGCCATGCAGCAACAAAGGTGAGGCTGCTCTTTCCGACACACTTTAGAGAACCCGTAGCAAACACTTCTCAATGTTGCAGTCTGTGAACCAGCCTGGAAAAAAACTTAAAAATTTAAAATCTTTTCCTTTCCCTACAAAGGCAGTAATTTTGTCTGTAAAAGTAAGACTGTTTGGCCCACATCTGTTACTTAAAAGCATGAATTCTTCTGCTTCTTTATTTGTCTGTAGGAGTTCAGAAAAACATGAAATACCTTCATTAAAGGGTCCAGGCAGAAGAGCAGAGCCTCAGAAGACCCCTTTGAGAGTGGCCATAGCAATCAACAGAAAAGCTCTTGGAATGATGAGCTCAGCGGGAGTAATAAGCAGAAACATATCTACAAAAGGTCACCCTCTGCTTAAGTTTTAATCTTCTAATGTGAAGAATTTTGGTAAATGTGAGAGACACGATGGCCAATGCTAAGGCAAAGGCAATCTTTTTAAACCGCACTTTATCTGAAGTGGGCTTTTGCTATTTTCAGTAAAGTAGCACTTTGTCTGGCTGGTTCATGAAGCATTGAATATACCAAATACTAGAACTGAAAACAACAACACATATTTTTAGCTTTAATGAATATAGATAATGGGAGAAAGATGGCAGTCTGCCTGCAATGCCTCTATTCTCTCAATCTCAACTTCTTACAACAAATAGCCTGCACTCATCCACTGACAAACAGGCACAGACAATCTGTTGACTTCATTCAAATCCTGAAGCACCATCTAAATCACCAGGTATCATTAGCTGAAATTGTTTTATAAATAATGGGCTTATTGTGAGGAATTGCAGTGCAGAGAGTATGCATTCAAATTCTTTTTTAAACTGTAATCCAGACTTTGTACTGATTACCAGCCTAGTTACCTAGGTAGTTTTCACTGAAGAGCTTGTGTGTTCTTCAGATGTTTTTCAGATGTAGCCATAGCAGCACTTGCATCATTGTCAGACTGTCTGCCTCTTGCAACTTGCTGCCCCAGGACTAGTGCCACACTGCTGCTGGCTTGGAAACAATCCTGGCCAAAGAGATGTACCAGCCAACATGGACTTGCGTTTTGGGAAACTTGGCACTTAACACTTTTCACGATTACTGACATTGTTCACTAACACATCAAGACTTTTTTCCAGCTCTTTGAGGGAGGGTCAATAAAGGAATGACACTGGAAGCATCCCACTTGTGCTGAATAGATGCTGTTGCATAGATACAGACACGAGTGCTTGCTGAAATAATTAATTGATTGGTGCGGTTTGTGTTGGGTAATGCTCCTTTAGAGATTGAAATCTCTTGAACAGGATGGTCAGTTGCTGTCCAGGTACTGATGGGAGCCTCCACTGCAAGTATCCTTGCAAAGATGCCTTCAGGCAGATGAGATAAGGCCCCTGAACCATTCTGGAGAACTCTTACATCCCACTAGCACACCTACATGACTACTCCAGCATAGGCACAATCCACATCCACTCATTACCTTAAATTATGTACAAACCATCTCATAACTCTCTTGACCATGAACAAAGACTCTTCTAAAGACCACTCCTACTGAGCAGTTTTGTCTGAATATTTGAAGTTACCTGTGTACAATTTGATCAACACCTCTGTCTACAGCAGATGCCAAAGGGAGAACCCTGAGGAGCTCCTGGATTTTCTGCCCAGGAAGTTAAGCAGCACATCCCAACATACAAGCAGCAGCAGCTACCAGTTTGTGCACAGCAGGAACCCGCTGGGAGAGTCCCCAGGACTGTCCAAAATCCCTGTCTGCAGAACTCCTGTGTGCTGCTTTGCTGAAGGCTGCCTGGGAGGTCAGTCAATCACCCTGTTTGGGGGCAGTCCCGCCAGTCCTCTCTGCAGAGACCAGTTCCAGAATTCCCAGGCCACCCAAGCCACCCACCATCATTAAGCATGCTGGGTATCCAAACAGGCACAACCGTGATATTCAGCTACATCAAAATTGCAGCAGTACAAAATACTACCTAAACTTATAAAGAAGAAGGAAGAAGAAGGTAAGAAGAAGAAGAATAACTTGTTTTTCTTTAAAAACTGCTATCTTGTTTCATATTTATTACTATATTTTAAAACCTCAAACTTTAAGTTTTCTATCTTGTGATATTACACACTTCTAACTAACCACACACTCATAATCTTTGTGTTATCAATCAATTTTGGAAGCTTGTTCTACAGCCTCAGGTCAAAGGCAGTGCTCTCCTGGGAGTCAGTCTGTCTGTACAGAAAGTCTAAAATTCTCAGCATCTGGAACTCTAACAGGTAAAGTTCAGTTTCATCCTTATCCCCCAGTTATACTCCACACATAACTCTCCATGGGTTGTCACCACAGCATTCACTCAGCTCTTTTAACAGCAGCTGCTTGGAAATCATCTTGATACAAGCCAAGTGCCACTCCTAAGGCAGCCACCCTGACTTCCTGAGGCATCCTCCTGATCCCTGCCATATGTGCATATGGAAATGGGAACACAAGGGACATGAGCAGACATAAATGGGTTGGAATTTCCTAGCACTCAGACTGAGTGGCTAGAGCAAGGTCAGGCACTCAGCTCCTCCTCCTCACTCTGACTCAAGCTGCCCAAAAATCTTTACAAATCCCTTTGTCACTTCCCAAAGCATCTAAGTGCTGTATCAGAAAGCTAATGGGTTTTCTGAAAAAAGTGGGTTTTCTGAACCTCCTGTGGGAGTAATGAGCCTCTCCTTTTATGAAGGGACAAGTCAGCTGAAAGAAGCAATAAGAGAACTAATGCCATTTGCTAAGATGGATTGCTATTATTTGAGCTGTCCATCCACATGTATTTGTCCTGAGTGTATTTTCAGTACTAGAAGCAATGTAGTTACAGATCACAGAACAGCCAAACTGTCAGAAAACATGGACTGACTTATCTTCATCAAAATAAATCACAACAGGTTTTGGGACTCCCATAACTCAGAAGCCAAGGGTGACCTTGAGGGAGAAGTTGATTAAAACTGTCACATCAAGCCCAGCGCTATACTTTATGGTTAATGATGCCAAGTTGCCAACTGAGACATGCTGTTGTGTCTGCAGTGAAGTTTTAGAGCTGAGATGTTCCTCCTAAATAACAACTGAGATTAGGAAATCCAGCAGTCTGACCTGCTCCCAGAGTTACAGCCCCTTCCCATGAGCCTGTTAAACCAGTGCTGTTTCACGTGCCTCAAACAGGAATGGGAAGAAACCCAATGGGCAAGATTAAAAAAGAAACAAAACCCCGTGAAAGTCACCACACCCCAATCCAGTTTGCTTTCTCCTCCATCAGTTTACTTGATCATGTACAGCAGAAAACATACTGAACTGTTAGGGACTAAAGACCAAACCCTCACCTGGGGCAGACATCCATGAGCACCTCTGCACATGCCCAAGGTTCAGCTCACAGCTGTTCCTTAACTATTCACTAACTATTATTAACTATTCATTAACTATTCACCTGACATAGTGTACAAATACTTAATTCTTAACTATTACCACATTTCCTGCCAAACCTCTCTCTCTGCTTGACTGAGCTTTCTGCTGCATTTCCTCCAAAGCAGGACAAGATCTCAGGGAAGGTGGGTTTTTATTCTATGATAAATGTCCTAGGAGCTCTCCCCTGGTTTCCTACAAGCCTGTCTAAAGTGCTGCAATGCAAGTACGAGAGTGAGCTGGCAGTGCTGCAGCTCTGCACACCTCTAGTGATGTGTCAGAGCGACACAGAGAAACCTGGGCATTCATGCTGATTGCAGAGGCTTCAGCCCCATCTCTCCTGTCAGCCATGGCAACCACAGCTCACTCAGGACTGCTATTTATGGAGGGTCTCTCTCCGATAAAAGCTGCATTAGGAAAGGCACAAAATCCTTTAACAGAAGGTTTGGTCTTCACAACAGCAATGTTTTGGAAATAAAAGTAGTGTCACCTCCTCCAATGCCTTTGATTTTTAATATCACAAATTAACCTATTCTGATAAGCCTTAAAAAAAAACGAAACAATATTTCACCAGGAAAAAAAAAAAACCAAACTATGGTCACAAAAACCCAAACTCCAGGCTGACCATTTTGGTACAATCTTCAAAAAGGTACTGTGGTATTGCACATGAATTTCAACTCCCTGCTGGGGCTTGTCACCATGCCCTTGATTTCCCCAGCAGAATCTAGGGCTGCAGATCCATTGCAGCTGGAAGTAACCCTGGCCAGAATTACCCATCCAAGAAGCAGATGGTTCTGAGCATGTCAGGCTGACACTCGGTTTGTCAAAGCTATTGGGTGTCAGCAGTTTCCATCCTCATTGTTTTAAGAGCTGGGAGGGGAAAAAAGCCCACAAGCAAACAATTTAGAAGTAAGAGGACAGTTAAAGGTAAATTATTTCCCGTGCAGGGTAATTTCCATATAGAATTAGTTCCTGAAGAGGGACATTCAGCAAAGAATGCAACTATGTTTTGGAGATAAGTAGGCAATTTTCTAAAGATGAAGATGGTAGGTGCATGGAGAAAAGGGAATAAAGCAAAGGAAAAGGACACACTTCACTCAATAGCCTCTTCTTTTCAGGAGTGTTTTGCAGTTCTGGGAACACAGTAACAACAAGCAGCAGGGTTTTGCCAACAAGACACAGCCTGTCCTGATGCCAGGGGGCAAACCTGCTACAGATGAGCATGTCAGGAAAATCCACAAACACCAGAGGTTTATGTCCAAAAAAGAGACAGTGGAGTCCTTTAACTTTGTTCAAATAAAGGGGAAAAGTCCACTGGGGCGCATGCCCACAGGTTTTTCTCTCTCAGGGTTTCAGGGGCACAGCCTGCTTTCATCCCAAATTCCCAGCCACAGGTTGCCCCTTCCTTTCCCCATTGCTGAGTCACTAGGAAGGCACAGCCTTCCCAAACCACCTGCCACATATTCCTCCCTTGAACCTACTGTTTCACCCCAAAGTTCAGAACTCCAGCCTCGTGCAGACCCTTGTCTATCTCAAGAGCCAAACTGTGTGTGGTCTGCAACAAACCTGCTGCCCAAAGTCAGTAGAGATATGAAGATTCACTTCAAAGATGTTAACACCCCTCCCTTCACCCACCCAATTGTTTGTAAAGGCATTAGCACACATCTTTGCTCTCAATCCTCAGCGTGGACACAGCAAGCAATGAACCAGGTCTAGGATCCATCCAGAGCGTCCAGCCAGGAGCAAAAGAACCAGAGCTGGCTCCAGCACAGGCCTGATGTTCACCTGTGAGGCTGGGGGGACTGGAAATCAGCATCCCACAGGTGCTGCTGGGCTGGGAGGGGTCCCTGGTGAGGCTCTGTGGGTGCCCTGGGACAGGAGAGTGGCCACTCCTCACTGTGAGGTGTCTCTGAACCCCACATCCAGCCTGGGGCTGCTGGGGCAGGCAAAGCCTGACAGCCCAGTTACAGCCCTGACAGCTCACTTACAGTCCTGACAGCTCGTGTCTGTGCACATTCCATGAGGAAAATGGGAAAACCAAAAGCCAGGAAGGCAGGGGATAGATGCTGGTGGATCAGATGATGCCGGGGGTCCCCATCTACCACACTGAGTGGAAAGGTGGTGCCAGAGGAGGAACCGACTTCCATTTGATGTCCTCAGCCTGAGCTGTGCTCGAGGGATAAACGGTTAAAAAGCTTAATCCCAGCAGCTGAGCACCCATCAGTGTGAGATCCAGCTACAGCCACATTCACTTAGGGAGAAAACTGGAAAATGCAGAATCTGGCATGTAAGGCAGCATACTTGCAGAGACAGGTGCTCCAGTTCAGAGAGTTTAAGCATCCTCCCTGTCTGTGCTTGAGAAAACAAGGAATTCTGCAGCTGGAATTCACACACCGTGGCACAGCAGCTGGTGTAAACAACAAGCAGGATCTTGGGGCACCATCCCCATCACCAACAGCACAAGAGTCTGCAAAAGCTGCAGCATCCTTCCCATCTCTGAAGCAAGAACGAAGGTAAGCTCACACTTCTGCAGTTAGAAAGTCCCTCTTGTCTATCTGAAAGATGTCTTCACACCTAACTAGTTGGCTATCTATGACTCCAGCACCTGAAGCTTCCCTGAGCAGACTGAAAATGAAATTTGGATCTCAAACTGCTCTGCTAAACACATGAGAATCATCTGTCATTAGCTACAGATAATTTAACACTCAGAGCCAGAACACCTAGTGCTGAAGGAGCAACAACAGTTAATAGGAGCCTTCATGTTACAAGAAAGTGAACAATGTTCAGGGCCTGCCAGCCCATGGAAGGGAAAGTTTCCCTCTCTTGCACAGACAGGAAAAAGGTCATGCTTCAGTGCAAGTCCAGCAGTGAGAGTGCCATGAATTACTTGCAGTGCTCATGCAGCACACTTCTGTGGCAGGATTGCTAGCCAGGCAAGAAAGTCACTAGCTTGGAGGATAACTGCTCTTCTCGAAGGTACTCTGTTCATAAAAGGAAAAAAGAATCTTGTTAATGTATTAAGCAGAGATAAAAGAAAGTCAGAGGTAACTTTAGCAGGGATGAATTGAACTCCAGCAATTTGCATCGGTTAAATATGCAATTGATCCTGTTTGCAGAGCGCCGTGTATCTGGCGTTATTAATGAATCATTTTCTGTTTCTTCCACTTAATTGCCCTAACCATGTTAACACAATTAGGAGAAGAGCCTAACGAAACATGAATAAATTATTTTGAAAGCAAAACTAGCAGCCCCAGGTAGTGTGGCATATTGCTGAGGGAAAGCAGGTGGCCACAGGTGGCTGTGAGCCTCCCCGGGTGATGACAATCCATGTGCTGTGCTATAGGGCTGCCTGCACTGTGATGGAATACTCTGTCTGCAAGCTGGCACACCACATTCGTTTTCAGAGCAATTAAAATCTACAGCAGATCAGAAAACTCCATTTTTATTACAAACCCCAGCAAGAAAGGACTTTACAGGACTATTGTAAGAGCAGAAGGATTTTGTCTTTTGGGCTAAATCCTTGTTGGTTTTCATCTCATCTTTTGGACTTGTTTTTTCCCCTAGCAAAAAGAGGTGCAAAAATTTAAATACCACTACTCAGTGGCATCTAACACTCTGCACATGGCAGGGACAGGGGCTGTGAAGGTGTTATCATCTATTAGTGAAGGAGTTAATGTCTGACTTTCAAGACACAGATTGTCCTGTGAGATGTCCTTCTGCAGGTAACCAGTTTCTAGTGAAACCAGTTTCTAGTGAGCCACTGCCATAGAGTGAACAATTCATTAATTGGTATCAAGAACAAGATGAAATTAAGCCTCATCTAGGGCACAAAGATAAAATATTTAATATTTTAATCTATTAAATTAAAATATATTAAATATATTTATTATATTAAAAGATATACATTTTAAAAATAATTTATTTTTTAAAATTAAATTTATATATTTAAATATCATGAGATAAAATATCATGTCTGTGAAGTTTACTGATCAATAATAAAATTCTTCATTTGGGAAGGAATTCAAATTCCAAATTAATCTGCATGACTTGTCAAATACTCTATGGCTCATTTTCTAGACATTTTAGACATTTTTCTAGAATCCAAGAAAATGGTGTTTCAGTCTCCTCATAGATCTTGTTGTCATTTTTCTGCAGCAGAACAATTTTTTGTAGTACTTCAGAATCTCATCCATACTTACCCCTACAATGTTTAAAAAACCCTGTGCCTTCCTGCTTGCAGGTTTATAGTTTACATCGTTTCAACAGCACATTCCCTCTGGGATTCCCCTGCTGCAGGAAAAAAACTTCCCTTTTACCCTTTGAAAACTCTGAAAGAACGGAGTGAGGCAAAGCCAGGCAGCTCTATTTTATCAGATTCCTCCAAAGAAACTTCTTTACAAACCTCCTGGGTGCTATACCCTGCTGTTAAACACCTCATCTCACTTCCTTCCAAAGATTCACAGTGTAAAAGTTCACACTGCAAAAGTTGAAGTTGGGCCACAGCTCTTAAGAGCCTGAGCAGCTTCCTGCCTTCCTCCCTGCATGGCTGCCCCTCTTATCTCATTTTTTCTACACTGGATTTTGGTAATTCTCACCAATACTNTTATCATTTTAGCTACCCTTTCTAAATTGCTCAGTTGAGAGGCAGAGGTGTAACAACAGCATGTTCCCCTCTGTAACAGAAAGCATGGTCAAGCTCTTAAAACACCAACAGAAATAGCTACAAGGGGGAAAAAATCCAATTAATTTCTTTAAGGTTGTCTCCACCTCCCCTAAACCAGAAATATTTTAACATAACTATTTACATAAAGAGCATGAAAGTGTTATGCAAAATCAGAAATTACACTTGTTGACAGTTGGGAAAAGCAACTTGGTTGTATATGGAGGAGCCTAACAAGGAGCAACTGAGGCAGGTTCTGTATCTTTACCCAGTCCCTCTGGCAAATGGGAAAATAAACATCTCTAACTCTGGACTCCACCAGAACATGCGGCATTTTGGTATGGTGCACCTCTAAAAGAAAAGAGCTGTGCCAATTAATTTTTGTCAGAAGTCCCCTTGCTTTTGCATCCGAGGGGTGTGTGCTGTCACACATGCCCGGCCTCTGCACCTCCTTTCAGACAGCCCAGCCTTTTCCCTGTCCCTCATGGCCTTTGGGGCTGTGGCGCCTCCTTTCACAGGCCCCTGGACACGAACGCCGTCCCTTTTCCCTGGGAAACAAAACTCACCAGCCCAAGTTCCTGACGTCAGTGTGCAGGAGGCGCTTGGCACTGCCAGGGCAGCCCAAGTTGAAGGTGGTGGCAGCTTGGGTCTGGAATGAAATAAATGGGCCAGGAGAGCTTCTTCTCCTTTTAGAATGCCTTTATTGAAAGAAACAGCCTGGATGGGGGCTCGAGGGGCGTGCGCACTCCACCGCTGTTCCCTGGACGGCTGGAAGGAGGAGGGGTTCAATTCCGTCACTCGGCGGCTCTGGGCCTTCCGTCCTCACGGGAGTCCCGGGGAAGACTGTAGATGGCCCGTAGTCTAGGGGTGTCTATCTAGCTAGGCACTGTTGATGTTATGGAGATCTGACTCATTTGACTCCGGGCAGTGGGAGGTCCACCATAGTTCTGTTGACCCACAGCAGTTACTTTCAGTCTTCAGTTATGTGTTGGTTCCTTGCTGGTGGGTCTTAGATGGTACCAAGGACACTTCATTTGCATATAGATGGGAGCACACATCTTTATGAGAGCAGCGGAAGTGATACCCCACGGGAAAGGAGAAGTGGGTACAGTACGACTGGGACATTAACATTTAAATCCTTGACAATTAACAAGTAACAATTAACCGAGGAACTATTTAACTATAATCTATGTTTCGAAACTTTTACTTTTCACATGGAAGTCATCCCCATCGATTCAGAATTTCAGGATGCGGCAGCCCATGCGCGGCCACAATTGCCTGGACATGAATGCCGTCACTTTTCCCTGGGAAACAAGATTCACCAGCCCAGGTTCCTGATGTCAGCTTGCAGGAGGTGCTTGGCACTGCCAGGGCAGCCCAAGTTGAAGGTGGTGGCGTGTTGGGTCTGGGACACATCCTGATCCATTCCAAATTTTAGGAGGCATCTGGGCCAGAGCTCAGCTGCTGTTCCTCAGCAGGGTCCCCCTCCTCCCTGCCCTCCACCACTGCTTCCCTCACAGCCCTGAATTACACTTTGCTCTGCCCACAAATTCCTGCCCTTACTTGCTTCAGCTCTGGCCTGACTCCCACTGTGCAAAAACTCGCTGCTTGTAATCTTAATGCCTCCCAGCCAGCAGCCCTTGCAGTTACAGCTTACACTCCAGGGCATGTCCTGGCCAGGAAAATTCCCTCTTCTCCTTCTGGCCAACATTTCCAGGGTTCCTCTGGCCCTCTGGCCTGTCCTCAGGGACACACATTGCCCATTTGAACCCCTAATTCTGAGCCCCCTAACTTTTACTGCAGTCACCCAACGTCACAGAGTCACTGAGCATTCCCTGCATAGCTCTGAAGGATTTATAAGACTGAACCATTCCTCTGGCTCACTAAAATGCTGATATTAATGCCATGGTCCCTGCAGAGCCCAGGGCAGAGCAGGCCAGGGCCTCCCACAGCAGGAGGCATTGCCTCTCCCAAGGCTGGCAGGGCACAGCACACAGAGTGCTAAGCATTTCAGTTTTAAATATGTCCATCCCCTCCCACTGCCTCTGAAATCAGTTTGGGCTGTAGCAGAAAGCAGGGGGTAAGGCTATTTTTATATTTCTATTACTAGGAGTCTTTGAGAAGTACGAGGAACATTCGCAGAGGAAGCAGAGAAAATCAAAGTGCTGGGATTCTGCATTTCATAGAACCACAGAATGAATTAGGTTGGAAAAGACCTTTGAGATCAAGTCCAACCTGTGACCTAACACCAACTTTGTCAGCTAGGCCATGGCACTGAATGCCATATCCAGGCTTTTCTTAAACACCTCCAGGGACAGTGACTCCACCACCTCCCTGTGGTCTTCCTGTACCACATGAAGGCACAAAGAGAACAAAGATTCCCCCCTGTATTTCCAACCTTTCAGAAGGACATGAAAGTTAAGAACAGAATGTTTGGCCCCAGTCTGAACCTTCTCCTATATTCCATATTATACATGAAGTGTATTCTTTCCTACTGGATCTGCAGTAGGATCACTTATGGAGACAGTGCTCCTCAATTCTGTGCACGCAGGAACAGCAAGAGTGGGCTTCCCCATTTGGGTAAAAAGAGCACCTGAAAAGAATAAGCTCAAAGAATACAGTTGGCAGATCAAAGATCAACAGTATTACTAGCATTTTCTCTTAGATGTGTTTATTCTAATTCTATGGATTGAGATCAAATAGGCATATACTATCATTTTACCTGCTCTGAAGATGGAATTGCAACTGCCTTTAGAAATGGCTTTGAAAAGCAACTTAATCCTACTAAACACTCTTTAAATCTCTATTTAAATTTAATCACAGCATTTTACAGAAATTTCTTCCAAAAAGTTTCACCTCTACCCTAACTGTACGTTATTTGTTTAACACGGGTAACTGAATTTGCTTCTTACCTCAGTGCTGGCAAAAAGACATCTGAATAGGTGGCCAAACTTGAAGAAGCACATAAAGTAAAGTATGGAAATATAAAGTACCCAGGACTCACTGCTTCTCCAATGCATGTTGTCCCATTCCATCAGCCTCTTGGTAAAGGAGTCTGTACCAATTCAGAAGCAGACATATTTAGCTTATAGAACTGACAAAAACTCACTTGTTTCAATCAAGAAAATTCAGTAAGACATAAAGCAAGTCCATCTTCTCCATCACTCCAGTTCTTTTAGCACCTTACTTTTGTAAAACTGAGACTGGAGGCCCTAATTCAGCACAGCATTTTGGCACCCGTTGAAGTTCCTCCAGAACTTCATTATATACTTCATTATATCAAAATACTTCATTAAATCAGGGCCTCTGATGTTAATGATTTCTGCACCACTGAAAGATTGAAAAAATGGTTATTTTTCAGATTCAGGCAAATATTTGAACATAGATCAACAGAAAAGCAGCCGTGCAGACAGAGCAAGATCTCACATTAAAAAGCATTATCGCTAGCCTGAAATCAATCTGACAACCTTTAAATCAGACTTCCACTGATCTGCAGACCATAAAGAAATACTCCTTCCTTCATTCAATTCATGTACAGCAATAAAAGACCAGCAGCCCAGAGATTTTACCTGGCCTGGTAGACACCACCACAGCAGAGGTCAAGCAGTGACACTCGTGTGTCTTCATTGTGTTTGACTCAATCTCCTGCAGGCACAGCTGCCAAAGGCAGGGGTGCTGTTCCCAGTTTGGGGAAGGCAGAGCACTCAGGGAGAGGAAAGGCAGCTGCCACGGGGCTGCACCACTGCAAACAATGAGGTATCCATCAGTGCTGCCATCCTGCTGGTCTGGCTGAGCCCGGCACAGCCCGGGAATTGCACACAACAGAATGCAGCAAGAGGCAACCTTCTCCTCCCCTGCCCCTGCTCCATCCAGCTTACAATTAAATTTAACTGAATGCTCAGATGAAACTTACAAATTTTGGGGGATCTCAGAAGCAGTTTTCAATGTAACCATATGAAATGTGTGCCATTTGATCCAAGTCATTTAAATGAGTTCATTGTGAGAGTCAGCTGGCATAAAATAATTTGCTTGGGAATGAAACATGGCCCTGTCCTTCAGCAATGCTGTCCCTGTCACTATCCATGGACGCTTTCTTAGAGAGCTGCTTTAAACAACAGAATAACTTCTACCAGGAAATCATTAAAGCCCTAGTACAGGAAAAATGGACTTGCCTATGGCAGACCCTCTGCAATATCTCATTGCCAGACACTAACTAGTTTCCACACAAAGGCAGGTAGAACTGGAATTCAGAACAGGTTCTTGCTGGTTAAAATATTCAAAAGCTGTTCTTGACTTGTCCAGATGCAACCCTTCCCCCTGTAGCAAGGCCAGCCATCAGCAATTTCAGCATTAGCCAGCTTCGTGCCTCCTGCATAAAACTCACAGTGCTGTGAGCAATTAACCACCAGTGTAAGTGGATTTACCCCAGGAAGGAGGAAGGACAGTTCAACAGCATAATACAGACATGTCTGGATGATTAATAATAACCAGTTAGTGGGAGGAAATAACTGTAAACTATGGAGAATGTTGTATTTGGGATTCATTTTTACTCTGCTAAAAGTAATGCTGGGGCAATAGATTTTATTTTATATCCGGTAGGAAATACCACTATGATTATTTACTGTAATTTCAAACACAAGCAAACAACTGCCACAGTGATATGTACCATCATCTGAGCAAAAGTTCATAATGTTTAATCAGCTGTTTGCTGTAAAAGGACATTTGCCTGTTGGATTGCTTTTAATCGGTACTAACGGAATTGAAAAGAAACATATTCTGAAATGGAGAGAACATTAGATGTGCCATTAAACTCATTCTCTCTCATGCCTGAGATTTTGTGAATGCAGCCACATCTGATGTGCTTAAGGGCCCATCCCAGTTTCCTTCCCTGTCAGTGGGAGGCTTTGCTTCAAGGATACTGGATCAGGTTGAAACTGCAGGAGGCTTTTTTCTCTTTTTTCCTTTGAAAGTTCAGCACGTGGTCGCAGCTGGCCCTGCTGTAGGTGGCACCACACACTATTCCATCATTAATTCTCTGCATTTCTTTTATCCTTCACTTTAGGAGCTTTGCAATTTAGGAGCAATGCCAAAAATGTAAAGGGATACTTGCTCTCCCCAGCATAAAATTTATGTACTTTTCATTTAAAAAAACCTAGATTTAAATTAGACAAAAGTAAAATACCTTAAGGGTATTTTCAAGGGTTGACTTTGAATATTTTCAGACTTGTTAAAAACATTGTGGGAAAGTTGACAGATTTGTCTATGTCCAAAATAGTGTGCAAGAGATGAAGGAACACTATTCCTAACATTTAAGAGAGGAATCAAACAAGGAAATGTTCAGACATATGTAGATCATCCCCCTTTATTTGTTCTGATAGCTCATACTCTGGCACTCCTGACAAGCCAAACTTATGCATTGACACACAAGTAGTTTAATGCTATTAAAAAAAACTTCTAAAGTCTTCCAGTCCTTTCTGTCCCTACCAAAAAAAAAAAAAATCTGAGAGATAAAAGTTAAACCAAAGTGAGTGATGAATAGGCACACTGGTCTGATGGTGGGGGTTTTATTCAATCATAACCTACTACATTATTCACAAAATGTATCTTGCTGGGTTTATTATTGAAAAAAAAAGCCCTAAACCCACAATGAAATTTAAACCCACCAAAACCTGTGTGAACTAGATAGTACAAGAGCTCTGCAGCCCCTGGCCAAGGCCCTGCTCTGCAGCTGCTCTCCCACCCTGGTTCAGGTGATTTCCTTTGCCTCCCTGCCTCAGCATGGTGGAAAAATGAGCATTCACTTCCTTTAGCAAGTGCTGTTCAGAAACGTGCCCTGAGCAAAGACAGATCACCTATTAGTGCTTGCTACAACAGAGCTACATGTGTCCCAAAACCACAGTAAAAATTGGACTTCCTATACGATTCACTCTCTTCTATGTCACATTCCCAAACCTGCATGTTTTACCCATAAAAATATTATGTGGGTTTCCCACAGAATTCTTGCCAAAGGATTTATTTAAAGCAGTAGAGCATTACATATTCAGTCATTTATGCACAGTCCCTATATATGTCTGTAGGTATTTAATCCAACTGAAAAGCTGTCAATGTTCCCTGTGCTTGAAAGAGTCTCTGCACTGGATCTCTGTTTCACAAGCCACATGTTATTAAAACACAAGAATTCTTGAGAGAAGCTCCTTTGGTACTATCTTCACATATATCTAACTCGATGAGAGGAAACAGCATTTCTTCCATTTATTGCCATGAGAAACTTCTTATACTGCAGATATTACAGTGAGGGTTTATGTATTTCACATATTTAACCCCACATCCTCATTGCACTCACCCTTACATTACTCCAAGTTATATAAAGAAGTAATGCCAGAGCCCAGAGTAGAAAATAATTTCCTTATCTACAGTAATATATAGCTTAACTGACTTTATACAGCCTTTTGGCAGCAGCACATCTACTGAATTTGTGTTTCAGTTCACATGCCACTTTCAAGGCTCCAATATTTCAGCACAATTACAAATTAATGAGATAGGTAGTCTCCGTTGCAGAGATAGCAGCAATCTGTAAAAGGGTATTAAGAAAAGGAGTAATTTATTGGCTCATGAAGGCTCCAAGTGTGCAGTCACATTAGCATGACAGTGGGAGGTCAAGAGACTCATCAGCCAGTAGTTCCAAGATATGCAACTCTGTGTTTTACAGTGGCAGGACGCACATGCAACACACTGCAGGAAGCAATTGTGGGCTGCTCACTTGGGCATTACCTTTGCTCCTGTCCCCTAAAACACACCCAAGCTGTGGGTACCCAGTGTGGGGGTTCATTGCTGTGTGCCCACAACAGGAAACCCCATTCAGGTTTGTTTCTGCTATGTTACCAAAATATCTTGTCCAGTAACACTGGAGCAGCAGGGAGTGAAAAATCTGAGTCAGGGATCCACATCCCTGCTCCAGCAGAGCATCCACCTTGCCCTGGCTGCTGTGATGCCTTGTGGAGGCTGACTAGAATAGAGACTGGACAGAGTTAAAGAATAAAGTAGAGATTTATTAAAAGGATTTCCTCAATGGATGCACCTTGCGCAGCACAAGAGCCCAGCCAGGGCTGCACCCAAGATGAACCAAAATGGTCCCAAAATGCAGCCTGGACACGGGCTCTGTCACTGGGATCAGTTCTGCTCCATTTGCACCTTGGAGTTCATTGTCCAATTCCAGCTTTAGGTTCTGCACTCTCATCCTGCTTGTATTTCTCTCTTCAGCCCACGTTGTTTGTACTCTTGGACTGAGATTTGGCTCATTTGTCCTTGGTCCCCAGCTGGAGCAGGAATTGTTTTGTCTCCCTGCTCTGCGCAGAGAGCTCACCATGCCCTGATATGAAGCCCTGACCCACACACTAAAGCAACACAGAATCTGAAAAATGTAAAAGCTGCAACCTGAGGCATCATTTCTCCCCAGCACAGATGGGTCTTGTTAATATCCAAGCTCACATTTGCAGCTTGAACAACAAAGGAAGCATGGCCTGGGTTTGAAACTTGGAGTGGGGACGAAGGCAGGGGAAGACAGATGATGGATGGAAAGAGGAAGAAATGTGCTTGAGGTGAGACAGAGCAGCAAGGCAGCACTACCAAATACTTGTTCTCAAACTGAAGAGAAAGGGTGTGGAAAGCCTTCACCTTGGATAAAACACTAAATGTGTAACAAGGTGTTAAACTGAATAAATTACCAAAAATGAAGGTGTTACATCCTGATCAAATGAAGTGCATGTCTCCACTGACCACAGTGGTTCTCTGATGATTTATACCCACTGAGATGTCTCTAGCTCTGTCTGAAGATCCTTACTTTAAGGCAATAAAATCTGCCAATCTGAAGCTTCTCACTGCAATTCATTCATATGGGGGGAAAAAGACTAAAATAACCTTGCAGAAGACAGCTGTTGTATGAAAGCCCAATGCCAATGATGCCTTTTTGGGCGACCTAAAAACAGAGGCCAGCCAAAATTAAGGGAATAAAAGCAATTATATTTATTGAAGAGCCTTCAGGTACATTTCAGGCAGATGAAGCTCCCCAGGGGCTGCACCCAAAAAGGGACCACAGGTCACAAGTTTTCATATTTTTATAAATTTGGGCCATTTGCATACTGAGGGTTAATCTTCTGATTTCAGCTTCAGGTAATGAAGTCATTTACCCCAAATTTGCTCCCCCAAACTCACTTTTGTTTTCATCTCTCTGGCCTGAGGCAGTGAGGTGTCCTTGATTGCCAGGCCTGGAGAGGAATTGTTGTGTCTGCTCAAAATGGGAAAGCAGCAGCTCACACTGGATATGGAGTTTAGAGTTATACACTAATGAATTACAGGATTACAAATTATATGAAAAATATGAAAACTAAAATACTAAGGCATCACCAACAGGGCAACAAGGTGCTGTGTTTAAATTAACATAAGGTTGTGCTGGCATTTCTGACTCCCATCCCTCCCTCTCTGGTCAGACACCCCACATCCTTTGTCTATGGAACAAGGGATTAAAGCAAAGACATACACTTGTTTTTGTCAAATATGTAGGATGCAATAATTGCCTCTGAATGTGCTGCATGACTGATACCAGCAAACACCTTAATTATTAATTGAATTTCTTTAAACTAACAGTATCAAAGCCTTTTACATCAATTCTTATCACAACTGCAGCACTCCAAGACTTCAATGTTATTCCTAATTAAACACATGGGTACTTATATGAGAAGGAAATAACACGAGCTTGACTATTTTCATAGATTTCAGATGTTCCTTAAATTTTACTAGAAGCCATCTCTCTTAAGCATTGGGTTATTTCTCATTAAGAGCAGATTTGGGGGTTTTTTTAATTAGAAACATCAGATACTGCGTTCTCTTAGAAGCATTTTGGCCTAATTTTGATCTCACCTCAAAATGGCAATGCCAGACCAGCATAAAAATCAGAGTGAGAGCAGAATTGTGACCAAATCTGCAGTCAAATAAGCAGATCTTCAAAGGTTTCATACAGCTGATACCTGCATTATTCAGGCTTTTTATCAGTTCCAGCTTCTGATGCTCCTTCCCCTTGCTCATGGTTTTTGCACATAACACATCATTATGCTCTGGAGTTAATTGTCACAGGATGTTGGGAGGCCAGGAGCAAACACGGGTCAGCAGAGAGATTGCTAAACAGATTAACACAAACCAGATTCTTTGGGGAATGCTGCCGGGAGTTCAATGCCATCCCTAAGTCAAGGTCCTTTAACTGCAGCTCAAAAATTGGAAAAAAATACATTTCCTT
>VWZV01009468.1:36291-68259 GCA_013397155.1 Irena cyanogastra | reverse complement strand
CACCGGCGCCTCCAGGATCACGCTGGGGACGAAAAAAAAAGGGAAAAAACAAAAAAAAAAAAAAAAAAAAAAAAAAAAAAAACAAAAAAAAAAAAAAAAAAAAAGAAAAGAAAGTGAAAACAAGTAGTTCAGCTCTTTACTGAAATCCTAGTGAAAAATAGCTGAATAAAATGTAATAAATGTCGATTTAAAATAGCCATTCACATGCTGGTGGAAGGCAGCATCCAGGCCTAGGGAAAGTATTTCCTCTGAGCTTTGAATGCAGACATTCCATGATGGGAGGTATTTCACCAGAGTGGAAATTTTAACAATATCTTTACACTGCTGCTTCCAACCCCTTTGCTTTGAGAGGAGAGCAAGCCTGTTGTCCATTTGGCTGAAAGGCAGAGACAGCTGAGATTTTGTTCTGCTCCAGATCTCAGCACCGTGGCACAAAGGACACTGCCCCGGGGATAGGAGGTTTTGGCAACCAACAGAAGTGCCAAATACCTGGCTTCTACTCCATAGTGCCCACGGGGTCTGGAGGAGCTGCTTCATCTGCTCCCCAAAGTTTCATTCACACTGGCAGCACTGCATTGCCAATGTGAATTTAAACACTGCATGTTGTTTAAAAAGACAAAAAAAAGAAAAAACTATTTCTCATCAAGGCAGATGCTGCCCAAAAGGTTGGGAGCCTCAACCAGAACAGCTGGCTTAGCATCCTGAATTAGAAAACAACCTCGGCATAAAGAATTTTTAATGAACTGATCAGGCTCTAAAAGCATTCATGGCACATTCTCTTCTCATTCCATTATAAAAGAGAAATATTCGTCAATTCACATTTATAAACATAGCCTACAAGTGTAACAAGCTTTAGTAAACTCAGCCTATAGGGATAAGGAACACTTCACATTCCTTTTGCTGTGCGCAGTCCTTCACCATCACCCCCTCTAGCTTCTCTTTCAGGCCAGCACTGGAGTTCAGTGTTTGAGGAGCCATTTCACTGCTGTTCTTCACAGCCAGTCCAGTGAATCCCCAAATCAGCAATTACTTGAAGCTAGTAGAAGTGTGTCTAATTATTCCAAAGTAGTTGTATGCATTAACCTACATATTAGGATATTCATAAGACAAAAAGGAAACACAGACTCACCATCATTTCCCAAATACCCAGGTGACCACTTGTGAATATCAACAGGAAACACTTCTACTGTTTGCTGTTGTACATTTTCTTAACTTCATTCTTCATTAGCAGCACACATTATGTTTTTAATGACTGCAGTGTTAACAATTAATAAATTCCTCTTTTAAAAAACCACCCTGGGTGACCTATGTATGGCCTCAGCTTTGTATCTGGCCAGCTCAATAGCTGCTTCCAGGTGAGATCTGCCTCAAACCAGCCAGCACTAGAAATGAGCTTCCCTTGGTCTTTGAACAAAGCCATGATGCAAACATGGGGGGGGAAAAACCATCTAAGTGATGTAGGCACTGCCATGTGGTGCATTTCTTATTTCTTTTTGCTTCCAGCATTGCACCATAAAACCTGCAATTCCATTTTCAGCTTTCCTGTGCAATTGGATTAGAAAGGGCTCTTTGTTGTCATCCTTACAGGCACAGACCTCAGCCTATGCCAGAATTTACTGAAACATCAGAAGGGAGTGTTCACATCTCTACACAGTTACTTTGGATCCCTCCAACCTTTTGTTTAAAACAAGAAGTGGCAAAATTGAGCAACCAAAATGGTTTTAATATGTACACATATGACATGTACACACATTTACAGCCACACAAACACCTGCCCATCAGAGCCCAAACCCATCCACCATGCCAGGCAGGCCAACACACAGAATAAGCAAATTTTAAGGTTGTGTCCTAATAATCACACAAATTAAGACAGTGATATCATCGTGCAGATCAAGTTTAACTACAATCCCTGCAGTTATAAGCTAGTGATGGGTGGACCTGAAATGCTCAGACTTATAAAAATACAATTCCTGGCCAGTGCAGGAGTCTTTTCCCCAGCCTTCCCTTTCTCTCTTTTTCCTCCCCCCCTCATACTTACAGGCACTCTTTTTTCTGACTTTTGTCATCACATCACCTAAACTTTCTTTCATCTTCTTTGTACCATGTTTCCCTTCTGCCACATTTTAAGAGAGGGACAGCTCTCAGCTGCCTGGAAGGGATGCATATAAAACCCCCTTTCTTCAGGGGCTATGCCATTATCCCAGATTACACTACAAGGTTGTGCCTTTACAGTGTTCAAAGAACCAGACCTGGAGCCCAGCATAGGAATTGAATATCCTTCTCCTGGAGAGAACAGTCCTGGAAGACTCTACTAGGTCCCTCTGCATTTGTCCTAAAAATCAGAATAGACAGATTGATGCTGGCCTGGGCTTCTCAGCAAAATAAAACCAAAGGTGACCTACAGAAGAGCTCAGGCTTTGCATCCATACACTTGGCTCACGAGGTTCTTTTGACAGCCAATGGAATATAAATGGGCATGAAATCTCGGAGTGCTTCTGGCAAGCCCTGGTCACACAGGGTGTTCAGCACTGACCCTAAAGGCTGGCCAAATACCTCTGAGGTACAAATGGCTTTCTCACTCAGTTGTCATCTGAAGGTTGAAAAAAGGACAGAGATCTGAAGGACTCCCCTGTGAAAAACTCCCTTTCTTCCTCATGTTTATTCATCATTGCACCTGAAATGAGCAAGTCGAATCTCAAACTGATGCTGCACATAATGAACTTTTGAGCAGACCAAAAAGAGCCTTCTGCATGTCTTCAGATTTTGTGCTGTTTAGAGATGCCGGGTAAATCAGAATTCCCTGTCCTACAAACCATCCAAACACACAGGAATGTGCCCCAGTCCTAGGAGGCAGCTGTGTCCTGGCTGCTCTCGTGCTCCACACAAAGCCTACACATGCTGCAGCTCCCTCCACTCAGAGACCCTGGATAGGCTTGGGGTTTACTGCATTTTCATGGAAATTCAGTTCAGCGCTCAATTTACCCTTATTTAAATGCTAATTTCAGTGAAGTGGTTTAACAAAGCAATTATGAAAAAAAGACTCTAATCTTCCACCGACTGAGCTGGGAGAAACTCAGAATGTGGTAGACAGATTAACCATGTAAATGCAACATAAGTGATCTGTTTCCTACTTAATGCACTCAGTGATAAGCTATTCGGTTACAAAGGTGACAGTTCAGCCTCCTTTTCTAAATATATAACACCAAAGAATCAACAAAACACCAACACCTCATGCAGGGTGTTGTGTATAATAATTATCCTTAGCAATCTCTCTTGTTTTCTGTACTTAACACTCACTCTTGTTTTGCTTCTTAATGTATGTTTATCCATTTTATTTGGAACTTCTGACTGTAAGATATAATCAGACACTTTAGAAGGCATTTTACTATAATTGTAGTTAGTCGAATTAAGTGCCACAATTTAAAAGGGTTTGATGCTAATTCCACCTCCCCCCTCCGCCAAAGCTGCAACTGCATCTAACAACTCAAGCAGCTCAAGAGGTCTGCACTCACTAGATTCAAAATTCACCGGTTCTACCAGCTCCCCAAAGCCTCTTTGGGTAGAAACTAAAGATGAATATCCTACCTGCAACAAGACATTTCCCAGAGCAAGGGTAAACAACAGAGAGAAGTGTGACACAGGAGTTTTAGGCCCAATATCCACTTCTTGGGTAATCTACAGCGCCATTACAATTTGCAGCATCTGTCTGCCCTTGAGAACAGGTAACGTGACTGACAGAAATCTGTGAGATAGTGTCAAATACTCCATCTTTCGCTTCTGAATCTGTGGAACGTTATTTAAGTTGAATACACAAAGGATTCAATGTCACTGTTGATTTATGAGTTTCAAATTCCAAATTACATTTTCTAAAGTTTAGTCATTGCAGTTCTTTTCTTCCAGAGCCCTGTTTCCTCTCTTTGAGAGCTTCTTCTCTGACTTTCTGCCATCGTTTCAGTTCTTCCCAGTGCTTTCCTGGTTTTCCCCAACCCTTCCTGGTGTGTTGCCTTAAGGTTGTACAATCCATAGGGACAGGGCTGTGAGGGAGGAGAGAAAAAAAAGCAAAGGCAACTGCTCACCACAGACAGAATCCAAGGGCTGAAGAAGCAGGGAAGAGTCCATGACAAGCAGTCAGGAAAGGCTTTTTGCTATGAAATTAAGGCATTCACCTTTTGGACTGATTTTTTCATCTGAAGAGGGTCTTTTAGTAACAAAAAAAAAAAAAAAAAAAAAGGACATAATAAGAGAGGATGCACAATTTTCATGAAATAATTATCACAAGAGCAAATCAGCTGATGGCAATTTCCAAAGCTCAGCTTAGCCTGTCTTGTGTTTGTTGCTCCCTAGGGCACCACAAGACATCAGCCTTGTGGTGTAGCTGTGCTACACAGCTGAGTGTTGCTGTAGCAGAGAAAAGTGAAATTCTTGAAAAGCCAGGGAATGACTCCTGGTTAAGCTGAGGCAAGTTCCAGGTGTAACTGCAGGAATTGTGTTTAACACTGGAGGGGCAGTGATATACAAGGAAAACAGCAGGATGTAAAGAGATGCAAGTTTTTTTCCTTGGACATCAAAAGGCTAATTCTACACTGACCAGTGGAACCAGGTATCCTGTACTGATGTCAAGCCATCAAGTCAAGGGGAAATAAGATGGATTTCCATCATCCAGCCAATGCCAATAGTACAACATTCAACTAGAATGCATCTTCCCAGCTTTGTGGGGCTGCCTGTTACAAAATACACCAGGGAGTGCAGCTCATTGGACTAGGAAGGCAACACCTGGGCAGGATAGGAAATGCGCTGCAATTCCCAGAACACAGGGGAAAACTGCAACTGCAGGATCCAGAACAGCTCTCCTGCTACCTAGGGGTTTATCTTAAGGGAAAATCTCTATGATGTGAAGTTCACAGTCTGTGGAACACACTCAGTAATTCTGATTACTGGGCATTTTTGAACAAGACTTATAACTCCCTTTTCCAGAATTCACCAGAGGTTTTAAACAAAAAACTCCTTCTCTTATGTAACAATAGAATGATCCATTGTGGGAAAGGAAGAGCATTTGAGAGAGAGAAAATGATAACAATTCAGTGTGAACACAGTCACACATCTTTGAGCCATATAACCTCACCTTGCTTTTTGCCTGTCAGCTCTTCTGGACTGGACTGGCTTTCTAAGCACAATGGAGTGAAAAACCAGAGCATGTCTGCAAACTAGCAAGAGCTTGTATCTCTAAAGCCAGAAGGGAATTTACTTTGCTGTCAGATAAACTTTGATTGTTTCCATTCTCCTTACAGGCAGCCTCCTAGAGATCCTGGAGCCTGTACTTGTGTATTCCTTTGTGATGGGTAAAGACTGAAGGAGAAGGGCTGTGAAGACAGAGCAGGTGAAGGATGAGCTAATGTCAAAAGACAGCTCTTCTGAATTTAAAATTCCATATTTGAAACTGGAAAGAGTCAGGGAAAGTACTCACTTTCATTACCCTAAGGGTGAACCCTGGAGCTCCACCTCACACTCAGAGGAGTGCCCTGCTCAGGGCTCAGGCCACCGTGGGGTTGAGCTATGAATATTCCCAATATCATCCCTAGCTAAAAGGCCCATGGACACTTGGAAACATTCACTTTGATAGTCAGCAGTGCTCTTCACAGATTATCTTCCCTGCATTGCCACTGCTGCTGCCTGGGGGCACGAGAAATGCCCAAACCTGAGCAGTTCCAGCAAGCCCCAAAGACAGCTGGGGTACTGCCCTCAGCACTGGGGCACTGTGCCAAAGATGAGGCACACCAGACAAACCCACACGGAGCAGAGCTGGCTGGTGAGGAGAGCTCTTCATTCTCTCAGCCCAGCTGGAGGGAAGCCTGCACTCCCACAAATGCAGGCAAAACGGTGAATGTTTGTTGGGACCCAGGGCACAGGGATGTTTCTCTGTCTGTTCTGACAAGCCCTGATTCTCCTGAGAGCACTGCCTTTAACCTCCATTCATGGAGAGGACTTCCAGGCTTTGGGATGAGGTAGAATCTGTGAGTGTGTAGAGTAGATGGTAGTATGGTTATCACCAGATGAAAAATTTAGACTTTTAGGTTTTAGTATGGGCGTAGATGAAGGACAAAATGGAGAATTTTGGGCATTGTCCTGCCTTCTTCTTCATCTGCTCCATTTTCTGCAGTGTTGGCAGCACAGGGTGATTGGCTGGGGAAAGTCCCAATGCAGGTGTTGTGTGTTAGACAGTTAGTTATTGGTAGAAAAGTAGGAATAAAGTACATTTTTAGAGTTAATTGGACAGAATGGCTTTAAAAGACCTTGAAACTGCACATCTTGTGACCTTTTTCGCTGTGTTCCTCACCACGCTAAGCCTGGTGCAGGCAGTGTGGAGAAGTTTTGATAAGATAAGAAATAAACAGCAACCTGGAGACTGAAAAAGATCCCGTTCGTCTCTCAATCCTGGCACAGAACTTTTACTAGGGGTTTCCCCACTCAGGGGGCACCCAAAGAGGCCTTTCACAAATATTCACAACTGATCTCTCGTCTGCAGCGTGCCATGAGCAGTGTGTGGCCTTGGCAGGAGCAGCAGGGACCACTTGGTGAAGGTGTCCTGTTTGTGAGCTGGCAGCACTGCTGGTCACAGCCGGGAGAGGATTCCCTCATGGCCCTTAATGCAAGCCCTGAGCAGGAGAGCACACCTGGGAAGGAATCCAGAGCATTCACTGCAAGCTGCAAATTATGACAATGAAGCAAGTGGCCAATACTGGCACGGTCCTGGCTAACACCTACCAGTGAACCACCAAGTGTCTTTTGGAGAAAAACACCATTAGTGAAAAGTGGTCAAGAAAGAGAAGAGCAATGACAGCAAGAGCTCACCCAGCTTTCCAGTGTATGCACTGAGGATAGGTAAATACAAGTGAATAAAAACAAAGCTTTTGGATACCACTCACTTAAGGCAGGTAGGGAAGTGAACCAAAATGCCAGAATTTTAAATTCCTGGTTTCAGTCCAGATCCATTGTTTTTCATCACTCTAGATAGCAGGTAACAATCTTGGAGCGACAACATTTAATTCTGATTTAACTCAAAAATCCATTTTTCTGGTGTTGATTTTCATAAATTTTAAAGCAATAATATTGAATTGAGTGCTTCAACTGTAACTGATGTTCACCAGGGTCTTTATCCTACACAGTTTTCATTAAAACAAGGCTGCTATTTTTTCTTTAAAGAGAACATGACAGTTACAGCTATCCCTCTCTGAGTTTTCATACATCAGAGGTTTCATTCAATAGCTTGACATTTTATAATCCTGCCCTTGATTGCAGTTGTAATATCTAAACATAAGAAGCAGGAAAAGAAGAGCTGAATTAATACACAAACCATCAAATCCTAGAACACAGATCTTACTGAAATGCACAAGGCTCTCAATGAATCAGAACAAAAGTTTGGTCAGAAATACAAGAAAAAACATGCTAAATTTTATCTGAGGGAAATAATACTAAATCACATGAAATCAAAATTCAATTTTCCATCAAAGTGTCTCTTACAGAAAAAAATTAATTGTCATTCACTTTTTAACATAGTCAGTTTGCATTAGAGTTCTCAGTTCAGATCAGGTGACAGCAGCTGTGCAAAACCAAAGCTTGTGAGCAGTTTTCTTGGCTTTGATGCACAATTCTCCCAGGTAAAAAGCTCAGGTCCTGAAGTTCTGTAACAAACTGACCAAAACTTCACTGACAAACCACAAATGAGTGCTTACACTCCAATGAAATGAGGTTTAATGCTTTGGAGGGTAAATGAAAATAAAAGGTTGTTGAGGTGAGCCCTGGTGGCAGGGACCTATATAAGGAGAGAGGTCTCAGATAAGAAAAACTGAATTCCCAGCACTACAATATTTAGTGCTATTTGAATCAGTGGTTACCCACAAAGAGATTTCACACAATACATGGAATCAGTTTAAGTTAGAAATCCATATCCATTTGATTTAAACTAAGTACTTTGAGAGAGTAAAGCAGTCTCCCTTGACAGAATTTGTTTCATTAAGGTTTTCCTAAACTTTACACAGCACAGTAGGCACAGTAATTTTATTTCCAAATGAGTTAAAACAGCTTCTGATCTGGTAGAGGCACTTAATTATGATCAGAAGGGCAAGAAACTAAAATATATGTAAGTGTGCTGGGCAATTCATGTCATTTCAGCATAATTATTCCACCTCAGGGTCAGCTCAGGTTGCTCCCACAAAAGCTAACTTCCTCTGAAGGGCTATTTGTCATGGATGCTTGATTTTTAATCACCTCATCAGACCAACTGCTGCTCTGCCTATCCCTGGGATCACTGGGAAGGCTTCAGGCCCCTTCTGCTGAAGTTAGCTGTTAGTCAGCTCCATTCCAGCTGTGAGGCTGAAAATTTCCTAAAAAAGCAAACAAATTTAACAGTGTTTCAGCTCATGCAGGAGAGTTCTTTCAAGTACTTGCAAAAAAGAAAAAACCAAACCAAAAAATATTAAAGAGCAAGCACCCGTTTGATGTGACACTCCTAAATTCTTTGGCACTGAGAGATTTTGGGGCTGAGCTCTGCAGCTGCCAGCTGAGGACAAAAAAATCTGTTGTATTTTCCAACACTGCAGGTCATGCATTGCTAGTAAGGCTCCTGGGCCAAGGAAATGCTGCAAGATAAATTCCCATCCAGCCTCACCTCTGGAGTAACCACAGACACTACACGAAGGGCAGACTCATAAAAAAACCTTTGGAGAAGATTGCTGAGAGTGATTTTGGACATTCACCACTGGACTGCACACATTTCCAGTGGGAATTGGTTCATTGGAGACTGGACACTGACACTCTTATCAAAAGGAAATGTTTTAAATGGCCACATTTCCAACTCACTTTGAAACAGCAGCAACCTAAACCCCATGGTCCTCAGCAACTTTGGAAAAATTAAAAAAAAAAAGGAAGAAAACATCAACCAGTTGCCTGCATGATCCCAGAAACAAGAAAACATCCATCAAGCCCTGGCACAAACAATTCTTATTTCTGTTTTATCTATTTATTTTCCTAAAAGCATCACTGAAACAATTCACAAGATTCATAATCCGCAAGAAAAGCGATTTAAGCCCACGTCTGCAGAAAAATATTAATTTATAGAAAACAATAATCTATCTAAAACCTCCTTAGGAAAACAACTCTGCAAATTGGTGTCATAAGACTGCGCCCAAAAAGAACTGAAAAATGTATTATTCAGTTGTTTGTGTGTTGTAGGTGTAGAACTGCATGTGTAAAAGAAGAACACGAGCACAAAGCCAGCAGAAAACTTTATTATAGGAACTGTCCCTCAGAGGCAGATCTAAAACAGAAAAGCATCCACAGGAAAGAGGAAAAAAATCCAGCCCCACACTGTCAGGTAGAGCCTGTGCTTTCACACTGCCCTGCCCTTACAAGCAAAGCAGCACAGCAGAGGAGCCAAACACCAGGATTGTTCAGCAAGCCCAGGAGTTTGGAGCATTGGCACAAATTCTGTTTGCTCTGGGGGCAGAAGCTCCATTTGCTTTAGTTCCTGTGCCCTGAGCCCCAGGGACAGAGTGCCCAAGGATCCTCACAACCCTGCAGTGCTCCTGCAATCCCACAGCAATCCCAGTGATTCCCAACAACCTTCCTTCCTTCCTTCTTCCCAAGCTCTTTAGCACAGGAAGAACAGCATCCAACCCACAGGCTCACACATCAGGAACTTTTAAATCTTTTGAAATCCCAGCGTTCCACCTGGATGTTCCTGTTGCTCAGACACTCCCTGTTGAGCTGAAGGGGGTTTGCTGGTGCCAGCCTTGCCCCCGTGTGCCCTGGGGGCAGCACACAGGTGCAGCTCCCTCAGCTCCAGGGCTGGATTGCTCTTGAACTCCCTTCCATCCCCGTCCCTCTCTCAGGAGCACTCCAGCCCCCTTCACACACACACAGAGCTTGTTGTGGGCTTGTGAAAAACAAGGCTCACTCTCCTGTAACAATTTAAAAGTTGAATAAAGGACAATAGGAGACAAAGACAATAAAGCAAAGATTTATGGCCAGGTGCTTGGCCTTCAGCCAAGAGCACACCTGCTATTTTGGAGACTCCCTTTAAGTACCTTTCCTATTGCATATTCATAAACAATTATGTATATTAAACTTTCCCCCAAACTATTTTACATGTTCCAAGAACCATTTAGCATGGCTCCTCCTTGGGTCTGCCTTTTTAGAGCATGCATATTTCTTGGCTGTGGTTTTAGTCTGTCCTTGTTATCACCTCCAGGCTGGGTTTTGGTCCATATTTTCTACAGACAGTGTGTGCTGATAGTTGGCATGGCAGTAGCAGGGGTCTCCATCCTGTGTTCATTGGATGTTATCCCATTTAAGCAGGCAATTTAACACAAGCATACTATATCAGCTATTTCACTACTATGTCTAAGTGGAGTTAACAACAGAAATAAAAAAACTATATCGTTATAGCAAAGTTACTTTAACATTATACCTATAGCATTCATTTTAATATTTACAAAAAGTCAGTATTATAATGTGTATTTATAGACTGCACTTGGCTTGGAGAAAACCCGAAAGCCTCCTTTGGTTTTCAGCTCTGTTCAGGTGAAAATACACCTTCAGGTCAACCAGAGACTTCCACCCCTGGAACCCTCTTGTCCCCCTTGCTGCAAGGACCATTCAGTGGCTCCTCCTGGGTAGCCAGGGCTCCAGAACAACACACAACAAAAGAACACCACACAACGGAAGAACAACACACAACAAAAGAACAACACGCAGATGGTCAAAGGCATTCTGCACATTCCCTCCTCCATCAGCTGTCACTGATATCCTCTTCCTCTGTATGCTTTTGGATGTGATAAAAATACTGTTGAGTAATCCTGACCTTAGAGACAACTAGACTTCCAAAACTTTCTTATTTGAGATGGAGAATACTGCATGGCAATACTGCGTGGCAATGATTTATCTTAGCTCCTCTGCAGAATATTTTCACATCCTTTTTCATTTCAGATGTTAAAGGCCTTAGTCTGTCTCAGTGGTGGGGAGGAGAACAAACCTGCATGTGTTAAGGGCACGGGGAGCAGGAACAGACACTTCCCAGGGCTGTAGATCCCTGCTCTCACTCCAGATTCACACGTGGAACTCACTTTCTTTGGCAGAACCCCAGTGATCTTGGCATTGCTCCTGAGACAAACAATCACAGGGAATTATTTTAGCTGGATGGGTCTTGCTCTGGACCCTATGTGCTCTGGAATAATGAGCACAATGTTATGGTGCAAAGAGGGGACAGGACAAGAACAGATTCTCCAGGTACACTTGCAGTCTTGTTGGAACAGAGCTAAAATTGTATGTTTCCATGGGTAAGATGAAGGGACAGTGCCTGCATGCCTGTGTTCTCTCGCCCATCTCTTTTTTCCTTCTACACTTTGCAACATAATATCACCAGGGCTGCCAGAGGTTCATCAGTGAAATATCAATACAAATATATACAAAGAGTTCATTGAATTCATATTCATGCTCACTTAAGTGAACAACTGCTGTGGGAAATGGATTTGTGGAGAGTTTTTAGGGTTTGATAGAAGGTTTACATGGTATATATTTGTATGTAATTTTGAGATTAATAACATTGATTTAGAAATATTATAGAATAAGACAGATTGTTAAGAGAGAAATGGAGTTAGAAAAAACTTTTAAAAGATGGTTTTTTAAATAAGATTAAATATTTTAGAAAAACAGAAATAAGATATGTTATAATAAGACTTATGAAGAGTAATTTTAAATAATTTAAAAACATTTATACTAAAGTATAACAACAAACTAATAAATTAAGAAATGTTTATAACATATTGTAATTAAGAAATAGTTAACTTTTAATTGTGTTGGTGTAAATGATAACATTTGTATTGTTTTATTTTTTAATAAAATTGTAAATAAGTTTTTATTGTCCAACTAACTGCCCTAGAAATAAACCATTTCAGGCCAAAGGCTCTGGGCAGCAGTCACTGGCCACAGCAGTTCTTGTCCTGGGGAATTGCAGAGCCTTCCTTCAACCCAATGTCACAGGCAAACACAGGGGCCACAGAAAGGGAAAGGGGGCACAGAGGTGCCAGGGAACAGCACAGACACCACCCAGCACAAAGTGCTCATTTTGTGCTGTATTTATCATAATTTCTTCCTCTCTTCAGATTAATGGGTTGTAATTTATCTTGCATGTTTCAGCTGGAACCTGCAGGTAGTTTTCAAGAAGTTTTAGCTCTGAAATCACTTTAAAGCACCAATAAAGATACAAACACTAAAACAGTCTTTAAATTATCTGTTAAGGCTGAATCAAACTTCCTTTATAGTAAGAGGAAGTCAAATGACATGAATGAAACTACAGCAATTAGGCCATTTAAACCATTAACAGAAAGATGGAAGCTGACAGGATATCAAGGAGCATCCAGGCTCCAGTAGGAAAGACTCCTGTCCTCCACCTACCACAAAGGCTACCCAGGCTACTTCAAACCATTTTAATCTGGGCTTGTATAAAATTCCTCTCTAACAGCAGAAAGAGAAAAGCACTACTTTGGGCTGCCTTCTCCCTTTGCAGGCTGTCATCTGTATTTTCCTTACTGAGGATGCTCATGTCCTCCTCAGATCTTTGTCTCTAGAAATCTCTTTAACTGCCAAAGCTTTGCTTTACTGAATTTTCATTCTAAGGAAAAAAAAAAATCAAAAAAGTTCTCTTAACCTGTCCAGAAATCTAGACCAGGATGCCTTTTTGTCATTATAGGAGTGACAGTTTACTGTTCCCTACCTGTGCCTTTGAGCATTTCCTGAAATCCAGCATAAAGTCCATCTGCCCACATCTGGATATTGTACCAAGAGTCTTTGGGGTTAAAGAATATTTTTCTCACTTCTTCCTGAATAGCAGTCTCATACTTTCCATTGCTATAATTACTCATTCACTGTGCAGTAGTAGTGCTGCCCATATTTCCCTCTCTGTGTCCAAAAAGTGCATTGCAGCCACCTTTCTAATCAGCTGCACGTGCACTGAACCATCCATCTTCCTCATTGACTTTACCAATTATGGGCAGCAAGGCCTTGCCCATCTCTGTCATTCATAAATTGGCAACACATTGAGCACAGAGCATGAACTATGGCAAATGCCTGCTCTCAGCCATCTTTCACAACACTCTGCTCTTTAAAAGATGTGATCATCTTTTCCATAATTACATCCATTAGAATTATATCCATCCTCCTCCCATCAATCCCTCAAATTGCAGCCCACAACATCTGGAAGGAAAATGACAAGTCTTTCAGGAAAAGGAAAGGAGAAAAGGAGATTTTCCATTCTGGTGGTAGGCACTGTTGAGGAAGCCTGGAATGGCACACACCAGGCAGCCAGAATCAATGCACCAACATCCCACTCAGTATCAGCAAGTCCCTTGGAAAGGTGAGACTTCCTCTCCACTCCTCTCCAACCTCCCTCAAAAAAAGTTTCCTCTCATGCTGTTGATTTTAGGGGCTTGTGTTTGTTTCCTCCTGCTTTCTCCCACTTCCCAGCACATTTAGACCTTGTGGTCTCTGCTGTTCTCTCAATACCAGAAATCCTTCCAGGGACAGAGTTTCTTCACCTAAAAATCATTAGCAATCTCTCTGGAACTCAGGCTAATCTCCAAGGGCCATAACTCAAATTAATTGAAACAGGTTTCTGTTCCAGCCCCACTCAAGCCTAGATCAGTGTTCTGTGAGACATACTTCTCTCAAACCTGGCTTTATTCAGTGGGATTTGGCTCTTTGGCTATTTACACTCTGCAGTGTCTCAAGCCCTATTAAATTAGGGATAGTGGGTACAGCTGCTCTCCCACTGCTTCCAACAGAGAAGAGGAAAAAATCATCCATGGAGTCATCCATGGGCTCCCACCTCCCATCTGCTGCTGCTCTGAAAGGCCTGACCCAGTGAGTGGCCTCTGCACCCCCCCAGTGACCCTCAATGCCCCTCAAGGACCTTCCCAGACCTCAGCCTTGGCTTTGGTGTGTCACCCAAAACCTCTCTGCTGCTGTCCTGATCTGGAAAGTTCTGAGCTGCAGCTGAGCTCCCCTGCTAGACTTCTCTCCCCCACAGCTCTGCAGCCCGTGCCTTTGCCTGCTCTGCTCACACAAGTGCCATAAATCATCCCCCACCACAGGCTGCTCACATTAGTCAGGAGGCAGCTACATCATAAGGGCTAATTGGCCCAATTAGCTGCTCTCAGTTAAGACCATTATCTGGAAAATCTTTTCTTGTTCTTATCTGTTTATGAGTTTGCAATGAACCAGCATGTCTATTCTACAAAATACTTTTTTGTCCCTGCTGATTCTGTACTCCCAAAGCATCTAGAGCAACTCACATTAAGAGAATCTGCAGATTTTCCCATTTCCTTAGCTTTTCAGGAGCTGCCCCAGTGTAATTTCACTGAATAGATCTTGTTTATCTTCAAACTGGAAACAGACACCAATTCCTAGCTTGTACATTATACTAAAATAACTTATTTCATTACCAAAGGAAACTGTTCTTTCTTTATCTCAGATCTGGGATGTATCTTTGCTCAGCACCATGCCTGAAACTAAACAGAAATGGCAGTACTATAACTGTGCAACACAGTTTCCTTTTTATCTCCAGCTGCAGAGATATTTAACCAGAGTCAACATGTGAAAGCACCAATGCATGGCCAGAACCACCATTTGTGATCAGAGCTGTGCATTACCAGAATAAAGAGCTCAAATGCTTGGCTCCACTGATTGAATTCAATCTCCTCAAATCACATCTGGATTTCCACAGCACCCTGGGACTCCTGCTGTGCCTCCCATCCCAGGCACTGCCCTGTGGCTGCAAGAGATATTTGGGTCTTCCATCAGTAATTTCAGCCCTGTTCCAACACACTGGGGCTTCACATGGTCAAGGCAATAGGAAATGACACTGCTGCCTGTGGCAAAGCCCAGTGCAACACAGAAGCCCCTTTCATGATGCTGGATACTTACAGGAGGTTTCAAAGGATGCTCTTAATTTCCCACCCAAGCTTTGTGAGAGACCATCTGAGACAGAGCCTTCCTGAAGGTTTCATGGCCCTCCAGACCTGCACAAGTGCACTTCTGTGCTAGGAATCCAGAGAGACAGTGAGGAAAGATGTTTTACACATGCAGGGTGAAGACACAGAGACTATACCTTGGGTTTGATCCCATCTCTGATGTAAATATTGGGCCCACAGCAACATCCTTGTACCTATTGCTACCAGGCACCATGAACTTCATTTGCCGAAGTGTCTGGTAGCTCCAAGATCCATTTGAGTGCAAATACAGACAGTCAGAGCAAGATCTTCAGAAGCATTCCATACTCAGGGCTACTCCTAGGATTAGGAGAAGATGCCCAGTGAGAAGAAAAGCTGTGGGACTCAGATTGAAACAGCTGCACAAACACACATCACAAATCAACTCTGGCTTGGGAAGGAGGCCAGTTAGTGACCCTATCTCTTTACATCACTTCTCCTGAGGTAGCCAGGGGCCAGTTGAAGCTCAACAGCCACACAAGCAGAAGCCCTTTCATCCACCAGACAAAGCCTCCCTTGCCATAAGGCTCATGATCTGGACACTGCAATTCCCTCACTTGGATGGATGTGCCAGTCTGGGAGGAAAAGCCTTGACTCAGAAATGCCAGCTCTGCACATTCCGCATTTTCAGACAAAACATTGCTAGCTTTCTGCCAGCTGCCTCTTATACAGGCAGGGAGTTTCCCCCAAAAGCTACCCAGTCTCCTTTGTGCCCTCAGTGATCTCCTGCATGCCCTCTGCCCACACCAAAGGGCTCTGTGAGGTTCCCATTGCCATGCACAAAAATGCCAGACACCTCTGAGGCTCAGGCAGCAGCACAGGGCAAACCCACCTCTCTCCTGGGTGGTGCAAACCTGCTGATGGGCACTATAGCCCAGAGAGAAGGGAGGCAAAAATAAGGCAAGGAATGTGTTAGAACCCCCTAGCAAACAGAACTGATTATTCCACAGAGAGCTTCCCAAGGATGGCAGGATGCACACTCAGAGGACAAGGCATTGATCAGTGGAAATGATCAGACAGGAAGGAAAGCAAAGCTGTGCACTGGAAAGGCAGAAGGGATAAAGCCTTGGACAGCAAGCAAGCACTAACAACATGGCCTGAGGAAAAGCTTTTAAGGAAAGCTTTTCAGTGAGCTTTCTTGAGTCCTGCTGTGTTCAGGGACACAGGCCTTCGTAAACTCTTCATAAATACATAAGACTGCATCAAAGTCACACTTAGCTCACCAATTTCTCATCCTAAGTGGAACAACTGATGGAAAACGTCTCCCCCCAGAGTTTTTTTATTAGGTTCTGGGGTCAAGAGAGGTTACAATAATAATTACAGCCTCGTCAGGGAGATGATATTTTGTGTTTGAAGACACATTATTTGAATCAGGATTGAAGGACAATGCTTTTCTAGCAGCAGCTAGACATAGAGGAGTTGATTTTTCTCTTATTAAATACAGGAGGTTTCACCCTCTTTTGCTGTTAACAGATTGACACATGTTCTGCTCCTGCATTTGTAACATTCTGTAGTCTGACAGAGTCATGGGTGTGAGGGAGCCCTCTAAACTCAACATGACTGGCACACCTGGAAAAGGACATTAAACAGGGAACAGAACCTTCATTACACTTTTTGTTTTAAAAAAATGAAATTATTGGACATCCAGAGGCAAAAGTCTTCACTTTTGAAATGCACAGTTTAGATACCAACACTGTAGAGAAGGTGGGGTTGTAACTCTGAGCTCTGACTCTTTTCAGAGCTTTCCCCACTTAACTCAAAGGAACTGCAGACACAGGGTTAAACTAAACTGACCACAGGGAATGCCACAGCACTATTAATATAATAATACTGTGTTGGTTTAAAGCTCACCAGCTGTGCCACCCTGGCAGAAGTCTCTGACGGTGGTGGTTCTGTTTAGAGTGAGGTTTTCAGTACTCATGGTGGATTTGACCTTCCTCACCTGGCTGCTCTAGATAGCCTGGATTTTGGGATTTTTACTCAGGATGAATATTAATGAATCACCCAAAGAGAAAAGTATTAGGCCCTTCCACTCATTCTGACCCCAGAGAAGCATTTCATCCTGCAAAAGTCATGCAGAGCAAAAAAAGAAAAGGCTGATTCATCTGCAATGCAGCTCACCCCAAATTGCTTATACTTGCACTGTCACTCTCTGTGCTGGCACTGCTAACTTGCTGTTTGCTATTTTGGCTAATTATATAACTTTCAAAGGAAAGACCAATCTTTACATAGCACTGAAGGAAGAGTGGCAGGCATTATATCAGTCCCCTACACATCTCACAGTGCGTGTAATGAACCTCCAAATTCTGAGATGTCTGAGGAGATTACATCTGCTCATGGCAGGGCTGGATCTGCCCCAGAATGTGAGATTTGCAGGGAAGGCATCTTTGCTTTCTGCCCTCTGTTGTTAGTGTTTCTTTGCTAGGTTTCATTTGGACACTATCTATTGGCAGGACTGGAAAGTCCGTGTTTTCAAACTGTCCAACATTATGAAGCATATGAATAAAATCATTTGAGATAGAATCAAATTCCCTGCTGGCAGAAAGGCTATTCATAGACAGCTGGAGGGAGCTGCACTGTAACTCCAGATTTATGCAGCTTCAAATTGTCTCATTTGAGATGTTTAGATAACAGAGCCCCCTGAGCTTTTCTATTCAGCTCAGCATGCAGCAGAAGGATGGCCGAAGGAAAACTCAACACACAGAGGATTAAGAGATGCTATTTCCTCACAAAACAGGGGAAGATGGAAAATGCTGTGAGGTGGGAATGGCTTAGAACGGCTTGCCCTTGTCTTTACAGCTTGTGAGCAATCAGCAGGGCTGTTGGCGTTCAATACTAAGTTTCATCAAAAACACAAAGTATGATTAAGCCACTAAAAAAAGCTGGAGAGTATCCAGGGTTTAATTACCATCATATCAGGGTTTTGAATGCTGATGAGAGCAAGTGTCAAACAAGAAGAACGGCGTGCAGTACAGTGCACCTTGGGGACTGCCTGAGCATGAGGCTGATGAGTGCCTGGCAAGCCAGCTGCAGGAGGGAATTACAGAGGTTTAATACACTGCAGAGAAATGGAGCCATTAACATACACGGATCCCAAACAACAAAGCTGATAAAATAAGAATTTAAACCCCAAAAAAATCACTTGGATTAAGTATTACCAGGATACTTTCTTTCATTTGAAGGAAAAGATCTGCCAGACTCCTTTTAGTAAATGCTTCCCCAGTTACACTAGCATGTAGACTCAGCTGTGCCTAACAGATCTAACCAAATCTCAGTCCACACTGTTTTCACACATACACAGAAAGAGTCTTTGATCTGAAAGGGACTGAGAAGGACAATACAGTGCAGGATGTGTAATCATCTGTAATTTTTGCACGTGGCAACAGCTGGAGATGCAGTGCATGTCTTTGTCCAGGGGTGAAACATCATAGCTGGTCCTTGCTGTGCACTCCTCCAAAAATGTGTCTTTGTCCCAGCCTGAAACCTTGCCTCTTCCTACACCTTGTAGGAACATCATATACAGGCTATCAGAAACAAATGCAAGAAATATATACAGGCCTTCCTAAGAGCAAACCAAATATCTTTAGCTGCAGACATCATCATTGACAATTCACAAGTTTAACGTTATACAATTCTTTATCTTTTAAGTAATTTTGCTTAAAATATAATTGTCAAACTTTCACTGTCCATTCAAAGGGACATTGCTCAATACAGCAGTCAAATAGATAGGGCTTGCAAGATAATTTGGGTTAATTTTTGCAAGAACATCTTTACTTCCAACCTTCACTCTGATATTATGTGTTTCTCTCTCCACTGCCACAAACACTTAAGAATACTGCACACAACAGCCCAAAGAAAACAGACTTGATGGGGTAGAGGAATAAATTTCTTCAGATGTGCAGAAGGCATTCAAATAAGGGGCCCATAAATCTGTAGAACCAGAGGAGGTTACTCTTGGATATTTCAATAGCTGTGCAAAAGCTGCAAACACCAGTTTTCTCCTGAGTGCATGAAATCATCCAAACCCCTGGAACACAGAATCCATATGGGAATAACTGCACCAGAGTGATTTTGGTCAGGCACGGCTTCAAAATCTGATTTCTGATTAACTAGCCTGAGTTTTTCCTGGAGGAAACTCTGCAGTACTCCTGCATATCGTCCTCCTCTAGCGCAACTCAGTGTCTGCCCAAAAGTGCCACTGTCACTGGTGATTTTTAACAGCAAAGAGGCTAATTTCTCACTAGAGGAACACCTCTAGACCAGCATCTCTTCAGTGGTACAACACAACAGGCTAAGGGTGCCATGGGTCAACACCCTCCTGCAGCACAACTCCTCCCTGCTGTCTCTGCAAGGCCCAACCATACACAGCAAGGGCCTGAACTCCTCAGAGGTCCTAAGCCCTGCCCCTGGCCTAAGTCCCAAACTAAGGCCAAAAGGAATCAATACATTTGACAATTCATTCAACATTTGATCCAAATTTTGCTTCCTCAAGATTGTTTTGAACAACCAAGGATCTCTTCTGACTGGAAGCGGGCCAGCAAAGCCAACAGAGCTCCTGGCTCTCCCCATGGGCAGGGGGTTCAGTACAGCACAATTTGTCTCCTGTCAAGGTGATTTATTTCCCTGCTGTGAAGTGCTGACATAAGTACTCATGGATGAAATGCAGGAAGGGATCCCATACTCCTCTTCAGCACCTTTGTAGAGGTCTTTTCTATCTACCACTCTCTATGCAGAGGAGCACAAGGAACCCTTTGCCTCCTAATACATCCTCTGCTGCCAAAGGATCTCCTGCCCTGCATGTACCCCAGCAAAGCTGCTCTTTGTACCTGTGGCAGCTGAATCGCTTCCTATCACAGCATACTCTAGTTAAAACCCCCATCTCCTCTTAAGGAGTTTTGATGGCACAAATTTTGGTCATGCCTCTTCATACTTTAACCATAAAACTCCCTGGTGTCATCCTAGACCAGCTGAGAGCAGGGCAATGAGGGAAACCCTCATCTCAGTAGGTGGAGCTGCTTCTCCCATGTTGGGCAGTAAATAAAAAGGATGAATGTAGGGATGTGCCCCTGTTCACAGGGTGACCAGGTTGTTCTTTGTCTGCTCAAAAAGGTAAAAAGCCCAGATGTTTCTCTCCCAAATTTGGGGCAGAGACACCTCACAGGACCTTTGGGAATTCACCTCAGACCTGGGGCTGGCCGATTGGACCGAGGCCAAGAAGTCCCACCTAAGCAATTCACTAGAAAAAGAAGAGAACAAAGGAACTAATTGCTTTTGTGGGGTGTTTTAGCAGAAGCAAGAACCTCTTGCCCTGGCTCAGGTTTTCTCTGTAAGAGTTTCGTTATTTTTGCCTTTTATTAAACCTTTTTCTGTTTCCAACACTGCCTCAGAAGCCATCCTGCTGTTTTTATGCCATTTCAAGTAGCTGGGCTATCTCGGGTGAGATGGGTCCCCTTAGAGCTCATAAGACCTGGCTCAAAGAGTAACTCATCTGATGAAGAGCTTCATGTTCCAAGAAAAATGCTTACCAACAACTCTCTAAAAGATGCTTGTTTTAGTGGAGTAAATTCAACACATCTCCTCCATGTGTCATTTAATCCTTTCCCCTCCACCTCTTTCATTAGATTACAGGCAAATTCCCCCACCCTATTCGATTCTTCCTTTGGTACTGCTAACAGAACTTTCAGGATTCAGTTTCTCCTGTGCAAATTTTTTATGGGCATGGCATAATTGTGCCTCCCCATCTGCCTTTTTGATAATTATAAAGGAGGAATATGTCATCCTTCTCTTCCGTGCACCGGTGATCCCTATCCAGGAATGTTCCCCTTCCCCACACGGCAGAGATCCAGTGATTTGTCATGTCACAGTGCTTAGGGAATTCTTCCTCAGCTGCTAAGAAATTATCAGTCTGTTTTCATTTCCCTTGAGCCTTAAGGAAGACATAACTGAAAAGTTTAACTTCTGATTAACATTGCTTCCTTCAACGGAAGGTAACAAAACATGGAAAAAACCAGTAAGTCTACAACAAAGGATAGGATTTGTCAATTATTTAAACATTGCCCACACATGAAAGATTCAATGAGACTCAACATCTTTTTGTCCCAATGGAACATCCTGATATGAAAGCACCTGAGATGTAAACTAAATTTCTACCTGCTCTGCGAAATGATTTAATTTTGGTGAGTTTTTTTGACTCACCTGAAATTACAGCTTCAAACATGATCTTGCCTGCCACAGGTTAAAACTAAGAGGATGTTATCAAAGGCTGAGCTATTTATTCTGAGCATCTGCTCACGTGAGGTGGGGTCCTCTCATACCTGCAGAGGTGTGCACATGTTTTCTTTATTCAACGCAGAATTTGTAGAGAGCTTGGACCAAATGTAGGTCAGAGGGGAGCAGCTCACTGGGATGATTGTCAGCTTCCAAGGCCAGGACTAGGCTTTAGACTATCTCAGGATCTCCAAGACTGAATTTGTGAGTAAAAGATATTATAAAGGCAAAACCAACAAATCACTGGAGAAGAGGATTTAAGGCAGGAGCTGTGAAAGAACTAAGAAGGAAAGGTTTCTGACTCCCAGTTGTGATATGTAGCCTCTAAAGCAAAATCACCCTGGTGCTGCACGTGGAGATATGATTCCTGGGAAAAAAAAAAAATCAAGGAAACTAGGGACTTGTAAGCCCAATGGCTCTCCAAGGCAAATAAATACAGAATAAAGAAATCATTTTGTGAGATACAAACAAGTGTAGCATTTGGGGAAAACAAACAAACAAATATAGCTTCATAGATGGGAATCAAGCTTCTCAGTCCTACTGAAATTCCCTGAATAGGTCAAGAAGTGAAATCAAGTTCCTATAGTACACTTGGAATTTCCAAAAGCACTCAGCAAGGTCCACCTAGCAGCAGCTTTTTAGGAAACTAAGCAGGCATATATTCAGAAGTAAGGGTCTCACATGAATAAATAATTACCAAAGAGACAGAAAACTGATCAGGAACTAGTTATTTTTTGCAGCAAGAGTTCTCCAGAAGGACAGAGGCTGCTATGTCCAGGTCCTTCAAAACTTTATAAAGTTTTGAAAAGGAATGTGAGCAACACAGTTTGCTCATACTAAAATGCTCCAGATGGTAAATAAGACATCATTTTGCACAACTGTGGAATAACATTGCAGAGCAGACTTGACAGGGCTAAAAAACTGACAGATGAAATTGAATGTAATAAATGTGAAATTCACAGTAATGGAGGAAAAATTCTCTGAGTGCAGGTTATAACCTTCCTCCCAGCACACAGGATAAGATGACCTTAACTTTGGCTTAAGCTTCCTATGAGAAATCAGGTTGGCAGAAAAACCCAGAGCTGGAGTTGTCACCTTCCCCTAAAAGTCATCTTCCAGAAAAACTGATACTGCTGAACACTTGGAAACTGCTGGAAATACCCCTTGGGTACCCAGGTACTGCTAGAATTGGAGATCTACACTGCACCTTGGACAACAGGCACTGCAGGCCAGGAAAATGGACACAGCTCCTTCCTGCACTTTACCAGCAGTTTGGGAACTGAACTTGGCTGATGGGTTCAGGGTCAGGCACATCAGGCAGGTCCAAAGAAACAGTTATTTGATGTTTGAGTCACAACACACCATGCCCTCCTTCTACTCAGGTGAGTCAAGAGCTGCAGGATTAAAATCTAGAGGGGAAAATAGAGCCCCAGAAACTGGCCCATCAGTTACCCCGGTTTCCCACATTAACTCTCTCAGCCCCCTCCCTGACACAGAGCTGCTGCTGTCACACAGTCCAGCTCTCTATGACTGACCAGAGTTTGATCCTGAAATACTCTTCCCCTTTTGCAGTCTTAATTGCAAACACATGGCAAGCATCTACTTTTGCTTTTAATTAGTTGGTTTCTCACTTGTTGGAGGCCATTTGTGTGTTCTTAAATTGAAATATTGTGCATATCACTACCTCTGAGGGGGGTCTGGAATGGATTTTGGTGGTATATTAGATCTAAGTCCTGCAACAGAATAAGAGAGTCCCACATGCAGCAGTGCTTTCAGAGATAGGGATCTGCTGAGCAGAGTGCACATATGCATCTGTTACCTTCTCATGAAAAACTGATGGTTTTTTCCCCCCTTTTCATCACTTATGTAATTGCTACAAAAAAGGCAAGAGAAGTGCAAGATTGCAGGACTGCAGCTATGGTTGTTAGTGTTAAACTGCATCCTCTCCCTGCACTCAGAGCTGCCTGTGTGAGCTCATGCCACTCAAGGCTCCCATGCAGAGGGAAGCAGGTTTCCCTGTCATGTGTCTGGCTGCCAGCCAGACATGAGATGGAGCAGCCTTCCTCTGGAACTTGGTATGAGCTGAAGTGCAAGTTTCTACAGATAGTTCCACCACTAATGAACTTCAGAAGGAGAAACAGTTCTGCATGAGAATTGCCAGTGGTTTGAAAATGCAATTTTTAGGAGGAGCAGTTTGCTAAGGTGAATTATCTCTGACTGCCACTTCAGGGTGTCAGGCACCAGCAGTGGTGCAGGCAGCCTGGCTGGGAGGCTGAGCTGCCCCTCAAGTCTTCCTCCCTCACCACAGAAGGATGAACACCTTCAGGCTTCAGGGCTGAAGATGGATTGAGCTGTCTGGGTCAGGGTTTGATGCTGTGACACTGAATGCCCTGTGCTCCCATGGGCCAGTCCTTGCAGTGACACACCCTCAGAGCATCCTGCAGCTGAGAGGGCACAGGGCAAGCAGGGAGATGGTGGTTCAGATAGCCCAAGGCTGCTTCTCACCAGGGTTTTCTTTTTCCCTGTTCGCCTTTTCCAGTCTCTGAGCAAACATCACTGCGGATTCTTCTCACACTGGCCTTGTGCCTTTGTTCAGGGTGATGTGGATGGAATGAGCCTCCCAGAAATGCCTGCTCCATCTCAGGCTCCCCATTGTGCTGCCACATGTGAACACTTGACAATTGAGCCAGAGAGGAAATAAAGCTCAGGGGCATTTCAACAGAAATGCATTTCAGCAATCCTTAGAGGAGACCAAGGCATAACAAAATTCCTGTATCCCTTTAGACTCATTACTAATACCAAACCCATTGGTAGAGTTGTTAATTGCCAAATGAGCCTGTGCTATAAGAAAAATTCTAACATAAAACCTCCACCCAAACCACTATACTTGATGTAGAAGTGTAATGGCCTTGAAGGTACTCTGTAAAGTGTCCCCTTTTTCCAGTATTAGAAAATAGTTCTCAGGACACCTTTGTCAAAGATTTAGCCTTGAATTTCAAGGTCTTATTTTTTCCCATCCCTAGGAAATTACCCAGTTTTAATACATTAAATAAATATATAAATAAACTGAGTCCAACAGCAGACCTTGAATTCAGATGTCTGTGATGTACAAAAGGACTCAGACTGCACAGCCTCTGTTCCAGTACACTTGGGCACACTGCTCCTCTGTATTTCAGGTGTGCCCCTCAGCCAACAGCTCTGCCCTCTGTCCTCACAACTCACTCATTTTGTAACCAGTAACACTCCCACAAGCCCTGTGGTATATCAGATCTAAGTCAGGCAATGGAATAAGACAGAGGAGGAAATGGACCTGGCATACCCAGGGAGAATATTTAAACTAAAAATAATTATACTTAAAGCATGTTGGCAGCAGAGCTGTTGTAATTAAAATAAGGTTTATTTTGCCCATTAAGCAACCTGCTCTTTACTTTTATTGCAGGAAACCACCTACTCTGAACATTAATAAAGCCTTTCAGCTACTGGCCTGGCTGGAAACCAACATCCAGCCAACCTCCACAAGCACTGAGCACTTGGTTGAACATTTTTTTTTACTCAGACTTGCTCAGAGTACTTCTGGTACCCTGCAGACAGAGAACCTGAGAACAGACCGAGCATTATCATAGGAAGCAGGACCTCCAAACAAGTGTTTGATTCTGGGAACTTATAAAAAGCTGTGGCAATTCAATAGGTCATTACCTACCTGAATGCATTCCTTGGGCAGTGCTGTTGCATACAGAAAACACCTAAGAAAAAACACTCAATGCCCATAATGTTTAAAGACCAGAAGCAGCTAGAGAAGACAACAAATTTTGACTTGAAATGCTTGCAAGGCATCCAGATTCTACATAGCTCAGACATGCAGATCTGCCTAGGCAGACAGAACAGGTCTGGTTATGCAGTTCTGTTGTTCAGGTACCTACAACAAATAGCAAAATGAAGAAAAGAAAACCAAACCCAAAACATACAAGTTTTATGTCAGGTTGATTTTGAAGCATTGAAAAATAAGCACCCAAAAAGATGCCATGCCCTTATTTCAGACAAAGTTGGGCACATTCACGTCACCACTGAGCAGCTACATCTCTAGAAAGAGCAGGCTTGCTTCCCAAGCCAGTTTTCAGGATGTCATTTCAATAGCTAAACCAGTTTTCTACCTTCTATCCATTTCCCAAATGACAAGATCTGAGCAAGCCTGTGCAGTGTTTGTGATGGGCTCTCAGAAACCTGGCACCAAAGAGAATCTGAGTGCTGCAGCTCACTTCCTAGGGTACAAAAAGAGCACCACAGCCAGGAGCTCCACCCCAGGGTGTGGCTGCAGTGCCTTCTGCTCCTGTGTGTCCCTTGAGACACTCCTGGGAGCTCCTCACACCCACATCCCACCAGCTGCCTTGCTCTGGAGGTCTGTGCCCACAGCACTGTCCCCATCCTCACCACACTCCCGACTGCCCTTTGGAAAAGCAAAGCCCCGCAGCCACTGGCACTGACCTCCAGCCCCCACAAAGGCAGAGCTGGAGTGCTTGGAGTCACTGGGCAGGCAGTTTGGAGTCCATGACTGTTGCAGTAAAATAGAAAAATTATAAAAGAAAGGCCTCATAAAATCAGGCCTCCTCTGTTAAATGGATAGCTAGCCTGTCATTTCTCCTAGGCAAAGCTAGCACTTTACAAGTTCTCATGTGAGAACAATCCTGGTGTGAGCAGTTCTTTAACATAACAGTCTGTTCCTGGGTGAAAAACAACTAGCACCTACATAAACATTAAATCCATCCCATGAGATTCAGTGAAGAGAATATGTAAACAATTTAAGAATAGAGAGATTTGATAGACAAGAAAAATACCTTTTACTAACCAATAAAGTAATTGGCAAGAAAGCTACTAACCAGTTAGTCACACACAAGGTCTGTAAAACTGTATAAAAACGAGTTATGTGAATAGAGAATGGGCTTTTTCCACCATGAAGGAAATGGAGTCTGTGTGATTTATTCCCATAGATGACTTCCCACCAGCCTTGGAAATACAACTGCAAGGCTGCGTATCATCCTGCTTGCAGAGGTATTGCTCCCTGTGATGCCACTGACCCAGACACAGGCCTGACATCTCAACACTCTAAAGCTTAATTGTAAGGTTAATCATGTTTCCACATGTGAAAGGGTCAGCCCTGGACTTGCTCTGTTAGCCATGTAAATTAAGTGAAAACTACAGAACTCAGGCTTTTGAAGGCTTCTCTGAAAACAGAATGAATGGTACCAACAATCACCTCCTCCAGTTTCCATTCAAAACACATGAATTCATGGCATTGTGCTGGAGTTTCTCAGTGTGAGCTGATACTGGAAAAATCTCACAACTTATTAAGAATTTAACTGTGAGATCGAGGGAGAGTTTTACATGCAATTGTTCTGAAACCACAAGCTTACCTGCAGTCTTTTCCCCCAATTCTAATACCCTTGGAATGTCCCAGTGGAGACAGCCACAACATCCAGAGTGTCACCACACAATTCCAGAAAGCTTCAACCCATACACAGTAACACCAGGTCACTTCAGAAGGCTGCAAGGGTCTGCCCTTCCTGTTCTTCAGCCCAGCCTTTTATCCCCTCATGTTGATGCAGTGCCCCTGTGTGCCCTCTGCTCCTGTGTGATTGCTCAGCACACCTGGGCACTCCGTGTCCCATTGCTGTCGGTGCTGCTCACCTGCTGCTCACAGCTGTGCCCATGGGGATGAGGCTGGGCCAGCCCCACTCCCAATCATCACAAACTCTGTGCCTGCATATCCTCACTGGAGTGCTGGGATGTTGGCAGCACTGGGCTCTCCACACCTCCCTCACCTTGGGAGGTGCTGGGCAGTAGCAAACCCAGAAACCCTGAAGAGATCAAAATAACCTCACCATGTCTGCCCAAGCCTAACAAACACCATTTCAACTCACTTCCATCAGATTAGCATTGTGCCCTACAAACAACTTTTCAACACAGAAAAAGCACTTTCTCTGAACAGTGTGCAGTGCTACAGATAACTAACATAAAAAATGTCCTGCAATGCAGGCACTGAATAACAAAATAATCAGTTTTTCCACTCAGATGCTTTCTAATATTGCTTCTGCTTTTTTCTTTTTTTTTTTTTTTTTGGGAGATGCGGTGTTCATAATAAATAATTTCAAGACTTAATGTTCACTGGCTCCTTTGTCACCAGCAACTCTTGAACTGCCAAATGAAAAATATCTCATTTTTTGGTATTCTGTAGAAAGACAGTATATTTGTCAACAATTTTATAGCTCTTAGTAGTACTCCATGAATATCATCAGCATTGGAGCCTCTCTCAAAGGCCTACTATATAAAAAAAAATAATTTAAGCAGCTAGTCTGATGATTCCCTTTTTCTCTTTATTACAGCAGCACTACTGTGCTGTTATCATTATGGGTCTGGCAGCATTTTTATTAGAAACTGCTACTCCAGGGGTTTACAACTCGGCAGTAAAAATTCACTCCAGAATGAAACTTGTCATGCAAGAGAGCTCTTATTTAAGCCCAAACGTCAGAAAATTATATTTATACATTTTTTAAGTTATTTTAAAGCATATTCAGTTGTTCAGACAATTGGACTACAACAATGGCTGGTAATTTGAGCCCCAGCACTGCAAAAAGAACTTGCTGAATGTGACATTCAGAAATCATTTCCTAAAGCTCGTGGGCACCACGTGACTACCAAGCTGAAATCTATGTATGTCCCTTTATAAGCAGTGCCTTAAGACAGGCAGGGTGTTATCAACAGTGCTTAAATCTCCCACCAAGCTCAGTTTCTGTCTACTCAGAGGCAAAGCCAATCCTTCATATCACTCTGGCTCTATCAGAAACAACATTTAGCACAGTTTCACACTGTGCAGAGTTCCAGAGCCTCCTGGGGACTTCAGCACTCAGCTCTTACTGCATTCCAGTGCATGCTTCAGCAGATGCCCAACTTTTTAGCTCCTCTGCAATCCCCAGCCAAAGATATCCAAACAAGTTTTTCAGAGTGCAGAAAGCAGGGACAAATCTTGCATGACCTTGAATGCTTTCTTTCTTCTTCTTCTTCTTTACAAAACAGGGAAAGAAGGCAGCTAATTGCAAAAAAATACAATGAGCTGTCCTTCTTTGGGTGCTCAAGTGGTCATATTAAAATGGTATAGATGCTTAAGGTATGACCAGCAATGAAATCCCACTGCCAGAGGCATCTCCAATACAGCAGGAGGTGAGACAAGACCTAAAGTGATTTTTGGCTGTGCTATACAGAGATCCTGTATCCTGAAGATTCAATACAAAACATCAGTTCAACCCAAATTTTGAGGTTTGAAGGGCAATGGGAGAATTTGCCTCTTAAAAGGTGCCTGATTCTGAAATGTGGTTCATGAAATTAATTCCCACAGACCCTCAAGAAATTTTTTTTTGCTCTTTTCAAAAACAATCAATTAATAGAGTAGCAACATTTGTGAATTCATTCTCTTTATTGCTCGTTAGACTAAATTCTGGTCATTTTAAGCGGAAGGGAGCTTTGAGCAAATTATCACATTTTCAGAGCAATTCCTAATTTGCCTTTGACCAAGACAGTTTCCTATGCAGCTGTAACCTACAGTAGCTGTTGTCTGACAAGAGCCTTTTAACTGAAATTGCCCCCATTACAGCCATAATAAAATCACATTAGAAGATTAAGAGGCTGACTTTATGGTTCATCCTTCACTCCCTCACCTCTTTAGGTGAGATTCCTATCATTTATTGTACTTTGTAACACATTAAAATACCCAAAACCAGAGGTTTTCATGCTGGCTCCCACAGAATCAGACAAAAGCTCTGCAAGCAGACAAGGTGAGTGAAGGAGCAGCCTTGCTGCCACGGAACAAAAATGGCTCAGGGACACAATGCAGCACCCAGGACAAAAAGGCTGGAGGCAGCATTTATCTGAGGGGAACACTGATAAAGTGAAACATTCATTGTTAAAATTCAGGATAGCAAATAATTCAGCAAAAGGCAGAATTTCAACAGCTTTTCTGTTGTGTTCTACTCTAACACAGACTAAAGCACAGACTGGAAGGGCAGCACCACCATCTGAGAGCTGAGAGGGCTCCTTTGAGCCACGTTCAGGGAAGAATCCAGAGTGCTACTGGGATGGCCAGGAGCTGCATTTCTGGTTGAATTTGTAAGCCATACACACAATAAGTTAAGTTATTGGCATTAATTTTATTGGCAGATGGATGGGCCTCCTGCACTGGTTACAATTGTTGTGGTAGCTCTGTTCCTGCCTTCCAGTTTAGCAGTTCAGTGACTGGAACAAGGCTGCTCATGGGATGCTCAAGAACACCATCAGAGCCCTCCCATCTCCTCTCAGGACCAGCTTTGTGGCTTTCCTGTTTCAGCATTTATGCCAAACAAAGCACTGATGTGGTTTCCTGACTCCTGGAGCACTTTTATGCAGAACCAGACCATAACACAGCCTCTGCTGGGAGGATGGGCAGTTCCTTGAGAGGCTGGAACAGCATTTGGAGGAGACCAAACATGTTCAGATGAAATAATGCAGCCCACAGCTCTGCTCGAGTCACATGAAAACTTTAAAGCATGAAGCACTTCTCTCACAAAGAAGGTAAGGGCATGTTTCAGCTTTAAGTGTTTGCCCAAAACTCACTGGCAGTGACTTAATTGCTGGATTTAACAGGATTTACTTCAGTATGTACTTCAATATTTTACTGAACTGGGAATTTTACAGATCTCACTTAACACAAAAAGGTTTTAGCAGTGATCCAGGTGCATAGTATTTATGATCTTCTGAAACTTTTACCTACTGATGGGGAATTAACAAAAATGAACTTCAGATTGCTACAAACCTGAATCCCCTTTGACTTCTGCTGAAAATTCAACTCTTGATGAACTCACAGCTCCCCACTTTGACAATGATTTCCATAACCCAGAGTCTGGCAACTGGAAACATTCTAGAGATCTTCTACATCCCCACAGCCCTGCAAAGCTTGTTAATGCATGGGTGGTATCCTAACAGATGTTACAAAGAAGCATTGTCTTAAAACACTTTAAAAATCCAAACTGATTTGCTGCGAATGCTACAGATTAGAAACAAGTCTCAGACAAATGTTCAAACCCACAGCTGTCCTGACTGAAACAATTGCCTCCTCAAAATTACCCAGAGTAGGTGGTCTGCAGACAAACTGTCAAGTGTCTGAGTATTTCTGCATGTTTTGGGGGATTTGCCTTTTAATCCATGAAGCAGCTCTGTGTTCTTAGGATGCTGAGATGTAATTGTTGTTCCTGTCCTGTAAGCTGAACAAACACTTCTCTGGGAGACTGAAGAGAGACTACTGAAGTCCCTTCAGTAAATGCTTTTGATGCCTCAGGTTGTAGCTTTTACATTTTTCATATTCTGTGCTGCTTTAGTGTGTGGGTCTGGGCTTCATATCAGGGCATGGTGAGCTCTCTGCACAGAGCAGGGAGACAAAACAATTCCTGCTCCAGCTGGGGACCAAGGACAATGATCCAAATCTCAGCCCAAGAGCACAAACAATGTGGGCTGAAGAGAGAAAAACAAGCAGGATGGGACTGCAGAACCCAAAGCTGGAATTGGACAATGAACTCCAATGTGCAAATGGAGCAGAACTGATCCCAGTGACAGAGCCCGTGTCCAGGCTGCATTTTGGGACCGTTTTGGTTCATCTTGGGTGCAGCCCTGGCTGGGCTCTTGTGCTGCCCAAGGTGGATCCGTTGAGGAAATCCTTTTAATAAATCCCTGCTTTATTCTGTAACTCTGGTTTCTGTTCTAGCTGAGCCTACACAAGGTATCACTCTCACTGCGTCAGTTCAACCCCAGCCCATCCACAGCACTGCTGCTGCTTTGCCATTTCAGGTACCTTAAAGCACTTCAAGAAAAAGGAGGAAAACATGCCCAGTGCCAGGATGGGTGGGCGCTGATCTCTCTGTGTAACTCTCGAGCAGCACAGATTGATTTCCACTGACCCTTTCAACCTGGAATGGGCTGTACCTGGCTGGCACTCCCAGAGCCCCATTGCCTGTGGTTCAGGGGTTTATTCTGTTCTGCCTGTGGCTCTGCCTCAGCAAAGGAAAGGTTACCTGCTTTCTTGGCTCTAAGACAGTGATAGGAAAAAGGGAGCTAAAAAGAAATTCCAAAGGCAGTGTCATTAAATATCACGTGTTGGCAACGTGCTCCTAGACATTATATTCCTTCAGCCCTTCCTCACTCAGGATTGGTGTTTTGGAAGAAAATAAAATGTAAATCAGGCTACCAATACAGAGTGATTTCAACAGGCCCACAAAATGTTCTTGGCTGAAACAGAGAGAAATCCTCCAGTGCTCAGCAGTCCTAAATCAGACAAAACTCCCTGTCAGATCTCTGGGAAGGCAGCCAGAGAGAAGGGTGAACACTGAAATCCACTCCTGGGCCGGGTATGTCCCAGAGGAGCTCACCCAGCACTGTCAGTGATTTCCCTGGGCTCAGGATTAGATCCTGACTGTGGGGAAAGCTCTGCAGCTGTACACACCCAGCACCAGCCCCTGGGCTACAGCCACAGCCCCTCCTGTGCTCCAGAGCTGCAGCCATTCAAAAAACTCCATTTTCTGTACTCTGGCTACAGATTATTTCAGTTTTGGAAAGGTGCTTCACATTAATTTTTATAGATAAAGAC
>VWZV01009468.1:3170-36274 GCA_013397155.1 Irena cyanogastra | reverse complement strand
TATATATAAAAATTATATATATATATATATACACTGCATTATTGGATATAATCTTTTCTTTAACAATTGATACATTATGCATATAAAAACGCTTAAAGAAAATCTCTGATCATACCTAATATACAGAGGTATCCAATGACAAGCTATTTTTTTTTCCCCTCAAAAAATATTAACAACTCATTTTACTTCACTAGTCTATAAAAATACATTTTAAAAATATCAGCAATCAAATTTTTTTATACTTATTGGTAGAGCTAGCCACTCTATATGATTTTTTTAATGTTATCAAGTAGCTCACAAAGTAGTTTTATTTTTAAGTATATTTTTAAACACTCATAAAGGGCTCAGCAGATACTCACCTATATAAATTCCTGGTGCTTCCCTGTTATCAATTAGAGGCATTTTCCAAGTGCAGATGATAATTCTAGGTATTAGCATTTTAATAAAATGACTACATTGAAGTTATTTTTAAAAGGGTGCAAACTGTCACTGACCAGTTATGTCACAGCTTCCCAAATCACTCAAAATGTGTGAAAAATGGGCAGATATCTGCATAACAAAGGTGTGAAATCATCTGGATTGCCTGCAGATGTGTTTTTCCATTCCAAAACAATGTCACAGACAGTGGCTCAAGGAGGACAATTCTTTGATCAAATGTAAGTTAGAAAGTCAGAATTCGCAAGCTCAGCTCAGGTGAAACACCAGCTTTTTGTAATGTCAATTATTGTAATGTCAATTATTGTAATGTCAATTATTTGGTAAACCAGTAAATAATTACCTATGCCAGTCTGGCTTTGTCTGAGCAGGGTCTGACCCAAAAGTGATGGAGGGAGTTTGATGAAATTGAGATTGTGCCCTTTGACCAGACTGAGGCCACGTTGGACAGCAAAAGTTTGAGTGGCTAAACTCTGCATTTCTGGTGTGAAAGGATGGGATTGTGACTCTCCTGCTAATCTGTCTTTGATTTCAGCCAGTCCTTAACCACTAGATATGGTGAAAAGATAAGAGAATAAACAGAATCCTGAAAGGAGATGCAAGTAGAAAGGCCAAAATTCTCATACCAGGCCAGTTCCCACACCAAATACTTAATTTTAATTGTATTTCCCCTGAGACTGGGACTTCTATGCATTTTATTACTACTTCTCATGGAGTAACAGATACAAAACCAAGCACCAGGTACTGGGATACTTATTTAGAATATATGATGCCATGACCAGTTTGAATGGACCATAGAAAGCCCCTATTAAGCACATCTTCTGCAGTCAGGTGCACAGTCAGTCTGTCCATCCTCTTTCCTGCACACCTCTTGCAGTGATGTCTCTATTGACAATGTCCCCACCACTCACTCAGGGGCAGGACCACCCCAAGAACCACACTTGGGATCTGGAGGGAAAGCACGTTTGCTTTGTGGTTTATATTTTTCAATTATTAATTTTTCCTAGCTGCTCTGTCTTTTTAGAATATCCTGAACAGTGTCCAGGAAATTCACTGCTCCCATAGTTCATGGTAACGAGCAGATGGAACAGCAGTGGGCTAAACCCTCAAAATTTAAAACTATGGAAAGAAATACATCTGTTATTATTTCTTGCTCCTATAAAAGATGAGGGGAATGGGAAGAATTTGGGGGATGAGAACCAGAGTCATATGTTGTCTATCAAAATGCATATGGTTTCTCTCTTATCTTTGTCTCTACAGCACATAAATAAATGAAATTGGGCCCAGAACTGCTGCATATAAATAACTGTAGGACAACATTATTAGGCCAATTACTATGGCCAGCTAGAGACTAAAAGATGATGACATTTTTCTTGTTCTGTCCCTCAGCTCTCCAGTAATAATCCTGGCTCACATCCACCCTTTTCCAGTGCAGTTAGAGCCACATTTGAGATGCTGGGTGGTTTGTGCTACACACCACTCCTTTCACAGCAGCTCCTTGATCTTGCTGTTGCACACACTCAGCTTTGCTCCTGAGCCTGCCTTCCCTTCAAGGGTTTGGGTGCCTGCTCAACCTCACTCTGCAGGAAGAGCTGGATGCCCTGGGAGTTTAAATGAACCCAGCAGTTACACTGGGCCTGCCCAGCTGAATTGCCATTTTCATTCCTGGTGATCAACTTTACAAGGAGAGATGAGTGGTAAGGTGTGCTCAGGGAGAGGCCAGGGTTCCTACACTGAGTTACACTGCACTGAGTTTCATTTGGCAGTGTTAAGAATTCATTTACCCTCCTTGTGCTTTACTTCACTCAGCTCTAGGAAATGTAAGAATCAGAGGGATAACAAAATATTACATAACCTCAATATATCTTCTTTCCCCCAAAGTTGGAAATGAGTTGAATGTAAATTCAATTTTTTCCTGAAATGTAGAACAATGTCATTAGATGGGAGTGCAGGATGGTACAAAGGATTTCTGCACAGCTCTGGGCAATCCTTTACTGGACCAGGACTCACCACTTGGTTTGCCCTGCAATCCATGCCTTTGCTCTCCTATTGCAATTACTTCCATGGCCAAAGTGAATCTGGTTTAGTTTTCAGTTAGTTACTAAGAATAACTCAATTACCTAAGTCACAAAATGGAATCTTGATTTGTACCAAAAGGCCAATCACCCTAAAACCACCAAGTCTCTAAAAATATTTTCACTCCAAAAAAAATATCCAAGAGGGAAATTCCAGAGTATCAGGGAAGAGCTGCTAGGAAATGTCAATACACAGAAAGTGCTTGGAAGTGGTACAGGAAACCTCAGAGTCCATCACCCACTCACCATCACAATAACAATGTTCATGAGCACATCCCATCCCAACATGGGGAACTTACACGGTTTTAAAAAGTAGATTCCACTTCTGATCTTTGCTTTCCTGTCTATGATCCTCTCACACTCCACCATGACTCTACAGGACATTTTTCTTGTACATATGAGGGCACTTTTCAGTGGCCTCCAAGGAATCCTTAACAGTGGAGCAAGCCTTCAGGGATAAAGGAAAAAGATTCTTGAACTTTCAAGCCATGTTCTTTCCCCTCATCCAACCTCAGATACAATAGCTCATGCATAAGTTTAATTTATTCCAGAAGTTCCATCTTAATTTATTCCAGCATATTCTTGTGGGAACACTAGTTGAACACTGGCAAATCCAGCAAAGAACTCAGTTTTGGATCAGAGCCCTGTGTTTGTCCCACTCTGCTCAACCACCAGGGTCCAACAGATGAGCTGATTTGATCAGTGTTCCCTGGAACTGCCACCAGGGCAAAGATGGCAGCATTTTCATCCCAGAAATCTGCCCTTGTACCAGGGTGAGCACCTTGAAATTAGCACTCCATCTGAAAGATTCCAATAAATTCCTCTCTTGCTAAGCAGTTTGGAGACTGACATAAAAAACCAAGTGAAGGGGAAATTCCTAAGGGGAAGTTTTTATTCACAGAATATCTGACTTGAACCAGTTGCATCATCCTGCAACTTCACCCTCTAACAGTTTTGCTCATCACAGTTCAAACAGTGGAGTTGTGATAGGGGAGAAGTTTGGACTCTGTTTAATACTCACATTTCAATACTCACATTTAAACCATGTTTTGACATCCTGCATTTTCAAAAAAAACCCCATGTATCCTCCAAATTCACTTCTACTGCTAAAAGCAAGCAGTTATTTTGGGGTAAAAGAGGGGATGTGCACAGGTTTTTTATGTTTAATTATTCCAAAAGGATTGATTATTCCAAGACTCCAAGAAATTTCTTTTTTCCCTCACAAGTATTTGGGTGCCCAAATAGGAATCCAGGGTCCATCTGTGATGAAGGCTGCATTGTTCAGTACTCTGACCCTGTCTCAGTACAATCCAACACCTGAACTTTCACAGCTCTCCACATACGAAAAAACTTAATGTGGCACAACGCAGAAATTGAAGAATAAAGTATTCAATGCATTCATACACACAATTTACATTTCCCTGTTAATCAACAGTAAATGTACTTGGTCCTGGGCAGGACTGCATCAATTATTGCCCTGTTAGCATTTAAAAAAAAGGATGAGGTCAGGATGAAAGAACATAAATATCAAGGAGGCAAATTGCAAAGCAGGAGAACTGCAGTGAGAGGCTCGCATTGCACGAGGTGCTGAGCCAGCTCTTGAGCTGCATTCACAGCTTTGGTGAAGCCCATTAAACTGAACTGCATCTTCCTTGGAAGGGTAGTGACAAATATATTTGTGCTTTGTTAAACCTAAAATATAGTTTATTTACACTTAAAGTACTTCATCATTTGTGCATTGCAACTGTGACTCGTGTGAACATTGGGCAGAAATCCAATTAGCAAAGATGCAAAATGGCATGGTAGTTTTAGACAGAAAAAATCAGGGCTACCTGGCATATCAATAATGAGGGGATTTACACAAAAAGATCCTCATGATACTAGGGGTGTTCTGGGCTCTGCACCCTGCTCTATCACTATCCCTGTGTTTGTCACCACATTTATATTTGCAATATAAAACTAATGGTAGGGAACAGGGAACCCATGATTGATTTGCTTGGGCTCCTCCCATAGAAGAATTCTCTTCTGCTACTTTGCTTATTCCATGCTGAATCTTTTGAACTAATTTAAAACATCCTCAGGTTTTCTCAAAGGCATGAATTAAAAAGTTCCAGATTCTCAGGCACATGGTCTTTTAGCTTTACTTTAAGAAAAATTGATTTAAAGCAGTGCTTGCTAAACATGCAGCCCAGTGCATGTGTCCCTACACTGCTGTGGGACAGGCATTTAGACTCTGCCCTGGTTCAGCCCTGCTTCTGTTCTCAATTCCTGCACTTTAATCTGAGCTCACTGCCTCAAATATGTCAAATAATTTTCTGAAGGATTTCCTGTACAATTTATTGACACTCACTTTTGTATGTTATGAATGTACAGGAGATCCTTCACACATTCAGCATCAAAATCTCTCCTAATCCACCCACAGCAAGTGTGCCCAGAGTACCATGGCAGCTTCTACCAAAATATCACTGAGGAGGCACAAGGTCTCAAGAGTGCTTTTACCACCCTCGGTGTGAGACAGCAATCAAGTGCTCTGCCATCAGGAGCATCATTCCAGCATGACACCTGAGGTTTGTTTGATCAGCACTACAGAATATGCAGACAGTTCTCTACAAGCAGGTGCACAGAGCCATCACTTAATGTCACAAATTAAAAGCAAAATCAAAAGAAGAGTATTTAGAATATTTGGTCGGCTGCACTGAAGGATTTAGACCCTCTCCCCAGTCTTTCTACCTGTTCTTAAGCCAAAAGCCTTAGTTTAAAATCAGCACTGAAGGCTCAGAAGCCCACTATGAACAAAGACCAGTTTGTCCTGGGCTGGTCAAAAGCAGCATGGCCAGCAGGGTAGGGGACCTAATTCTCCTCTGCAACTCCCCCTGCATGAGAGCCCATCTGGAATACTGTCTATGATTCTAGGGAATCAATTTAACAGCCAGCCAATCTCCACTGAATGTGCTACCTCCAAGCTGGATGGTCAGGGCCACTCTCCTCGTGCACCTGGTGGACACCAGAAATGGGCTCACCTGAGATCTGCAACCAAGCCACTGCCCAGGAGAACAGAGGGCCCTGCACAGTGAAACACTGACTGTGACCCCATGTCATGACTTACAATCTGGGACAAATCAGGGCTAAACAGATGAATGGGGAAACAATTCAGCATCATAAAGTCACCCCAGGACACCCCGTGAAAGGAATCCTTCAGTAGATGTCATTGAGATCAAGGGGCCTCAGGAAGAAGGCAGCACCTAAGAAAGCATTACATAGCACCCCAGCAGAGCCAGTAACAGGCAGCCTTGTTCAAACAAATGTTCCCAAGGAATTGGAAATGTAGTTATTTGCAAGAAAAATAAAAAATATCAAATTCAACAAAACATTGCACTCAGGCTTAGAGAGAGCAGCAGGTTTTCACTAAGGCCCTGGTGTTAGTGGAACTCAGAAAAGCAGTGTTCATCCCTACAGTTGGGATTATTAGAGTTTTGGAGGTAAAATGAAACAACAGGATTTTGCAGGGAAAACCACTGGTTTAGATCTCCTGATGAGAACTGCATTTTGTGTGTGCAGTGCATCTTAGTTCAGATGTTCTCGTCAAGAAAATACTCAGTTTGTTTAGAGACAATCTGCAGGGTTACCAAAGAGATCTTTGAAAAATAGATTTTTACTTACAAAGTAGTATGGAAAATACACAACAGTGAGTGAAAACAGGAGAAGTCCGGAATTCCATGACAATACTTTTACAGTAATTCAAACTACAGCTGCAGAGATTAATATTTATGATCAGGTTGTCTTCCCCCTCCAAAACAGTCTATTTTGTAATAATTCTTGAAGACAATATGCAGATACCATATGGTCCCAGAACATCTGCAGCCCAAAGCCATCTCTGTCAGAAGCACAGAATGTCAGGCTGAGATTACCCAGGAGTTTCCATATGATCTGCTGCCTCAGGGACTGAAAGAGCAATAACAATAAAGGGAACTGTGAGTGTTGCTTAGTGTTTTCCAATGGATCCTGCACATTAGAAACTGCAATTAATGATTTGGTTTATAATGCTTCAGGGAATTACTGTCCGGCCAAATAATATAATTTAAATTTGCAATAAAGTTTAAGTGTGCAGGCATTTCGTGGCAGCACACAGCAGTGATTTGCCAGAGGAAAACAACATTGTTATTGCAGCCACATCCAGATAATCCACAGAAAAAGCCATATCAACCCTTAAGTGATTTGATTATACTCTCTTACTGTTCAAGAGTCCTCAAAGGCATATTCAAAACCAAATACACCTCACTGAAAGACCACAGGAGCAAAAACCCAGCACAGAGTTAAAGAACTCTTTCTGAGCCTTTTAAGGTACTGCTGCAGTGCTGTCCTCTAAATATACTCCCCAACACTTGCAATTATCATTATTATTCTATTTTTAAAAATGCCTATATCACTTAGTATCTGGCACCACAAGAAATTAAAAATCAGACCCATGAAATAACCTATATAAGAAATAGCTGCATTTCGCCAAACTTCCCTTGACCATTTCTTCTAAGAGTAAGAATATTTGGGAGCTGAAAATAAAAAATTAAAATTAATACCTCCCTATCTGCAGCCCTAAATAATGTTGTACACCATGTCAGCAGTCAATACATCCAAAGCCAGAGAAGGAATTAATTCTGGAGGGAAAAAACCCCTAAAACAGAGCTTCTTTACTAAGGCAGACCTAAGATGTTCACCACCAAGGGGATGTTGTAAAGTTTGGCTGTACACATGAAATGATTTATTTAAAATACCCTTCCAAACACAAAACACAAACACTTGAACTGAACATCTCAAACTGATATTGTATAACTTAAACTCCCCCATTTCTACTCCACATTCATGCTGCTCTTTCTTCCCAGTGTATTTCTTTTGACCTGATCAGGAAAATCCTTTAATGAAGCTGTTTAGAGACTAGGAAGGATAATTGGAAATATTTTTAAGGAAAACAAAATATGTTTTCATAATGTATAAGAATTTTATTGAAACATGTTCCTGCAAGCTTGGTCAAGTTATTGTAAATGGGTAAATATTAATTATTATTTTACTGAAAAAATAATTTTAAAATAAGAGTCTTAATGAAAACTGCAGAAAATTATTGAGCACCTTGAATGGGCTGACATTTATCAACAACAGAGGTGACATGCTCAGACTTGCTTTCTTCCAATAGAACAGTGATATCTTCAACATATCTCTGAATAAAGTTACCCTAGTGTCTCTCACAGCTGACAAAAATGCACTGATGGATTAAAAAATCCTAAATATTTCTCACAGAGTAATCACAGGGAAGTTATTCTTCCCAGCATGCCTCACCTGCAGCAAAAGAGCTTTCATCATTTTTTTTTCAGAGCAGTCTTCATCATCCTGCAATGTAAAGTCATTCCCATATTTCATGTGCTGCTCCTCCTGTCTCCAGCAGTTTCCTCAGAGTCGATCCATCACGCCACACTATTTCAGGGACAGTTATCTCAGCAGCTGGACTTGCATGCCAAGAGGCTCCCACACCCTTCTGGGGCCTCAGCCTCCTGGTGACCACCATCCCTCTCTCCAACAGCTCCAGGCAGGACATGGCCACGCTCCCCTGACCCGACACATCTGCCCCGTGCCAGAGGTGACCTGGTTCCACACCCAAATGCAAAGGATAGACAGTTGGGAAACCCTCCTGACAAAAATCAAACTGCTTTGGCTTTGTCTTCTATGGCAAGCAGGATTGAAAGAGAATGACCATTTCTCCCACAGTCCACACCCTGGAGCAGGAATTCTTTCCATTGCCATATTTAATTACTAATCACAGGAGCTGAAGTAAAATCAAGCAAATAAGTCATTCACTTCTGGCATTTCTGAAAACTCAGTACTGAGTTTAATGACAAATTCAAATCTGGGACCCAGAGTAAAATTCACTTTGCCCAAGTCCTCATTCCAGTGGCAGTGACTTACATCCTGCTCCAGAAGTTGGGCTCCGTCAACACACCTGAGCTGTGCATGTACCTGTTGCCTTCTTCACTCAACTGTCCAATTCCTTCTGGGAGGGCATCAAGGTATTCACCTTGCGAAAGGCCTCTTTGGGTGCCCCCTGAGTGGGGAAACCCCTAGTAAAAGTTCTGTGCCAGGACTGAGAGACAAACAGGATCTTTTTCAGTCTCCAGGTTGCTGTTTATTTCTTATCTTGTCAAAACTTCTCCACTCTGCCTGCACCAGGCTTAGCGTGGTGAGGAATACAGCGAAAAAGGTCACAAGATGGACAGGTTCAAGGTCTTTAAAGCCATCCTGTCCAATTAACTCTAAAAACGTACTTTATTTCTACTTTTCTACCAATAACTAACTCTCTAACACACAACACCTGCTCTGTGACTTTCCCCAGCCAATCACCCTGTGCTGCCAACACTGCAGAAAATGGAGCAGATGAAGAAGAAGGCAGGACAATGCCCCAAATCCTCCATTTTGTCCTCCATCTATACCCGTACTAAAACCTAAAAGTCTAAATTTTTCACCCTGTGATAACTACACTACAATCTACTCTACACACTCACAGATTCCACCTCATCCCAAAGCCTGGAAGTCCTCTCCATGGACACAGGTTAAAGGCAGTGCTCTCAGGAGAATCAGGGCTTGTCAGAACAGACAGAGAAACATTCCCTGTGCCCTGGGTTCCAACACCACCTGATCCAACACATTTTATAGCTCAAGTCCCACCAGGAGAGCAGAATCTACACCAACTTCAAATGCAGTGAAAGGCAGTTTTCTCAGCTCTGTAGGACAACAGCTCTGACAACATTAACGTGATGGAGGCTGTTGGTCTGTTTTACACCACAAAAACTCAGCCATGTGTGAGCAGGACATTACTATTGTGTACAACACACACCTGTGGACAGGAGATAAAGAATATTTTATTGTTTAATGGCACAAGGATGTTTAGTCAAAAAGCCCTCTGTACATCAGTAAGGGCAATGTTAATACAGCAATGTGCCAATGTTAATACAGCCAATGTGACTCTTAGTGGCCAAGTCCCTGTTATAAAATGTTTATGCTGCTGGAGCTGAGGGTAGGATGTGCTCCTCCTTTACTCTTGACAGAGAATGACTCACCACAAATCAAGAACTCCCTGGAGACCCCTATTTTAGTGCCCAGAGGAAGTGTCTCTCCATGTTATCCCCTATATTTAATACCTTCTCCCCACACTGGCTTAGCAAACCAGAGTGCAGCAGCTTGCCCTGAGCGCAGCCAAGGGTTGAACTTGGCTGCCTCACGTGAATCTTGCTGTGCCTATATATCTGATGTCACAGGAGATGTGTTTCTGGGGACTTCCTGCAAACCACTGCAGAGGATCCTGTTTCTTATTTGTGTCAATGAATGCTCGCGAACTTTCATCAACAATTAAATAGTATGGAGCTAATCAAGCATTACTATCATCAGATAGTAGCAATTCCTATTTGTTTCAAAAATCTGTGCTTTATAAAGGATGTATGTTTTTGTGTTTTATGACTGCAACCAATATGCACATGAATTATTAATGTGCTATAAAATTAGTATATGGGGGGGGAATGAACTACCTAAGGCATTTTCATATAAATGACTGCAATTTAACTTTCAAAAACATTTCATTTTTCAACACTCTGCTCACTTCAAATTGAAGTCTGTACATTAGATTTGGCCAAGCATGTCACAAGAAACCTCACTCTTGTAAATGATTAACCCATGAGGACCCAGCATGGATTGAATACAGAAGCAGCAGCCATGTAACACCAGGCAGACAGCACTCAGCCTCTGGAGCTCTTAACAAGTTTCTGCATGAGCAGCTCCAGAAAGCTGAAGCCAATTCCCAGGATGCTTGGATGGTCTGTTCAGCAGGAGCACATCGCTGCTCTTCCACACCACTGCTCTAAGCTGTGCACTGGGAAAAGCTCCCAGACAGCCCTGCCCACGTGCTGTCACCACGGGAGGGCGAGGGTGGCTGAGCTGGGCTGGCGACTGCAGTTCCCTCTCTGCTGTCACACTCAGCTCCCAGCACCACACAGTTTAACTGGATGTGGAGCAAAGGATTTTGTGTTAAAGCCTCTGGGGCCCCCTAATAAAAGTTCTGTGCCAGAATGGAGAGACAAACGGGACTTTTTCAGTCTTCAGGTTGCTGTTTATTTTTATCTTATCAGAAATTCTGGATGCCATCTACACCAGACAGCACAGAAGGAGAAAACAGCAAAAAAGTCACAAGATGTGCGGTTTCAAGGTCTTTTAAAGCTGTTTTGTTCAATTAACTCTTAAAATGTACTTTATTTCTATTTTTCTACCAGTAATTAATTATTTTTCTGTCACGCAACACCTACATTGTGACTTTCCCCAAGCAATCACCCAGTTCCACCAACACTGCAGAAAATGGAGGAGATGAAGAACAAGAAGGAGATCAGATAATGCCCAAAATCCTCCATTTTGTCTTCTATCTACCTCCATACTAAAAACCCAAAACTCTAAATTTTTCCTGTGATAAACTATACTGCCATCTATTTTACACATTCATAGATTCCAAGTCATCTCCAAGTCTTGGAAGTCCTCTCCATGGACAAAGGTTAAAAGCAGTGTTTTCCTGAGGATCGGGGCTTGTCAGGACAGGCAGGGAAATATTCCCTGTGCCCTAGGTTCCAGCAGGATTTGATATCCAAAGAACCCTTACATGCCTGAGATACTGTTGTAGGCAATGTGTTCTTCTCCCATTCCTCCTTATGTCCACCCGAATTCAGCAATCCCATGAGTCTCACAGAAAGAGAAACCTAATCTTCCCTCAAAAAAAGCCCCAAATCATCAACATCGTTAAAGACTAGTGTATATGTAATAGAAAGACTTGTTAGACACTAGGCAAATTAATTGTCTTCTGTTGCCATTATAATAACAAAAGACACTGACCCCAAAGCTGGTTTTGCAGAAAATCTACCTTTACTACAAGTACTACTTCTTTTATACACTGTTCTGATCCAAAAGGACCTGATTGGACACTTAATCAATACATTCTACTTGGTTGGTTAGTTAGCTTAACATCTTAGCACAAAGAGATAGAAAAAGGGAGAGAACAACACCTGCAGCTTGTTTAGACTAGAAATTATCATATTTAGACTAGGAGTTCAGAGTCTCACAAGCAGAATCGGAGAAAGTTGGTTTTCTCAGTCTCTGACCAATTTGTGGGGTCCACAGTCTTCCTCATCTTGTTTCTTTCCATTGAAGGCTGAACTTGGTGCCTGATGCACAACTATCACAACCTGCTAAAATAAAGCAAGCACAGAAAGAAAAAAAAAGGTCAAAATAAGGAATTGTGGATTCATCTACAGAAAAGTAATGAAAATAGATTAAAGTAACTGAAGCGAAATTCACACACTAACTTGGAAGTGGATGCTTTAATTCCAAATTGAATAAAACCAAAGTAAAATTCTGCCTGCAGCAGCAGGAGCTGAGTTGTTCAGCCTTGGAGCAAATGGTTTGGGACAGAATATACAGCAGTGGTCCAAACAGCCCCACCTCACCCAGGACTTCCTGCAGATGCTTCTGCTCAGTTCCCACAAGAGGCTTCCTCATTTAGTGGTCTGTAATTCCTGAGGATGTCGTTCCCAGGATGTGAGATGTGATGTACATCTGGCCACAGCTGTGTCACATGGAAACATCCTCTTTGGAATCTTTAAAATGTTCCTCTGGTCAAACAAACATGCAAAAAAACACAGGAAAGAATTTTTTTCAAGCAGGTTCCTGCCACTAGAATGAGCAGTCAAGACACAGGAAGCCCTTTGGCTTTCACAGACAGGGGGAATAAAGAGGAAAGCTCATTTGGAAAATCTTGTTGTTAGAAAATTCATTGAAGGCAATTTAGTGATTAAAAAAATCGCTCAATATAACCTACACTTCAGGTGATGATTCTCTAATAACGGTGAAACACAAGTTTTATAGCCAGCTTTAGCTGCCAGAAGAGTTCCCACGTTATTAAATCAATATTCAGCAGATAAAGTAACACTTCTATCTACAAGGAAAGCTTTGTCCAGTTTAATTTTTAAACTAGTTCAGTGTATGTCTCTCACTGTATTTCTTCCCCGCCCTCTTGCTTCCAACACAGAACTACTATGTACACACAAATGATCTTGCCCTCAAAACAAAATTATTGTTTCCAACAGGTAAAGCCTCTGCATAAGCTTTTAAAGCATTACAGCTCCTTTTTCCTGAGAAGAATGTATCATAATGTCAAGCCATGAATTTGGAAGATTAAACAAAGCCAAAGAAACTGTGGTTCTGTGATTTAAAAAAACACACAAAACTAACAATCTTCACTCTGCTGATCTTTACACATTCTACAAATCAAAGAACCATAAAATGTGCGCTGCTTCTGCCTGAAGTTCACTGCCAAATACAAAACTGCACAATGTGAGCGGTGGTTAATCCCTCATTAGAAAAAGGAACCCCCAATGCAGTTGGGAACATGCTGGCCAGCACCTTGTTTGTCCAGAAAATTAAGTATTACCTATTCAAAAGAACTAACTTCAGAGAATGAAGAAAACATTTCATCTGTATTCATATTCTCTTTTCTCCGTGCATTCAAAAGAAATTTTTCTTTTGCTGTTTGACCTTCACAGGCACAAGGCCAGGAATTGTTTTACAGGTATGCACAGCACTCAGTACAACTGGCCTGGTTCAGTTGAAATTCTAGCAAAAAATGCAACACAAGTTATCATGGGTGAAATATCTCCATTTTTTTTCCAGAGGGAAAAAAAAAAAATAAAAAGGCAAGCTAGAGGACAATTCACTATTGCAACTCATCTTCACAGGAAAAAGGAAAAAAGAAAAATCTGGCTTTGATGATTTTCCCTCCTGGGGCAACTGGGGACACTAGAGGAGTCATATTGGCATTTCCCCACAAAAGATAGTGGTGGTCTAATTTACTGCTGCACAGCACAGCCAAGCACAGAGCCAAAGCTGTCTGTGCTCCTGGCAAGAGGCTGGTGATCACTCATCTAATCCTCAAAGGGTGACAAATCTGTAGATTTCCACTTGAAAAGGAAACAAACTGTTCTGAGGGGTAACTGCTAAGTGATAGGTATGGGGATACTTTGATTTCTGCAGGTGAGAAAAAGAGAAATCAAGCATTGTGTGAGCGAAATAACCTTGTGGCTCAGCAGTAAACCAAGCTCCTGGCTGTGTCTGGCTGTGCAGGACTGAAGGAAGGTGTAACACCATCTGCTGAGGAGAGGCAGAGCCAGCCAGAAGAGGTGTGCTGAAAGCGTGCAGGTCTCCCAGGGTCACAGAGCAGCCGAGCGCCTCCTGCTCCCTGTGCTGAGCCCAACGGGCCGTTCGGAACGCTTTGATGCTTCTCAAGTCTGCTTTCTTCCCATCAAAGCTTTCTCCTTTGAATTGTCAGACATGACCTTCTCAAGGGAACCTGCACTTCTGACTCTACAGCTGAGGAGCCTTGGGGATCTGCGCTGCTTCATCACTCTGAATGGCCCAAAAGCCAAGGGCTCTCGCTGTGTGCAGCATGGGTTTGGAGGGGGCCCATGACAAGGATGCTCTTCCTCAAGGAAGGGAACACCTCATCCTGTTACCATGGTGTCCTGGTTTAGGGCAATTTTGGGAGGAAACCCTCTAAAGGGGTTTCCTCTGGAAAAAACAAATTGAAGCGGCCCCTTCCTCAGCTGGTTCAGGAAAAACATTTCCTTGGAGAAAAGTGGAAAAAACTGTTTATTTAACAGGCAAAGCACCCACCAGCACAAAAAAAAAAAGAACAATATTAAACAATAAAACCTCTTGCCGCTCCAGAAGAGATGACAAACTCACACTCGGTCCCTTCTCAGAAACGCCCGGCCCAGGCCCGGCCCGGCGGGCCCCAGGTGCGAGCTGCTGCTGCTCTCTGGGTGTTCAGTGCGGAGCAGGGTTAAACAGGTCCAAAGAGAAAGAAAAAACACAGTCCAGGGAACTTCTCTGCCTCAGCTAGCTAAAACTAACTAAAAGCAAAGGAGAGCTCTGTCCTGGCGTCTGTTCATCTGCAGCCAACACAGTCCAGCAGCAGGATGCAGGGAGCGAGTGCAGTTTGTGATCACAAACTCCTTACTTCTTCTCTCCCCCCTTCTCTCTTGGAATAAGTCTTAAAGGTGCAAAACTTATTATCCAGCCTAAACAGAGTAGACAATTGGGGATACAGGCATCATAGAGCCAACCCAGGACACAGGGGAGGATAAAATGAGGCGCACACTGAGCAGGTAGTGGCACTCCTGCAGCACCTAGCCAAGGCCGCAGGGATCAGCAATCAGTGCGTGCACAGAGGCAGCAGAGGGCACCCAGCCAGCTCCTGCTGCCAGCAGGAGGATGCTCCAGTGGATGCATTACCAGTGTGAAGTTTTCCTTTGGGTGACATTCACAATGTGCACGGCATGCTTGGTCGCCCCCAGTGAGCTGGATTTAATTTCATTAAATGACTTCTCATTTTAATTGAATGCAGCAGTCTATGATCAATAAAGGGGAGCGTTATCCTAACCGTTGATCACTAACTCATAAAGATGCCAGGCTTCCCCAATAACACTGATGGGCTGGTTTGCCTGATTGTTTTTAATGTATGCTAAAAAATGGAAATTGAACAAAGCTCTTTCTCCATACCTTGCAAGAGGCTGTTAGATGGCTTCTGTTCATATCACTGCACCACTCTACATCCAGATCTATTTGAAGATTGTGCAGCTGTGTCAGGAGATTCCACAAAGAGACACAGAATGAAAGGTGTGATACAACATTTCATAGCTCCATATAAGATCTTCATCCAGCAGTCTCTGTGTTTGATTCAGAAACCAAAGTCTGATAAGATCTAGAGACCTCAGTATCAAATTATCATTCTAGGAGAGAGTAAATGCAGTTACAGATAATTGCTATGAAATCAAAAAGCACAGTAGGCAGAGAAGCAAAGCAGTGAATTGGTATAGTTCACTTCTGCCAACTCACATACAAAAAGAAAATAAAGGGTGATTTTGTGCCGACTTTATATCTGGTCCAGGGCAACATAATTTAGCATAAACTTTGTCAGAAGAAACACAATAAACTGTTTTAAATAACCCCACAGACATATGATAATATACCCTTACCTCACCTAGACACAGCTGCCATCACACAAATACAGTAATAGCAGAATTACAGGTTTAGAAAAGCAAAACAAGATGATGACTGCTAACTCTGCCATGCAGGGATTAGCAGGCACAAGGCACAGGAGACTGAGGTTGCTATGAAGCTGCAGAACAATATCCAAGATAGCTTCCAAGCAGCTCCTTCCACCTCCTCAGTGCAACAGCAGGGAGGCTGATGTCACACAGAGCTCAGTCCTAGCCAGAGCTCCAGCAGAAAGCAAATCCCAGCATGACAGGCATACACTGAATCCTGCATTCCTGGAGACTGGAGTTCATGTGCCCCACCTCATAGATCAGCTAAGTGTGTTTTCTCTCAGCTGTCCTCTGAGGCTTTTCAACTTGTGTGGGGTTCAGAGAAAGCTTTCTGAATGCATTTGAGAAATAATGATTAGAAGAGTATTTACAAATACAGGATGGAAGCCACCTCCAACAAAGTCAGAAGTTTTCAGTAAGCACTGGATTCAGCTTGGCAATAATACTTCCTATCCCTTTTTCCTCATTTGTTACAAATTTCAGTTCATGGCTGTATACTGTAAATGGGAAGATTTGGAATGAAGAAGATGAAATAAAATACCATCTTTTAAATATGCAATACTGAGTTTATAGCTCTTTTCCCTCTGGCATCTTGTCAGCATAAAATAAAAAGGCTCAGGAAATCTAAATGAGAAAAGCCTCACTCCCATACTTTATCAGTGAAGAATTTCCATAGCAATACTGCTTTGAAGCTAAATGGTTTTATTTATAGACGAAGCAGTTTTCATAGTTCATTTGCATTTTCTCCAGATTACCATAACCATACATGATCAGTTGTTAAGATCTACAGATATTATCTGTGCAGTGCCAGCAATTCACATAATTATTTGAAATATGAAATGATAAATAGATTAAGTGCTCGTGCAACTTGCCATGCTCACACAGCAGACTGCAGGGGAATGCAGGGATACAGAGTATGGTGTGATGGTACAGGATGAACTCCTGTGGCCACTTTGTAGAAATACCTAATAACAACGTGGGGAGCAGCATGAATGGGGAGAGAATGGAAGGTGTGGGAGCACCAGAAAGAACAGCAGGAGCAGGGATAAAAGGGTGTCAGATGCTGACAGCAGGTCAGGATCCAACACAGCCCTGAGAAGGAAAATACAGGATTTTGAAAGATTTGATAGTTTGCAGACTAAACCCACGAAGAGACAGTGGTGGGAAGACACAGAGTAGGGGGAGAGACAAGTCAACATCTAGATAAGAAAATAAATAAATTCTACCAATGGAGAGAAGGGGGGCACAATAGACAAAAGGAACACAACTACTGTGACCTCCTGAAGGGGACAATCCAGGCGCATTCAAAACCAGCACATACTTAATTAACCTTAGGAAAGTTGCAGGGTGCATGATAAGAACCAGGGAGCCAGCATAGCTTGTCCTCTTCTTTGTTTTGAGGAATCCACACGGGAAACCTGCCTTAGTGCCTGGATGCTGGCCTGTCCACATGCATCTTGGTGCTCATGAGAGCATGAGTGAAGTAGCATTTGTTCTAAAATAAAAGAATCTTCTTCCCCCATCGATTATCATATTATCATATTATTTCATCATTAATTGCTCCTCCTTCCCTTGGAAAATTATAAAAGATAGTTCCAGCTTCCGCCTTCAACTTTGACATGGGGGAAGGCAGAAAAGAAGGAAGAACAGTCCACAAGTACTCCAACATATTGAAAACAAAAGCAATAAAGATGGGAGGTCTAGCAAGAAGTATGCTTTTGGTATTTACTTCCTGGCAGAACCACTGTCAGTTCCTCTAGTAAAGGCAGAGAGCATGTAGTGTTTTATTTGCAGAAACCTGTGATTTAGCTCAAATATTTGAGTGCTGCCTGCAGCTTTTCAGGAAATTTCTTTGCTTGTACTCCTAGCAGACATCCCCACACAGTTAATCTCCCAACAAAGTAACTCTGTCACCAAAGCCCATGAAGTGGATTTTTTTTTTTCAGGAACACTGTGCCCAGAGAAATGGAGAAGACTCAAGGCTCCCAGCCTCCATTGAGCTGGAGCCCAGGCTGGGCCACCCAGGGCAGGGAGAAGTGTAGCATACTCTGGCCTTGATTTCATAAAAGTCAGGGCTTCAGACTATGCCAGCCAGAATGGAAAGGTAATTTTCACCAGGAATGCATACCCCAAACAGGAACAGCAGCAAGGACACAGCCACACTGCCTGAGATACAGGTGCTACAGCCACACACAGGTGGGGTGAGGCTGCTGCTGTTGGTTTCAATCGATTTCTCCCCCACTGACGTTGCACGTCAGGAGAGGGACCCTTAACTGACTCTTGATGGACACAACAAACACCTGCCCCTCTCCTACAGAGGGACTGCTCAGGGTATTGACAGCTGCTTTGTTTACCACGGTGAAAAAAATGTCCAAGAACTAAGAGCTGCTTTCAGTTTTACCAAAGAGCCCAGCACATACATCTAAAGATTAAGTGAAAACCATCAACTGTATCAGTCTTGCAATAATTTAATGCACACTACAGGGCCATCCAAAAATCTCATGAAAACAACACATACTCTTTAGCTCCAGTAACCATATTACTGGAAATAGATTTTGCACAATCCTCCTTCAAACAGCCATTTAAACCTCAGGCTTAAAGGAGATTATGCTGTTTGCTGATTTAAGCTGAAAGGGAAGCTTGTTCCAGTCATCTGGAGACTCCAGAGGCAAAAGCTCATCTGCCAAATTCCCTCTTTATCCGACTACAATGTACAGCATCTAAATTGTGATGATAATCTTGAAGCAAAATGACTTTGCTTTCAAAGATAGCATTAAAGTCAGTTTCTGAAGCTTTTCTGGCTTTCCTAGGGATTGTCTCAACTTTGGTCTAACGGTGATATGATGTTGCCTGATCTGCTTGATCTATGAGAGCTGATTTACTTCAAGATCAGTAAAGGTAACCCTTCTGGAACCCTTCACCTTGGACCCAAAACACAGAGGCCAGTCAGCTTCTTACAGGTACAAGCTGCAGACAGGGGAAAAATGGAAAGTCCAGTCTAATGAGGGGTTGCTGTGGGACATAAATGTAACATTTCCCTCCAGTTCTGCTGCCCACCCCTCACACTTCCCTGGTGACACACAGCCCCCCACTTCCAGAGGAGGGGCTGCCCCCAGGATGGATCCCACCTGCAGAGCTGCATCCAGAGCTGGGGTCCCCAGCACAGCAAGGACAGCCTCCTTTGGAGAGAGTCCAGAGGAGGCACCAGAGTGATCAGAGGGATGGAGCAGCTCTGCTCTGAGGAAAGGCTGGGAGAGTTGGGATTGTTCAGCCTGGAAAAGACAAGGCTTTGGGGTGATCAAATTGTGGCCTTGCAGTGCCTGAAGGGAACTGACAAAAAACATGGAAAGAGGGTGCGTACAAGAGCATGTAGTGAGAGAACAAGGGAGAATGTCTTCACATTGATGGAGAGAAGGTTTATATTGGATATTGGGAAGAAATCCTTCCCCGTGAGGGTGGTGAGACCCTGGCACAGGTGGCCAAAAGCAGCTGTGGCTGCCTCTGGATCCCTGGAAGTGTCCAAGGCCAGGTTGGACACGGCTTGGAGCAACCTGGGATAGGGGAAGGTGTCCCTGCCCACATCAGGTGAGTGGAACAAGATGATGTTTAAGGTCCTTTCCAACTCATGATTCTGTGATTTTGGTACTTATTCAGCCCCTGTGGTTCAGTTGCTGCCTTCACTCCAGAAAAGCTGAGAAAACAGCCATGCTCCTGTGTAGCAGCAGTGGCCAAGGCAGATGGAGCCATCCTGGTCGTCCCTCCACAAACACCAGCCCAGTGACACAGGTCACAGGACTTCCTTTCTCCACCACATCCTATTAATTACAGAGACCAATCCTTCCTTCTCCAAGCAAAGCAAGTATTGACACTCTTGAGGATAGCAGGGTCCAGGCCTCACAAAGGTTCTCCTCCTGTTCTTATCACAGGAAGGACATGGGACAAATCCCATAGGAGTCTTCAGGGCTAATGGACACTGAGAGATGTTCAGACAGACTAAAGCAGGAACTACAGCCATTGTCCCTCACACCCCTTATTTACAAATTCCCCTGTTCTTTTTGCTATTTCATATTGTGAAAATGAAAAAGTCCACTTTGCTGAGTATTTCAGATACCATATTCTCCTCAGCCACCACCTTCCCAACTGTAGTCTCCTGTAACACACATCATTTTTTTTTAGTTATCACAGTCAGTATACTTCCCTTTCCAGACTCTAACCTTTATTTTCCATTATTATTAAGACTTGATGAAAAGGCAACAAGAATGTATATTGCACTACATAAGAATTTAAAAGGCAATGCAGTGGAAAACTGTTAATGGTTAAATGCATCATTATGTCCAGTAATATTACACAATTAACAAATTTAATAATTTAACATGCTAACAATGCAAACTTCCATTAAATATGTAATTTCGTATATGAAATAATTATTCATTTATCAATAGAAGATGACTCTACTTCAGTTCAAAAGTAAAAAATACAATTAGATGCAGCAGGGCAGAACAAATTTCTGGTAGTAAGACGTGCTGGAGCTGCGTGTGCAGTGCTTCTGTGAGGCCTCACAGTGAAACTCATAATTCTCACAGGAAAATGCCTCTAAATATCTCGGGTCATTAGCAAAATTACACAGCTAATGAAGGGCAAATTAATGGAGCTCTGGAACATTTTATAAGCCTGTAAGAGCAGCTACTTGTTATACATCACCAGGAAATAATTGCAGCAGAGTCAGTCCCATGAACTCATTAAGTTTGAACAATACGAGTTGGGCAGGCAATTCCCAAAGGAGAATCTTCTCCAACCCTGATACGCCCCAGGGAGGTGGTCCCAGGAGGGTTAGGAAGAGGATGAGACAGGCCAACTTTGGGCTAGCAGTTCCCACCTTCCAGGGCAGGGAACTGGAGAAACCCAAGCTGCCTGCCTTGGGGCAAACCACATCTGGAGCCTGTCAGGCAACTCCGCACAAATATGGAGTGAGATCTCAAGGAATCGATCGTGTTCTCCTGAAAACATGCAGGAGGAGTAATGGGAGGGATGACAATGCAAGGAGAAATAACTGCAGATATTTGTGACGCTTTGACACATTCCTCACCAGATCAGTGCTGGCAAAGCTCCACGACCACAGACCATCCTGCAGGAAACTCGAATGTGGTGCTCACTGCATTCAAACACGACTGTGAGAGCAGACAGTCCCCAGCCAGAGGCATTCAGAATAAGAGACTTCAATAGAAGGAATAGCACATCTTAAAGCAAATTAGAATGAGCTTTTGCAATACCAGGAACTGAGAGTTGCTGCTCTCAAACTGGTCCCAAAATTAGTGCTTTCAGTATCACATCACAGAGCTACATACAGGCTGAAAGTACAAAGGTGCTGAAGGCAGAAGTGCCATGGAAAGGTTTTCACAGCTTACGTGCTTTTGCTGGACCTCCCAAGCATCACCTTCAGTCTCCTCCACTACAGCCAATTCTGGGAGGGCTCAGATTTCCACACAGATTTCTCTCTGGGATGGGACAATCACCACTGAAGTGGGAATTCTTATGATTTTAAACTCATTTAAGCACGTAAAAGAGCAGATCATCACCTGACAGACTCCACTCTAAGCACATTGTAGAGACCTGTGAAAGCAGAGTTCAATGTCCTGATGCACTGTTTCAAATCCAAAACAAAAGCCAGAATCTTGAAAGAAGATCCACAAAATCCACAAAGATCCACCCAAAACGTGCTTGGATTATAGATGTACTGAAGAATAACTGCCGAATTCAAACTTTATACCATATTAGGCTTTCTCATTACTCCAACATCCAAGCTCCATCATTCCTATCCCTACAAATATCTGGTCAAGGCACCCTCACAAACAAAGAAAAATGTATTCTAAAGTATCTTTAAGTGATTTCTGCAAGGTTTTTTCACATGTGGCCCCCACAAAAATATTTTCAGGAGTATCTATTATCTTATTAGTCCTCTCTTAAAAAATATGAGTAGTAGTAGTTTTTAGTAGTAGTTTTTACCATTTCCAAAAACCAAAAGCAGGAGCCACTGCAAGTAACAACACAGTCTGGCAAACACAAGTGTCTCAGGGACACTTAATGTTTTGCTCCTGAAGAAATACAGACTGTCAGGACAAACCATTGAAGTGATCATTAAAAGCTGATCCAATTTTCCCCTAACTTTAAGATGCAGTAATGTTTCTGAATGGAAAAAAAAAAGGAAAAAATAATTAACTTATACCATTGAATCTAGTGGGAGGTTGAAACAAACTGTTGGCTTGCACAGCCTTCTCAGCTCCCAAACCCAATCCTTACAGACACTGGAAAAAGTATACTTCATGTCCACTGCCTTGGGATAGGCCAGTGAAACTGCAGTAGGCTGTCAATAAAATTTTAAAAAAAATCAGGTGAAATAAAAAAAGGAATTAAATTAAATTTTCAGGAAAAGTAAGAACTTCTTACAGGATAAATATATAATGCAGCATGAATGTTAGGTACAGCACTGGCCAGCTAGATTAGACCTAAAGGTTTCAGAGGCCTTGTTGGAATCCTCTGAAGAAAATGTAAGAAATTTCAACTGGATGATGAGGAATCATTTGCTTTCACTGAATCACCTATAACTATTAAAATCCCAGGTCTATAGCTTAACAGCCTTCTGGAAAAAATTAACACCACAGTAGTGACTGCATTCCACAATCCACATCAATGGCTGCTCTCCAGAGCTCCCAGCTTCTACAGCTCCCTGGGCAACAAGTTCCATAATTCAATACTGTGGTGTCTTTGCTAATTTCATTAAAGTTCCTTACTGAGTTCATACCAAACTGCCACCTCCTGCTCTCAGCACTCCCAAATCTCATGCAGTTTTTAAACTTTAGACATTGCATAACTTCATCTTAGCCATCTAATGAACTGTAAAAGGAGTCCTTTAAAAAACAGCCCTTTGTGACTAAGGAAAGACTGTGTAGGACCATAAAGCAGGAACCATGGAAAATAAGGATTCATTTTTCAGCTTCCAGGAACATTGCTGGTTTCCATGCAGCCCACAGAGGACTCATAGATGCTGCCTTGCTAAATTCCTGACTGACTGCAGTCCAATATATCACCCCGGGCAAAGGTGGACTCTGGCACCATCAGTGGATGCCTTTGCCTGAGAAACCATCATTTCCAGCTGCAGCTTGCTGGGGTTTCTGCCAGCCCATTCCCTGCACATTGTGCTGTACATTATTAGCAGCAATGGAAAAGAATTTTCTTTGTACACCATGACAAAGGGTTACAGAGAATGAGCCAACAATTTTCTTGCTGGGCCAGTATCAGTACATCTCAATTCAGTTTGGACTCACAGCATCCATGGAAAGGGCAAGATCTACTGTTCATACACTGTGCTGAGAAGGTCAATGTCTGCTGAGCAGGTTTTATGCTCTCTCCACAATCCATAGATCAGATTTGGAATTCCTAGTGCATTTCTCTTGGTCCCATTATGTGCTGACTGCTTTTGCTCTTCACATATATTACAGAACACAACAGACATACATTAGCCAGAAGTCCATGAGCTACTCCCAAGGTTTGCAATATTATCCATTGTACAGAACACCCTGTCACTTTAGAGGATAACTTGGTGAATGAAGGCATTAGATGGAGCTCAGTTTAGGCTCAGTCCTTGCATGCTGGAAAGCTTTCCAAATTTCTGGAGCAACCAGAGCCTAAGTGGCCACTCAAGTTAATAACCTGGACTGGGTTCTTTAAAAAGCCTGTACATTTCTGTCTATTCCCTTTTATGCTGTATTCTAGCAATCTTTCCAGTACAAGGACTGTTTCCTATCCCATGCTCTGACAGAGGCAATTCATATGGCACAGCTTAGAACATCAGCCCTGAAGAAGAAAGTTCAGTGCCTGGTCTCCGAATAAAGGATGAAGGACAGCAGGCTGCTCCAGGGGGAAATTTGCTTTTGACCAGGAAATTGTTACTTTATCTCTGTCTCCACGTATCACATTTCTTCAAATGAAGAGTCAGATTTTCAGTGAGACTGAATTACAAATTGAAATTTGCTTTTTTATTAGTAAGAACAGTGCAAGATTAAGTTAAATTAGCTGGTTTGTTGAATACTTATGCTATCCAATTAATTTTTTTTTTAGAAATATATTAAGAGAAGATCACAATCAAAGCTGAATTAATTTCAAAGATGAATGCCACTTTTTATGCATCGAGTATTAATCCATTAGTAGCTCCTGTGAAATCAATTGGGCTTCTTGTGAGATACAAAAATACTTTGCAGAAGAGGGCAAAGGATAGCTGGATCCCTTGAAACTCACTACATGTTTGTAAAGAGTATTTTATGCTGCTAGACAGTTGAGCTAAATTATTTACACAATTACCAAGAAACTCGATGGGAGATTTTTTATCCCCTACCCACAGGATATTGAGGAACCTTCCAGTATGTCCAAAGGTAAATATAATAACCAAGCTCATCAATAAAAGCCCAACCCAACCACTGACTGTGCACGATGTTTGTTACACACACTGATGTCTCAGCAGTGTTTCCTTCAGCCAGAGTGCAGCAACTACTGCAAACACAATTAGAAAACTCAAATTAATTTCATTGCATAATAAAAATTTCCCAAAGCAGCTGACATGTGGAGGTCAAAACAGCTCCCAAAAGCCCCAGGAGTACCTCATGTATAAGGGCTTTGTTTCAGTACAGCTTCAGTGCTCCAAGGTCTCTGTTTCAGTACAGCTTCTCTGACAAGTGTCCCTCCACCCTGATGTGCCTTCCAAGGTTAACAGCTTCTGTATTTTGTCTGGTGTTTTCAATCCCCAGAGCTTCCATCCCTAAAAAGAAGACATAACAGGTGGAGCAGAATCCTAACCCAATATAAATCCAGAGAAGTGAATTCAGGAAAGTTAAGAACAGGGCTGGGAAGCACAAACCTCCTTCCTGGTGGAAGCTCTGTTCCCTTTGCTGATGGAACCCCAGTAGCACAGGAATGCCAAAGGCAGATGAGAAGCAGCTGCTACATCTCTAGATCTCTGCCCCTCCATATACAGCTCCCAGCACACAAGCAGATGCAACTGCCCCCCAGACTAGGCCTCCATGGTCGTTATGAAAGTTCCGGTCCAACAAGATTAAGTTCTTCCTTCATATATTTTTCACTGTATCATGATCTTCAAAGGCATTTTAAAAATTCTCCCAGAGCTCACAGCACCCTTCTGTAAAGAATGGTTGGAAAAACCCCAAACTGCCACAAATAGCAAAAAGAACAAAAGAATATGTTGAACTGAAGTGACTCAGATCCCCAAGAGGTTTATTTCAAGGCTGCCAGTAAAAGTGGAAAACCCTGATTTAGGAAGGATATACCCCTACACACATACCTCTGTATCAGAAGCTATTCTGACCTGAACACAGAAGCTGTATTCACTGGCCTAAGCTTCTGCCTCTCTCCTACCCATCCCTTCACATGAAGAACACCTTTCACACAGGAGAACCAAACTTTCAGAGGAAAAACCCAAACAAATAAACCCACATCCAGCGTGAAGGCCTGAAATCATGCAGCAAGCCTCAAGCCACGGCCATCAGGTAACTCTTGTTCCAGGGACTGTTTCCCTGGTTGAAGAGCAAGGCAGACTGAGCAGACACTGGGTTATGCCCAGCACACTCACTCTATGCACCACAACCTGCACACAAAAGACCCAGAGCAGGAGCTGGGCTTTTGATAAAAATGATATTATGGAAACATGGAGAACAGAGTTCTTTCTGAGACAGTGAGCTACAGAAGGCAGATTTTTCCAGTCCTGTGGGGCTGATTTTCAGTGGGACTTAGAAAAAACTCAGCACAGGCTCTCGGTTTCCCCAGGAGAGAGCTGCTTTCCTTTCCAAGGACAGTTCTGTGGAGAATTTTGGTTCTCAAGAAATTGACTGATAAAGGTTTTGGTAAGCTTCTCTCATTCTCAAAACAACAGCTGTTGTTTCCTCCTTGCTTACTTTTCCCTTTCTGTCCGTTCTTGAAGCATGCTCTCTCTGCCTCAGCCAGTGGTGGTAGAGAGGTGTTGTGCCATTTAGCCAATCACATAAGTGTTAGTGAAAGTCTCTGTAAAAAGAGACACCTTGTTCAATAAAGAAGCCTTTTGATCATGAGAAATCTTGGAGTCTTCATTTCATGCAATCTATTCCAGTGACACAGTCCTGCCACAGAATACACATCTGGCTGTCTTGTACTGTGTGATACCTTCTATTTTCAAAATATCTTTGTCTGGTCTATAAAAATCATCAAGGCAGGATACGATGTAATGTGTCTGTGCATGTCACTCTTCCTCCTGTGCCCCAGGTACCCACGTAACCTTGGAGCTTGGAATGCTTGTCATCACAGAGTTATTCCCACTGGCAGTGCTATAGCTTGAGCTAAGTAGTCATAATGTGTTCTTCTGATGTGCAGGGTGTTCTGAATGGTCAGCAGAACGCTGTGCTGATATACAGCTTTTCTAGAATGGCACTAGGCATCAAAATGCTGGTTCAGGAAATCTGAGCATGACTTCAGTTTTAGAAAGCAGCTCTAAAAGCAGTGCCTCCTTACACAACACGTCTGTCAATGAGCTCCAGAGTTATTTCTTTGACAAGGATAAACTGAGGGGTCTATCTTCTGCTCCTGTCAGTGCTGTGAAAAGCTTCGGGAGAGAGTCAAATGTCACCTTCTGCCAAACAGTTTGCAAATGTGTAGTTCTGTCACAGAAGATATTAAGGGAATCACCCAGGATATCACAACAACTTAGTAAGCCATCTGGGAGAAAATTTAATTCCCTGAGATGTGGGAACAGCTTTCTGCAGAGTAGCTGTGCTGTCACCATGGAATAGGTGTGGTGCTTCCACAGGGGGAGCAGCTTCTCTGGTGAAAACACACCACCAGATTGTGGCAGCTCCAGCCACACCTGGTCCTGTCCCCAGCCTGGGCTGCCTTTGCACCCCAAAAGCTGCTCTGCTTTGTACAGCAGTGATCAGACCTGGACTCAGCAGCATGTGCTTTGCTGCAAAATCACTGAGCTATACAGGAATTACAGCAGCAAGGAGCCCCTTCAGGAGTCTCTCTTGTGCAAGTCAGTCCTGTCAGAAAGGTGAGAAAAATGAGAAAAGCATCCACCCAAGGCACACTACGAGGTGCAGCAGACAGGGCTCAGTCAGGAATCCTGTGTGGAGTAGGTGAGCATACCTGCCTTGTTCAGGACAAGCACTGGGGTTTGGTAAACTCTTTACCTATGCTGAGACTTTGTTCAGCCCTGCCAGCTGCAGCTGCTCAGGAAACTCTGACTATGACTGACTAGGCTGAGCAGCACTACTGAATTGAAGAAAAATGGTCAGGGAAATTTCCCACTTGCAAGTGTCTCCCTACACTTTGGAGCAGCACTGTCCTTCAGCAGCCCAATCTCCCTGGCAAGCAGCCTGCTTGCCACCAGACCACCCCAAATCCCCCCCTAAGAGATGCTTAACCCTACTGTCACTTGCAGCAGTCCTGGCACCACCACAGTGCAACTCAGCTTTTGTGCTGTGGTCATCTAAACCTTTTTGCTGTCTCTCAGCTGAGAGGACAACCCCAAGAAACAAGTTTTTGTGCCTGAAGGCACCAACTCAAGGTGCTGCTGCAAATCAATGCACCATCTTTACTTACTTCTGTATGGGAACCAAAAGCCAGTTGTGTCCCTAGAAGATTCTTCTGTGTCTTGTGTTAAAACACAATTAAAATATTAATTTATCCTGATTAACAATTTATAACCAAGACAAATGCCTTCGGAGTCCCAGGAGCTGCATTGCCATGTCAGGGGCAGCCAAATCAGGCTCACTGCTGTGCTGTGTCACATGTCACTGCTCATGTCACACCTGCTGGACAGGAACCAGGCCAGAAGGATCAGGTCTACAGGCCCAGGTAACTAATGCAGAGCTGTGGGAAATAGATTTGTAAAAAATTCTCAAAGCCTGACATGAAACTCACACAGTGTGCATCCATATACAAACCTTGAGGTAAGAAGTGCTGACTTAGGAATGCCATGGAATAAGACAGACATTGATGAGAGAGAAATTGAACCAGAAACAAGTTTCAAAAGATGGCCTTACAAAAAAGACCACAGAAATATTTAACTTCTAATTATAATAACACAAATAATAACATCTATATTCTCTCATATCATATTATCTATATTACATTACCTTCAAATAAAACTAAAAATAGAGTAAAAGTTTTTAAAACACCTCTCAGTTACCCCATCTCTGGGTCAGAAAAGGGCATAATCCAACCCAGAGCCTTGCCTAGTGAGTGTGAGATGCCCCTGACTGGGCTTCCAGGGTGCTCCTGTGGCTGCAGGAGCTCCAAGGAAAGCAAGCACCTGCAGAGCACTGTGCAGGCACTGTGGCCTTGGCAGGAGCAGGCTATCTTTGCTTCAGTGCTCTGCATGCCCCAGCAGAGCACAGGGCAGTTCTCTCACAGCCTGGGGGACTCCAGCCCTTCTTTCCTTGCAAACAGCTGTGATTGTGTTAATTTAAACCATTTTTGCTGTAGTTCCACCACCATTTTGTGTGGTTCTCCTAGAAAAGGAGCAGGAGATGTAAGAGTGATTTGCCTGGCTGGGAGAGCAGAGCACACCTAGCTCTCACTTTAATTCACTTTGGTATCACCCAGCCTCTTTGAAGAGTCAAACACTAGAGTAACCCCAAAATTATCCATGTGAAGGATTTGTTCATAACTATGGAATTCAGACAGGGAATGCAAAAGGCAGTTTACTGCCTAAAGAGGGAGAGGGCTAAGACTTACAGCTTAAACCTTTGACTTAAATTCCATGAAGTTTCATGAAACTTGAATGACTTTCTGAGAGCAAAATTGCAAAACGCTCGAAAAACAAAGTCCAAGACAAGTTTTTTGCTTTGGGTTTGTTAAATTCTTCTTTCCACACCTCCTATGCCTTATTCTGAACCTCCCATCAGGAGTTTGGCATCAGGGAAGACAAAGGTGACAGTTCACAAGGCCTCTGACCCTCAGGAGACATGGCCAGTGGGGTTTTGGGGTTTGATGTGTTTGTTTTCTTTTCCCAGCCCTGATCTCCCTGCTGCATGATGGCAGGAATTTACTGCAGAGCTCTGACCCCTGCCCTGCTGGCCCAGGCACAACCTGGAGTAACACTTCAAACCCTGAGTAGCTCTGTAGTAGATGGCAGACTCTTGTGGAAGAAGATTTTCATGCAGAAGCTGTGCCCAAAAGTATTTTTCAACTTTTTTAAAAAGTTTTGATTATAACTTCAGGTGTTTTAATCAGAATTGGTGTTTCTTGTGGCATCACTGCAGTGTTTCCTCTCTGGAATTGCTGAGGTTTTGAGCTCATGGCTTGAGTTCCTACATTTGGGGAAGCAGAAACTGTTTGGCTCATGTTTTTAAATTACTTTGGGATCTGAAGAGTGTTTATGTGTATCCACACAAATATATATACCTAATGTATCTAGGAAAAGCAGCATTTGGATGGAGTACTAAGCATCTGTTGTGCTTCAAATTCAATTAGCAACTCAACATCTTCATAAAAAACAGCCAGGGCTGTTCACAGGTAATGAGTATTTAATTTTATTTAAGGTGCACACTTGGGGTGTGTGAATCCAGAACATACTTGGACTTTGCTAATTGTACACTAGTCATACTGCATTAAAAATCAGTGATTTTGGTATTTCTCTGTGCTGTGCACCATGACTTTGGCATTTCTGAGTGTTCATTTTGGCAGTTACTGCTGGCTTTTTGATCTTTTATTCTGTATTTGAATTGGCACATAGAACCAAAAGGAGTAAACAATCCCAACTATTTTAAATTACAGTTATGATTTGTTTTTTAAGATTGGATGAAAATCAGCTTAAACCTCCTTTGTGCCAACACTGGAAAAGCAAGTAAAAAAAGAATCTCAATTTCTAAAAAGGTGACTGTGAAGAATCTGCAAGTGAATTGTTTTGATTAATTGGTATTGAGCTGATGGGACTTTATATTAAAAATTTATTCCTTATTTTAGGGAACAGATTTTTCCTTGATAGGTGCTATTGTGACTGTAATAGTGCTTTTGCTTTAGAAAGTTGTCAGTTTTGTTGTTTTTCATGCTGTCTGAAAAATGCCAGCATAATTTGGTGTTAATCCACCTGGATTTTTTTCTTATTTTCTTGCTCGGTGAGAAAAGATGGAGCAACTGGGACGGTGATAAACATAGGAGAGGTGATGTGAGCTGGGAGCAGGGAGCTGGAGCAGGACAGGCAGAGCCCCTGCGGTTGATGGCTCCTCAGGGAGGTGATAAAATCATCTGGTGATAAAAAGTTCGGAGGAGTGGCTGATCTCCTGAGGACTGTGCAGCCTTTCAAAGGGACCTGTGGGAGAGATGGGCAGAGAGGAACCTTTGGAAATCCAGCAAAGGCAAAAGCAGGTCCTGCACGTGGGAAGGAACAGCCCCAGGCAGCAGCACAGGCTGGGGTGACCTGTGGGAATCAGCCCTGTGGAGAAGGGCTGGGGTGCTGGGCTGTATGAGTGGAATTTCAAAATGGGTGGAATCCCAGAAATCAGGTGTCCTGTCAGAGGCTGAATGCTTTGGAGAGCTCCAAAGACAGCCAGAACAGTTGCAGCTATAAAAGCCAATGGAGAGCAGGCTTTTTGGTGTAAAGAATGAGTGCTAAAGGCAGGACAGGAAATAATATGAATTAGGGAAAGAGATGACCCTGGTGCTTTGTAGGTATAAACCTACTCATCTAGGAAAAACCCTTTCAGAGATTAAGGGTTTGAACACATCCTCTGCAGGACTAAGTAGGAAAACAGCTGAAACTCCAGCAGATCCTTAATAAAATTTGCCTTCTGGTTATCAGGAATAAAACTGTGTTTTTTCAGTGTCCTGACTTTTGATGAATCTTGGTGGAACTGTCCTGCTTCTTGCTTGCTGGATGCACTGAAACAAAGGCACCCTGTGCCTCATCATCCCCACTGCCAAGGATGGGCAAAAAGAGGGAGTTTCCTCAGAGAGAAGGGGGCACCAGAGCCCTTCAGTGGCCTGGCAAGACACCTCAACCAAACCCAGAGCTTCTGTTGATATTTATACAACAAAAGGTTTTCCCATCCCCTGGCTGTTACAGTGATGCTGTTTGTGGTGTCCTTCCTCCCTGCCTTCCTTTCCCTGCTCTGTTTCTCTCACTGTGTCTCTCTTTACCCAGGGCAGCTCCCAGATAAAGATATTCCCCTGAATTTTTTTTATTTTTTTTTTTTTAAGGTCCAGGAGCTAAAAGCAGCCGTGGATGAAGTTATGAAGTCTCGCAGTGAAATGTCACTGTCAGATCTTGCACCACTTGGCTTTCAGCCCCTTCTGAGCTTTGCCTTCAAGGGCAGGAACATCTTTTCCTTGCTGTAAGCTGGAATTCCAGCCCCTTGCAGTGTGTGCCATGGATCCCACAGGGCAGCTCTGAGCTGTGCAGGGCCAGGGGACAAGCTCCAGTTGTCCAGAAAGTTCCTTTGCTGTACATTCTCCAGCTGGAAGCAGAGGGAAGCAGGAAAGTTAAGGGAGTCCCTGAGAGAATCCTGGAATGCTGGAGGCTGGAAGGGACCCTTCCCATGGGTTGGAATGCCATGAGGGAGAGACACCTCTGCCCCAGTGAAGGTGCAAATGAGACCACAGGAGGACAACAAAGAGATTTCATGGGCATGGATTTTATGGAACAAGGAATGGGAGGGAGAGAGATAGAAATAAGAAAGAGGTCTCAGAGAACACAAGAGATTGAGTTAGAAATAGATGATGATGATATGTACAGTCCTTCTTGCATTCTGGGATTCTAGTAGTTGTGTGGATGGATATATTAATTTGATGTAATTATTCTTCTTATTACTACTTCCCCTTCTTCATTTTAGTCTTGTTATTCTTACTATTCTTATCCTTTCCATTCCTCTTCTTCTTCTTTTTAGTTACTGTTTCTCTTTCTTCTTCACCTTACTCTTATTCTTATTTCTAGGTTTTTTAAAATTCTTCTTTACTACTACTACTACTACTACTATAATTTCTGCTTCTTCTCCATAATATTCTTCTTATTCTTGTACTAATTATACTTATTCATTTGTTATGCCTATTGTCATTCTTATTCTTTTTTATATTCTTCTATTTGCTATTATTTTTTCTTTTTCCTTTTCATCTTCTTAGGCCTATTCTCATTCTCCCTATTCTCATTCAACTTATTATTTTTATTATTATTCTGTAGCTGTTTCTTCTTTCTCTTCTTTATTACTACTATTTCTTCATCATCATCATCATATTTTTATTCTTATTCTTATCCTCATTCATATTTTTTTCTTTGTTTGTGGTTTTCAGGTTGTTTTTTTTTTGTGATGAGGGTTTTGTGTACCATTTTCCTGCTGTTTCTTCAACCCAACTTCCTTTTTTTTTTTGGAAGACTGCTGTGCATCACAGTCCTTCAGTCACATCCATTGGGCAACACCTCTCATCTGTGCCAATTCCTCACAGATATAATCCCAAAGGTCCTGCGTGGAATCCTTCCAGTGAAACAGAGTGAAAATTTAACAGGGTAAAAATCCATTTTGGATTTAGGTAAAATGTGCCGGTTTAGATTATTTAATCTATAGCTCACTTGCAATAAATGAAATATTCTATTTAGTCTGCTGTGCTCAAGACTACCTGTTCTTGCAGAAATCCATAGTTGCAAAATTGCTTCAGCCAAGGAGAGGAATGTGAACTTCCAAGCTGGTACAGATAAGGGGTGGCCCCTTGAACTCTAAAACAAAGAAGAGAGCCAAAGCTGAAACCGCAGGAGAAGGACAAGATGACCCGGGAGTTCTTTCTACACAAGGACTGATAAGAAATAGTTGCAAGTTGTACCAGTAAAATGAATATGCATGAACCTATTGTGAAACTCTATGCATATGTACGAGTAACAGGCATAAAAGAAGTCTGAAAAATCCTCAAAATTGCGCATGCACTTTTGAGGGAAAACCCCCACACATGTGTCCAGTGCTGTAAATACATATCAGCTTTACAACTTTTACAAGTTGTGGAGTTTTTCTTCGTTTTTTTACCGCAAATCACCAGGATGAGAGAAAATGGCCCTTGATGCCACCAGTGGAGGTTCAGATTCAATATTAGAATATATTTTTCCCTGACGGATGTGTGAGGCATTGGAAGAACTTGACCAGGGCGGTGGTGGAGTCACTGTCTCTGAAATGCTGAAGAGTTGTGCGCAGGTGGCCCTTGGGGATGTGTGGGGCTGACTTTCAGTGGGACTTTGAAAAATTCAGCAGCAGGCCCTGGCTTTCCCAAGAGAAAGCAGCTTTCCTTTCCAAGGATGGCTCTGAGAACAATTCCATGTTCTCAGAGAAAGGCTGATAGAAGTTTTTGTAAGCATCTTGCATTCTCAAAATAACAGGTGCTGTTTTTCACTTTAGTTTACTCT
>VWZV01009465.1:0-84697 GCA_013397155.1 Irena cyanogastra | reverse complement strand
ATATATACTTTAAAGTATATATAATATAGAGTTACTTTTTATTTTGTTCAGAAAGTTCTCTGTCGTCTAACCTCTCTCTGTCCAGGTGTTCTGTGCTCTGCCATAATACTGGTAAAGCGGACTCTGATCCATTTTTAAAGTGTATTTTTTAGCACTGCTGTTTCACTTATAAAGAAAATTAAAGAAATAAATCAACAAAAATTTTCTACAAAGAAAAAAAATGTAGTCCCAAAGAAATTGATTAAAAGTACGTATTTCCTGATCTTGACAGAGAATTTTATAGGATTACTGCTGACAGAAAACAATATGCATTATTTGAAAAACTGGCTTGGAACTTCACTTTTCTTACAGAATTGTTTGCTCTATCCAAGAAGAGTATTCATACATATGGTAAATAGTTTTTTACAGTTGTTATAACCATGAAAGGTGTCCTATAGTATAATAAAAAATAGATCCTTTTTCTAGAATATATGACCAAGTTTCCTACGAAAATCAAAGGGAAGTAAAAGGTAAAATGACTGGCCAATGAGAAGAATTTTATAGTAAAAATAAAACATAAAATATAAAATAAAATACAAAATATTTTGTAGTAAAAATAAAATAGTGCTTTATTGAACATATTTGTACTTAGTAAAAATAGAAGTTTCCCCATTTATAGGAAATTTTCAAGACTTCAGAATGTTTTGTTCCCTGAATAAGAAATAATGACTACAATTTTGACTTTCCACAAATAAAGCTGAAATGAAAAAATGAAACTGTTTGTTTGGAATTCTTAAAAGGCTTTATCTTGCCTCACAACAGAAAAAATGCTTTTTTAAATAAAAAAGTCCCACAGTATATGTACAGATTCGTGTAAAAGACATCAATAAACAATATTTTTCGATTTTTATCTATTAAAATTTGAGTCAAGACTTTAGTGGAAATAGACTTTCTTCTGAGAACATTTTATTAATAATAAATCATTTCTACCACAAGGAGAAGCTGCTAACAGCAGGAACAGACACATAATGCTTGCAAGGATCTCTGTTGTGATTGTAATTAACGTATCTTTTGGCAAATGTGCAGAAATCCTTGTACTTGTGTGCCTTTTTCTTAGGATAGCCCATTTCTCCTCACTGTCTTTTTCTACGTGGCTTGTTGTTGGAGGATTGCAATTGCAGATCAGAAGAACTAGAGCAAGATGGAACCCAAAATGAGAAATACACTATGTAACATTTGATTCCCATTATTCTGCTGGGGAAAATGGATGTTCCAATGCTCAAATAATTAATGGTTAATTTTCTGACACTGGCATTTATTTTTAGTTCAAATAAAAACCACCTTTTTGTTTTTGTTTTACTGTTTTATTCATGTTAAACACTTATGTAACTGTCTTGCTCACAGGCCAAAGCTGAAAACAGTGTTTCTGTGATTAGCATAGCTGGAGAAATGTTCTGTATTTTCCCAAATGCTTATAGAATTATGATTATGGACTCCCAGATTTTTTTTTTCAATGATTAAGAGTTCATGTCATATAGACATGAATATGTCTGCTTTTACTTTCTTTTAAAGTATGAAATGCATTGAAGTCCAACAGTCAGAGTCTATCACTTGGTATCTTAAATCTTCTGAATCAGAAGATTTTTTCATCCAATAGCAAATTTTCTTCCAAGGCTCAGTTTAAATACCTCCTGTGAAGTGTAGATATATTGATGCAGGACTGCTAGGTGGAAATTTCAGAGGAATATCACAATAAATCAGTGTCACACATAGTAGAATTGTGGAATCATTGAGGTAAAAACAGCTTTAAGACACAGAGCCCAACCATTAACACATCACTGACAAGTTCACCACTAAACCTGTCCATAAGCACTATACCTACACATCTTTGAAACACCTCCAGGGATGGTGACCAAACCACTTCCCTGGGAAGCCTGTTCTGATGCTTGACAATCCCCTCCCCTGAAGAAATTTTTTCTATTATCTATTTTTAACCTCCTCTACCACAACTTGAGCACAACTCTTGTCCTGTCATTTCTTACTTGGGAGAAGAGGCAAACTCTCACTTGGCTGCAATCTTCTGTCAGGTAGCTGTGGAAAGCTCCAATAAAACAACCCCAGCTCCCTCAGCTATTCTACTCAGCAAGTACTTACTTCTCATGGTACTTGCTAGGAACTTGACTGCTCATCAGCTTTGTTACCCTTGTCTGGACAAATTCCAATGCCTAAATGTCTTTCTTGTTCTCACATTTGTAACTTCCAGTCAGTTGACACCGCTGCAGTTAGCCCTACCTGCTGGGAAATGATGGAGGCTGGCTTGGAGAGCAATGCTCCCAGCTTCCCCAGTGACCTTCAGTGGATCCTGTCTTGCTGCATAGATTTGTCTATGTCTAAGTGGTGCAGTAGGTCCCCAACCATTTCCCTTGGATTATTGAGATTTCATTCTGCTCCCCATTCATCTTCCAACTCCATAGGTTGGGTACCCTGCAAAAAAACTATTGACTATTAAATAGTGAGACAAAGTAGTCATGAAGTACCTCAGACTTTTGCTTATCCTTTGTCACTGTTTCTCCCCATATCCAATAAAGAATGGAGATTCTCCTTAGCCATCTTTTTGTTATTCATGTATTATAGAAATATTTGTATTATCTTTTACAGCAATAGCCAGATTAAGATCTATTTGGGCTTTGGCCCTTTTAATTTGCTTTGTGCACAAACTCACATCATCCTTGTAGTCCTCCTAAAACACTTATCTGCCCTTTTGTTTAAAAGTCCATTAATTCTCCCTGTTGTGTGGAGTTCCAGACAAATCTCTGTTCATCCAGGCCAATCATCTTCTCCAATGGACAGTCTTTTGGCACACACTTTTGGCACCTTTAAGATTTACTTCTTTAAGCACATGAAGCCTTCCTGAACCCATTTTCCCTTCAGGGCTCCATATATGCTATAATATAGTCTCTTTGCTCCTTTTGGAAATAATAAAGCACACATCCAAGGCGGTGCTTTATTTTGTTTTATTATAATTGCTATAAAGTGCTTTTGTGCAAAATTATTTTCTGTTGGATAATACTGTCATACAAGATATCTAGGCATAAACGTATATGCAAAACCTGCTACATTTCTAAAACTAGGTTATGAGATCAGAATAAAAGTGAAATCTTATTCTTTAGCATTGGCATCAGCTTCATATTCCATAAAATAAATCAGAATCTGGCAACTTGCCTGAAACAGAAAAGTACAATTGAATACTAATGTCTGTTATTTTTCTCCTGAGAATATATTTTCAGGAATTGGATATAGTTGTATTTGTATATATGCACAGAACTATATACACTTTTGAAGCTGGACAAGAATGTTGTAAAGCCACCTAATTTTTCATTTCTTATCTCTAACAGAAGAATAATATGGTTTTGACTTTTCTGTCTTATCATGAAAGACATGATGGAATTATTGCATTTATAAAGGCAATTTGGTGAGGAAGAACATCTAAAAAAGCAGATGAAATTCTAGGCTATATCATTCAAGCTATTTCCAGTAGACAAATGGAGATGTGATTAAATTGTGATTGTGCAAGCTTCAGTTGGAATGCATATTCTTTTGAGCAAAACAAAAATGACATCAACTGCAAGGGAAATCACTATATTGGTAGCATTGGAACACTTATCAAATGAAGATAAACTGAAAAAACTTTGGCTCATCTAGCCTTCCTAAAGGAACATTCCCTCCAAAACCATGAAGACATCAGAAATTGAAATATATTGAAATTGATATATTGATATCTTGAAGATATCAAGACATAAAAAATTCTAAAGAGTGGTATTGGTCATTATAAATAATATTCTCAAACTGGGAAAAAAAACCAACCTAAATATGCTAGCCTGAAAGTTAGAAAAAAAGGGTTCTAACCTCTCGAAGAGTAAAACTTCACCATATCAGTCCAGCAACGGAGGGAAAATTAGAACTCTCTGCAGTACTTAGCTTCATAAATGTACATTTTTATAATATGGTTTTCTGTCATGATAGGTACCTATGAACAGCAATGCAGGGGGACAATTCAATTCTATGCACTATGTTCCAAATGTGAAACTGCAAAAAAGTGCATCTATTATTGCCTGTTACAGCCCATCAGCTACAGGTTCATAAAAATATGTCTCTTAGAAGAGATGTGCTGTGGTTTGGAATGACAAGTTTTTACTGCAGTCTTGAGCAGTGGGAATGAATTTCACAGTACTTGAAAGAAATTAGAGACATTTGAAGAAAAGGAAAAGAAATTTATCCAGGATAAAAATCTGTTAAAATCTGTTTCTGTGGTATAAAATGAACACTATGAAGTACAGAGATTATCTAGCATTTTTCAAAAGCAGCAATACCGATCTCTTCTACTTCAACTTTTCTATTAAATAATTTCAATATACTTTCTAAAACACATTAAGTAACTTATCACACATTAATCTCTCACCCTTTTGTCAAAATGAAAATATTGTTAAAATATGTTATTTATTCGTTGAATTTTCTTATGTATTTATACTACCAAGTCCTTATATCTTCGCAATCTTCAATCAGGAGCAGATAAACTGTGATCTTCCACTTCAACCATTTTTGGTCTTTAACTCTTTCATTGCATATAAAGAGGGAATCTGTCAACCACAGCCTGTGTCTAGGAATCAGTATTTTTCAGGGTGAAAACATCTAACTTTTTAATGTAAAAATTAAATAAAATTTATCTATCCAAATATGACTTCTGTTTATTGGAAGATTTGGAACTGACCAAGGAGAAAAATTAATATCAATCAGAAAGTGAGGAATACTTCTAATGTTGACTTTAAGCACTTGTTTTCACTCAGGATTTAGGAACTGACTAAACAATCTGGCATATGCCAAAAAAGCATGAAGGGCATAAGCAATTCACGTTATCTTCTACAGAATTTGGAAAATTTAAAAGTTTTTAAATAGAATTTTCATTTTAATGTTTGTTTTAAAGCCTGAAAACTGAAGTATTGAAGTTTGTGTCAAACAAAAGCATTTGTTCAATAGTGATAAACAATTGTTCATTATTAAAGGAAATGCTCCATGTCTCAAAAAGGGTAGCAACTTTGTTTATGTAATTTTGCACAACTTAAACACATAATTTTCTGGTGTGGTGAAAAAAAAAAGAGAGTTATTTATTTACACATGCAAAATCAAAACCACCATGTCAAGATACACTTACTGGATATTCACAGGAGGTCTTTATAGTATGTATACTATTGTACTATCTATAATATTTATACTATGTATACTGTTGTACCCTATATTTTCTGCTATATTGAACTATATGAATTGCAGATTGCATCCAGCTGCACTACAGAAAGCAGTTAATAGAGAGATTTTATGCTGATGATACAAGTTTCCAAGGTGATTTTAAACAACAATTAACTCAAATGTTCTACATTTACCTGCATTTGCTATTTTTCTATAATGCAATTGGTGGAGGTACTGTGGAAAAGTATAGTTGTTACTGGCTTAGATATGTTGCTACTTTGATGCAAAATACAGTTTTTACAAAAGAACAATGTGATCTATACATTGTACAGTTAGCAAAAGGTAAGAGATCTTATGTCTTAAAAGTAGGTTCAGCTCTGTGAATATCTTAATGATTTTATTTCTCAGTTAGAAATAGGATCTACCTCATGATCAGCTCTGAAAATGTATAAAGTGATCACAACTTTTTTCCCTTCTGCTGGAAAGGTGAATTATGTACTTTGCTAGAACTAAAGTTTATACAAGTGTGATTTCTTCTTATTCCCTGCTGGTTATCTTAGTACACTCTGCTCTGCTTTCCCAGAACTATGCATACCCAGTTTGTCATGTCTGTTGAAGGCTGTATTATCACTTCTGGGTATGATCTAGGTTGTGCTCAGAATGAGATAGTAGAGATTAAACCAACAATTATTTAGAACACGGTGAATTAGTTTATGCCTAGCTTCAAAGCAACCATAGCTTTCCTTGCTCTTTACAAAAAAAAAAAAATAGAAAAAGTAGGGGACATAAAATTTATCACTGCGTGAAATATCTTAGGAGATGTCATACAGAGTCAGGGAAAACATGCATTTATCGGTGCCACCAGGTAAGAATATCTGCTCAGAGAATGTTAGAAAAAGCTAAGCTGAGTAGCTGGAAGTTATTAACACCCTCTAAATAATTGCCAGATGTCCACAGTATGAACATTTCATCTAGTTTTCAGCCCTCCAGCAAAAAAGACACATTCTTCCATGAAGTCAGGCTGAGAGTTGGTCTTCAGTCTGGGGAAAAGAAGGCTCTGAGGAACCTTTATTGAGGCTTTCAACTATGTAAAGGGGGCTAATATGAAAGACAGAAAAAGAGTTTTTACTAGGGCACGTAGTGACAGGACAAGGAATAAGTGTTTTAAACTAAGAGAGAGGAGATTCAGATTGAAAATTTTTTGCTGTGAGGAGGGTGAAAGACTGGCATAGCTTGTCCAGAGAAGCTGTGGATGTCACATCATTAGAAGTGCTCAAGGCTAGGTTAGATGGGGCTCTGAGTAACCTGGTTCTCTTTGTTAACTCAGTCTCTGATTCTTACTTACAGGCTTTCAACCTGCTCATGACTACTCTCCAGAGACAAATTTTCACATTCAATCAACCTCTTGATGTACCTCTCCAACATTCCCTCCTTCCCTGTGTCTTGTGAACTGTCGGTAGCCATTGACAGTCGTACTCCAGCCGCAGGACTCATCTCACCAGGTTTCACTAATGCCAACAACGTCATACCTTTTAGAAACATGCTGGCCTCCAATTCCTCCTGTCTGTTGCCAATGCTGAGTACACTGGTGTAAAGGCTCCTCAGCTGGGCTGTCTGTCTCACCTTCATAGAGGAATACCCCTCCATTCTTTCGAGATGTTTCTCTGGGGTTTCCTGCCAGCTTCTGTTATCTAAGGAAACTCTGGCTCATCTCCATGAGACTGCCAGTGTTCTCTGGTGTGGCCAGTACAGCTCACAGGCAGAGGACTCTTGCTAGCACCCAGTCCCCTCTAACTTTGCATCTCACTCCACAGCTTTCCAGGGGCAAGCCTGAAGTTGTTCCTCTCCCTCACATAAACTAACATACAGTTTAAAGCTCTGCCAATGAGCCCCCCTAGTTCCTGCTTCTCCTCCCTCCCCGGGAAAGGTGTGTCCCACCTAATGCCAGCAAGCCTGGCGTTAGGTGAGACACACCTAATGTGTGGAATTATAGAGGAATATGTGTGAATTATAGAGGAAAATACAGCTTGTGCCCCAGATTTCGTTATCAGTCCTTTTTGATTGCCTTTGGACTACATGGAGCCACTTCATCAACTCCTTCATGAAAGATCAGTAGCTGGCAGTAGTCTGAGGGACACACCAAGCTGAGAAGTTTCCTGGTGAAGTTCTTAACCGTACAACGTAAGGTTTTATTTTAATAGAATGAGAAAAAGATATCTGAATAGGAAAAGATTCAGATTCATATGAAAAAAAATATGAATAGGAAAATAAAACCAAAAAATATGGAGGTCTCAGGCATAAATAATACACAAAGAAATAGAAACTTTGTGAGAACACATTCAGTACTGGCATTGCCGTGAGAATATTAAAATTAATAAGTCCATGGAGACAAAAATTAAGCTTTTATTTCTGAGAAAAAAGAAGTGAGATTTTAATGTACATTTAACCATGTATGTGAAACAGGTGAAAGCAGCCCAAAAAATGGAGGACAAATATTTCAGTAATCATATATGTTAACAAGAAGGTATGCCTCAGTAGTCCCTTATGACTGGATTTTTCCTATTCTAAATGCGTCATGTCCTAGCATAATTCATCAGTGCAGTCTGCCTGGAAAATGAAATATGTATTAATAGAATTGACTATTAATATTGATTGCTTTTTGTAAAAATTTACTGACATCAAATAAGAGATATTCCTAATTGAACTGAATTAACAACATCTCGATGTGTACTTTGCTGTCTACTTAGCATTTATAACTAATGACAGGAATGTTTTTAAGGGCTTGAATATGCAGCTTGAATTAATACATTATCTGGTCCCTAGTTATTAATCAATAAATAAAGAATTTATGCTTTAAAGTATTCATAGTCTAAAAAGTCTAGCTGCTCTAGGCAATCTAGCTTAGGACAAAAATGTAATAATGAATTTTTTCAAACACATGGAGCAGAAAATATGTAGATTAGAAAAGAACAAGATCTGCTGTTGTTTTGTATGGGTTTGTATTTTTCTTCAAGTTGATTCCCTGAATCTGCAAGATTCAAGAGATCAATGAGAAGGTGGAGCCAACAACTTATTTAGAGCAGCAGATACAAGTACAGTATTTCCTGAACAGTGTATTTTTGTTAAACCTACTCTATAAAATTATTATTATTTTATCCTTCAAGCAATTTATGTGAGAATATTAGGATGAACATTATTACAGTGTTATCACATTGAGGATTTCGATTATCCGATAATTTAATTGCATCTATCGAAAAGCAAACTAGTAGGTAAAGAATTTTCAGTCAATATAAATCTGAAAACAGTATGTTTTTCTGACCATAAAACAAAATCAGGTAAATTAGCATTATTTTAAATAACAAACAGAAATATGAAGGTCTCAGGCATAAATATACATAATATATACATAATATACAAAGAAATAGAAACTTTGGGAGAACATATTCAGTGCTGGCATTGCTGGGTGAATATTAAAATTAATAAGTCCACGGAGATAAAAATTAAGCTTTTTTTTTTCTCATGCTACTAATAGCAGCCAATGTTAAAATAATTGCTACTTTTTGAGTTTTTAAAGAAAGACATCTTTTTCAGGGAGAAGGTTACTTCTTAATACCTTTTGTAGTTTATTAATATGTTTGGTTTAATATGTTAAAAACTACTTTAGATTTATACAAACTTTGACTGAAATTTTGCATTTTGAGGGCCATAGAATCCATTCTCTCTTGATGCTGGCTCATTAAAAAATTCCAGATAGTAATTCATTGTTAGATCATTTGATATTACTTGATTATATTTTGATTAAAATAATTTGAAAAAAACCTATTTAGCATCAGATCTGAATAAAAGTCCCTTAGGTTCACAAAACTTTAAAAGAATACAACAAAGAAAAATAAATTTTAATGGTTTATTTGTTTAAAAAGCTTCCTAGGTTTACAAATTCAAGGGAAGTATATATGTTTAAATTAACTACACTGAAATAGAACCATCACTTAAAGGCAATGTCTGAATAGGAAAATAAAACCAAAAAATCCTAGGTTTGATAGCTAGACAGAGGAATAAATGAAGGTACAGATAGCTAATGATCAGTTTGGGTTGCTGAAACTCAGTCTCATTTCTCTCTGTATGCTAAAGGCAGCTGGAGGAAGGTATAAGCTTTTTTCAGTGCACAATTTGATTTTGCTTCCTTTGCTTTCTTGGCATACTGCTTTATAGTAATATAGTTACTCAGTAATAATGTAAAGCATGCTTTACAAGTGGTTTTCCTGCAATATAGACATTTATAAAAGAATTACAGATGGGAAAGTATACCTAATGGGATTTCTTCTTCATTATAAAATGATCCCAATCTTAGCATTTTGCAATCACATCATTGTGATTGCAGAACACATGGGAAAATCAAGTGTAGCTGTTATGATTGCAATCTTTACTAACATTAGCTGTTCAAACCCAAAAATTGATGGATTGTCTCACTATGCAAGAAACACCTTTATGGAAATTTTTACTGTAGTAAATTATTAGACAGAATTTCTCCTTACTACCTGTTCAATTAAAAAATATATTCAATAGAGGTAGCTGCTAAGTGAGACTCCTTTACCTTACAGCTGCTGTTAAATTTAACATTGGTAGTAGCAAAACCTTCTAGATGTGAACAAATCTATAGTGGTGCCAACTCTTCCTCTTTGTCCTGTGCATTTACATTATACCCATGTAATTTCAGGTCTCTACAGCTACCATGATCAGTCCTGTAGAAAATAGCATCACGCACGTTGGCACTGAGATATCTATGAAACTAATGTCTCTTTAGTGGTATATATATTTTTCTACCTGCTTCCTTTGTCCTCTCTACCTAGTAGTACTGGAATATCTAGCTTTTGATGAGCTGAGAAAAAATGAAATGCATTCTCTACTTTCTTTTTTTCTGTCATCGTTATCCAAACCTTTTAAATAAAAAGCAATTGGTAAAGCCTGATTACAAATAGCTTTTTGGTGTCTGCATTCACATTAACATAATGTCTGGAAAATCACAATGTTCCTTGAAAATGCGAGATTTTAATACTATTCACTGTCTGAGGGTAGCCAGGAGGAGGTATGGATTTTCTGTAAACTTAGAAACCTTTATGCTCACTTAGTCTTATCTGTAAGGTTTATCTGGCTGCCATGAAGTAACTGTGTCATCTCGATAACAATTTTCTGAGTCCAATACATGATGGAGAGGATCTAATCTTCCATACCTGTAGAGGGAGAATTGGATTTCAGATTTTCTTCTTGGAAAGGGTTTTTCAGTATTGGAATGGACTGCCCAAGGAGTGGTGGAGAAACAACTGGTCATGCCATTTAGTGCTGTGGTCAAGTTGACAAAATGGTGATTGGTCAAATTTTGAACTAGGGCACAGCAGCTGGGGAATGGTGTTTCTGGGCTTGCAGCTCCTCACCTAAATCCCCCTTGGAGACAAGGACATGGAGTTTTTCCCACAAAACAAGTGGGAATGGCCTCAAACCAACAGAGGGCAGGGTTGGATGTTAGAATGAAATCCTTTGCTATAAGGGTTGGGAGACACTGGCACAAGTTGTCAGAGAGGGTACGGACTCCCCATCCATGCAGGTGTCCAAGACCAGGCTGGATGGGGCTCTGAGTAGCCTAGTCTAATGGAAAGTGTTCCCGACTGTGGCAGGGGATTGGAATCAGATGATCTCTAAAGTCCCTTCCAACCCAAATAATTCTGTGCTTCTGTGCTTCTGTGATTCTGTATTCTTGGCAGTCTTTGCCAGCCTAAGTGCTTCTGTGATTCTATGAGGAGCTCTACAATGCAAATTTTCAGTCGTGATTTTTATTAGGCACACTCGGGTATCCTCTCATTTCCCCCCTCATGTCCAGAATATAACTCATTAAGCAGGTAAATGGGTCATAAAGACAGTCATCGAAGAGCTGCAAGGGATGTACAATTGAAGCTGCTGCCCTCACTCCAGAGAAGCAGCTGGTCCTTCTCACCAACATATACAACAAAGGAAAAGGACAGCACAGTGATTGTGGCCTTTGCTAGTGCCTTTGGAGAGCTCCAGTTCCCCTCCTCTGTCACAGACCTTTGGCAGCAGCAAGCCTGTTTATGCATTTTGTCCTGAGTTCTTCTAGCTAACAATTGTATATAATAAAATTTGCTGAACAACAAACCCATATTGTTTTAATATATCTATTAGAATGTTAAGGAACTCCAATGTTGTGGTGATGGAAGACCATAAAACACTCAATGCAGTTGCTTTGTTTTACAGGAAACGGGTATAGGGATTCTTTTAGAAGTCTCTCCTATGTCAACACTTCAAATCTTGTTAGCTTCACGTTCGCATCTTTTTTTCTCTTGTACTAAATCTTTTATCTCAGTTTCTCTTAGCTTTGATTATTCAATAGAGCAGAAACTGAATTCCTGTAATGAAACCTGAAATCATGAGTATGAGGCAGAAAATCGAACTTGACATCGTTATGTATGGTACATAAGAAAGTAAATTTTATGCAGCCAGGCAATTCCAGATGAGCAAACTTAAACCAGCATTTTAATACCATAGACATGTGTTATTCAGTGCAATAGACTTACATAGGATTATTCTTATCCACCCAGAGGTCAGCTGGCTTGCTGTCATAATTGCTACACGAGTGCATTTACCACATGGCAGTTCATGCCTTGTGGCAAGGAAAGCTTTGATCAGAATCCCTGGAACCTGGGCTCCTTTGAGTAATTTTCTCTCCTCTCCAAGGGAGTTCTAAGGAGTTTATCAAGCTATATGCTTTAACTGCTTAATTCTATGAGCTATAGAGAGCTTTTTCCTTTCTAAAAAAGGCTGATGATGCATATTAATAATTGCTATGTTATTGTGCATATCACAGTATCTTTAGCCATATATTGTTAGAGGCAATATTAAAGCATGATATGCTCAAACGTTGTTCCTCTCTGAATATCAAATCCAAATAGACAGGATGGACCTATTATTTCCATTTCTACAGAAAAGGAAAATATATGCTATAAGATTATATGGTTTACCAGAATCACAAAATAAGCTGAAACAAGATGGACTGTCTGTGGTTATCAGTCATTTTCCTGATGTTTCAGTCTTTTGCATATACTGAAATATTGTTCTTTCTTTTTAAAAATAGGCTACTTGCATTTTTTCTTTGGAAAGGCAGCAAAAGCTCATTCTTTTTTACTTTTGTCTTCTTTTGTTTTCACTGATATTTGCACATATGGCACCCATTATCATTCATAATAATTAGTTTAACAAACTTGAGCAATTAATTATGCTGTATTTGTGGAACACTGCTGCACTTTCAGTATGAAAATTCAGCCTGTGGCTTGCTGTGTTAATTCTCCATCTAGTTTTAACATAAATTAATTCCTGTTTTTATTCTGTTTTTATCAGGATATAACTTGAAAGACTTGCCTTCGACCATCCTGGTGGAAGAAACAATTCTGTTAGACTATAAGAGGTTTTCATCAAAGCCAATCACCTCCTTTTACTTCAGATTTCAAGACTCATGGTTTGTAGACGTGAATGACCTTGTGGCTTTTTTTTTTTCATATAGCTCTCTTTTTCATCTCTTATAATTATTGGGGTTTTTATTTGAACTTTTAAAGGTAGTGATTGTAACTTCACAGACTATCATTGATGGATTATGTGCCTATTCAGTCAGAATAGAGAATATGTTTCTATATGAATTATATTAATTAGCAGTGTATAATATTGGTTTGTGTGACTGATTGAACTGTAAACTTTGAAAGAATGAGCAGCTGCATGCTATAGAGAAAAAAAAAACAAATTCCAAGCAAATGAGTAAGGTCCCGGACATTCTCACAGACCTTTGCATTCTTTCTGTGTTTGAAGACATCAAAGAGAATAGTCCATTTATTATGAACTGGTGGTGGGACTTAAAAAAAGTCAGCTATGTATTCTACTTTGCTCATCCAGCTACTGGCTGCTTATAGAAATCTCATACTTTTTCTTATTCACCTTTGTTACCAGATTCCTTATGTTTGATTATTTTTTCGATTGTCAGCAGTCAGCTGAGCAACAATCAAATTTCTTTTGTAACGAATTCATACGCTATGTACCGCAATACTACCTAAATACCTACAGAGCTAAACCATGACTTTGTGCAATCGCTAGCAAAAGCACAGACTGGGAATTGACTGGCTGGGGATCAGCTTTCAGAAAAAGCCCCAGGGGTTCTGACTGACTGCAGGCTGGGAATGAGCCAGCAGGTAGCCAGCAGCATCCTTCATCTGGAAGCAAGGGAGGTCAATACTGAGCCATATTACTAGGAGAACAGTCAGAAGGTCAAGGGAAGTGATTATCTCCTCTGATCAGCATCTCTTAGACTACATGTAGAGTTTTGCACTCCCATCCCCACCTCACTACTAGAAAGATGTGGATAAATTGATGCGAGTTCAGTCTGCGGTCACCAGGACAGGAAAGTCAGGGACCAAGGCACTTTCAACTGTGAAGAGAGGTCGAGGGAACCGGGCTTGTCAGCTGAGAGAAGAGCCCAACAACCTCCTCCCCTACCAGTGGGAGAAGGTTCTTCACAGTGTATGCAGTGGAAGGGTGAAAAACAATAGGCATGAAACAAGGTAAATTCAGTTTGATATCAAAGGAATTTTTTTACCCATGAGGACAGACAGGCAATAGAACAGGTCACACAGAGAATTTGTGCAGTCTTCTCCCACCCTTCAGGATTTTAAAGGCCCAGCTACATAGCTCTGAGCTTGGCCTCATCTCATAACTGACTTCCTTTGAGCCAGCAGTTATCCTAGAGACAACTTCAAGTTGCTCTTGAATTATCCAGTGATTTTAATCTGGAGTAATGACTCCATGGATTGAAAGCTGAGGAGGTAGTAAATGCATGCAGAACTATGGTAACAAGGGACTTGTGGCGCATCCTGAGGGCGAAGCACTGTCTGGGTGACAATAACTTTCATCTCCTTCAGCCTGTTCTCACCTTTGCCAGGACCCCATGTCTGCTATGCTTGCATTCAGGCTAAATTATTTCAGTATTGTGAACAATGGAAATTCACCTTCCTAAAGATTCTGCAATACTTCAACAGTGATTGCAGCTATACCAAGCTGTCTTTTTTACAATAAATAAAGGTGAGAAAATTCAGGTAGCACTTTTAGTGTCTTCCTGCCCATTATTATAGTTTAAAGAATTGATGGGTACTTGTCCAGTGTTTCTGTTGTTACACCACATCACTGACCAGGCCTTGCAGCCAAACTATTGACATCAATCAGTGTTAGTGAAGTTCAAACTCATCTTCTAGATACATCCATAGGACTTCAGACAAACAAGTCTGTATGTTAGATGAAGCATGATTTACATTAAAGGAAAAAGAAAAAAGAGAGTCTATAATATATTGGGCTTTTCCAAGAAAATAGGTTTGTATTATGCATGCAGAAAGCAGGTAAAATGGTCTGTCTGTTAAATATTAAAAAATATGTAAATCCCCATAGATTCGATTCTACAACACTTTGAATATTAATTCACAGTGGAAAAATCAAATTAAACTCTCAAGATCAAGAATATTGTTAATATTTTTTAACATGACTTTTTTCATTGTCGGGGAAGAAAAGATTTACTTTTTTCATACTACATTGACAGATTTTTTCCTTTTAAAAAATTTGTACTCAGACAGAAAAAAGTTACTTAAAACAACATATATGTATGAATTCATCATGAAAACCTAGGTGTAATGGTCTAAATAGTGCCTCAAGATGCATAAAAGTGTTCTTATCAGAGGAAAAACTTTTTTCTACTTTTAGATCAACTACATGAAGTACTTATTCAAAGTAGAACTTGTAATGCACCCTGTAATCCGAATCAGGAATCAGAATGTGATTTGTTGTTTGACTTACTTTCTTCAGATAAACTAGATGAAATAAACAAAATTACACCAAGTTTAAACTGATTTTACTTAGCAAAGACTACACAGATTCAGGCCATAGATCCCCCAAGTGTTTACACACATATGTGCAAAGACATTTAATTAAATCAGTAGTGGAAAGTAGTCATGTTCCCTGATTTTATCAGTAGTTAATTTTACTGGCTTCAATGCATTTGAAAAAGCCTCAGCAGATAGCTTCAAAAGCAGAATGGTCCAGCACACATTCTCATCTCCCAGGAAAAAGCTCTAAAGCCCAAGAAGTAAACTAGCCTGGGACGTAAAGGACATTTTCTTCACTCGTATTTGATACGGGCTGCTACTCAACAGAGAGTGTTAAATGAGGAATAGTGTGTCTCTGAGTATAAAAAAGAGATGTTTCTTTTCTGTTACAGTGTTGTCTGATGAAACACATCTATTTGCAGTCTTGCATGCAGATGTAGATGTCACCTTTCTATTCATCTCCTTCAGCTGTGCTGTGGTGGTTGAATGGACACCTCATGGCGAACATTCAGGACACTTTTTCTTTCACACACATAGACTTGCAGATCCAGTTCTGAAACTAGTGTGATTCCAGGCTGCATACTATTGTAACCATCTCACTTGGGATTGTGAATTTCACAATTATGACCAAGCTTAATCACTTTTCTTGTCTGCTTGGCCTTGATTTTGATCATATTCTGCAGCCTGTTTTTATCCGAAAAACATTCTTACATCATGAATGTATACATATGACAAATGCACTGGGTAAATCTGTCTACTGTTGATAGTCCCAGCTCCAAAATAATTTCCCACTTTCAATAGTGTAAGAAGTAAGCATTATTCCAAGAAATATTTCAGAAGAACCATCTGGATCTTTAGGTTTCACTGGTAAATATGTACCACATAAACTTCATGCATCTGTAAGGTCTTAATAAATTCATAAGCAGACATATAAAACTAGCTAGTGTAGAAGGCATTTGGATTTAGTGATCGGGTAGCAACCTAAAGGTCCTGTCTTCCTAAAGTCAGATGGGGAGAATAGCAGTTTGGTGAATACTGTTATTGAAAAATTTGTTTTGCCTCTTGTTTGCTAAAAAAGAGATCAGTTGCATCTAATTTTCTTCCTTTTAATATACTTTACATATTTGATCACTTTCCTGAACCAATTTGTCTCCAATTACACATATTTTGAATTTCATATATGTGTGTACTTTAGCTGAAGCACTTTCATTTTCTTACTTTTTAATATATTTTTCAAAGCATGCATAGCCAGGAAAAGGTGAAGAGATCAGAACTGAAGGCAAATGGATCTTTGTATAGGTCTAGGATATAAAATAGAGAGTCTTATACTCTCTATAAGACACACAAATAGATTAAAATTAGAAATATAAACAGATATATACATTCTATATACCTACTAATATACATGTTTATGATTCAGGATGTTAGAAAAGTACATATAAATGTATTAATTTTTTATAAATGCAGAACAATAAAAGATAAGTTACCTTGTAAACAATTTAAAATAACATCTGAAGGAAAAGAATATTAAACTCACCACTTAATCTGAGTTTGTTGATTGATACAATAAGTCGAATGCTGGAATTAAGATCTGTATCTTTCGTCTCATCATAAAAAAAAACCCTGGATGTAATAACTCTCAAACAGACAAAGAAATTTAAGTGTCTCAGAATACATTCTCTCCTCTTCATAAAATACTAGACAAATGTTGTGGGTCTGTGCCACACTAGAATGCCTGTTGTGGATTATTACCTCCAGATCATTCAATGCTGTGCTCACTGATTATTGAATAGGATGAGTCTTTATTTCCACGTGTACAATTTCATCCCTAAATAAACAGCTCTTCCATACACTACTCCAAACTTTGTAGTCATTCTCAGCACAGAAAGTACATATCTCAAGTCACCCCTCCATCAGTAGTTAAAATAAGTCAGAAGCAACTAGTTTGGTATCGTTACAATGTAACATTTACTTAGTAATTTATGTTAGTGTTGGGTAATGTCAAGCAAACATGTTAGCATGGGAAAGAAATTATTTTTTGCTGTCTAAGAGCAGTATGTTATGCTGTGAGTGAATAAAAGGTTAGCTGTTTGTTTTATGCTTGGAGAAAATACAGAAAAAAAAGATGGGATTTTTTTGTAAGTAGTAAAATGATAAAAATTGCTCTTATTGATTTTAAAGAAATGGAAAGTGAGGATGCTGTGGTGGTAGATTCCTAGTTCTTTGCTATGATTTCCAGCTGTAGACTAATGCTGAATACTTTCTGCTGAAAGTTCAGGTATTTATGGATATTTGATTATCCACGAATACTAAGTGCCTGAAAATATTAATGACTGCATAATTCTTGATTCTCTGGAAATACTTTGTTGTTAAGCACAGTAGTTAAAAAGGTCTACCTTTCAGAACCACCAGCTTGAGCCATCCTTGCAAAGGATTGAAAATCCCTTCTTCAGTTAATGTTGGCTCTTCTATGAGTAACATCTTGATCCAGTGAGGTTTGGAAGTTGGTGAGCTACTTAAGTGTGAATGGTATGTGTAATTAGCCAAATTTTCAGTCAATGAGCTCATCTGAGTATGGAATGTAATTGGGAATGTCAGAAGTGATAGTTACTACAATCTGTAATTCCCACACACCAACCGGAGCAGTGTGTTCACCTGTGTCATTTTGAGAAGCCAGATTTATATAGTGAGATCTCCCTGTTCTCTAGAAGTTGGTGCGAGCAAAAATTACGTTAACCGTGTAGAAAGCCCATGCTCCTCTCTGATAGAAACTAAATTGTTGTGCAATAACTGTACCCCACTGTTCTGGAGATGCACCACAAAAACATGGAATTCTACACCCCTCTTCAGGCTCTGACTACACTATATTCAGGGAAGAGCTTTCTGTATCACAAAAAGACAAGCAGAAAACTTGTTATTTGAACTCTTTTTGACAAAAAACAACAAGAAGAACAAATCCAGCCATTACTGTTTGTTTCAATCTATCTCAGGATCAGGCAATTCTATTAATGCACCACAGTCATGAACAATGACACTGAAGGGTGCTGGCTGCAAGAGAAAAAACTAGTTAAAGCTGAATTAAAAATGTAAATTTTACAGATTAAAGAGCATTTCAGTGCTAAAGTGGGAAAACAGGTTATTGACTAGAATGGAATAGAGACACATTATCTGGGAAAGATCAGTGAACTCATTCAATTCAGTTCAGTTCATCCTTGAAATCAGTGGGCTTTAGTATCATAGAACAACACAAGTAGATTTGGAGTTTTCTAGATTGGTCTCACTTGAATCACATTGTTAACCAATGTAATTGTATAAAACCAGGATGGAAACGTGGTTTCAACAGCTCAAGAACATGAGTAGGTGCTAATATAGCATAGATTACAATAGACTGACCATTGTTCAAATATATAACTGAATCCCATTGTCTGACCGTGTAAAACCTTGGTAGTGTCGAGTACATTAGCGAGAGATGTTGCTGGAATACGTAGAATGAAATGAAGAACTCTAAGGTTTCAAGATGAATCAGAAGGCTTAAACTTTATTGTAACAAGGTGACTTATAGAGTCTTTTGCTAACAATTACGTGATTGGCTAAATGGCACCACACCTCTCTACCACCGTTGGCTGAGGCAGAGAGAGCATGTTTTGAGAACAGACACAAAAGGAAAAGTAAGCAAAGTGGAAACAACAGCTGTTGTTTTGAGAATAAGGGATGCTTACAAAAACCTTTTATCAGTACATTTCTTGAGAATCTAAAATTCTCCACAGAGCCGTCCTTGGAAAGGAAAGCAGCTCTCTCTTGGGAAAACAGGACCTGCTGCTGAGTTTTTCTAAGTCCCACTAAAAGTCAGCCCCGCATCGAGACACAAGAGGTGCCAAAAGGAACAGGCAGATAAAACAGATGACATAGACGAATGTCAGAAACAAAAGCTAGCAAATGAGCTGGGGCAACAGATGGAGTGTGAATCACTGCTGTTATAAGGGAATATTTTCCCATTCCAGGGAAAACATGGGTAGAAATAAAAAGTATAATTTTCAAATAAAGTTTTACAGCCTGTAAAAGAAAGCACAAAAAGCAAAGGAAGATAATACAGGAAAAAAGAGGAACAAGAAAGTGTTGGGCAAGCGTAGAATGACTAGTAGAGCACAATATACAGAAAGAAGGAGAAGAGATTTCAGTTTCTTTTGAAAACCTGAGCAGGTCTCTGAAGTGCTTTTGGCAGCCTGAACAAGTTGTAGGAATGTTTGTTTCAGCTAGTTGTAACACAGGAATGTGTAGCTGTGGACTCAAGGTTAACGTGAAGGGTTTATGCCTAGGACAGATATAATCAACTTCATAATTACAGAAGGATGTTGAGAAAAAATAATGCTGATACATGTTAGGGTTTTTTCAACTCTTGCTGATAATAAATTTTTCAAAACTTCCACTCTAGCATTTCAGTCATTGAGTGTTTGAGTACCTTTAGCAAGCTGGTCTGTGTTCTACAGTTTATAATGCAAATGGATTCTGACAGCATGGGACACAATGAATTTTACTATAAATAAATGAAATTCCATGATAAATTCCACATGGTGAACAATAACTACCATCTGCCAGAAATTACGAGGAAAAAATAGTCACTGAATTATTAATATAGTGCTGTAAATCCAGAAGTGGTTTGCTGATAATTTGCTTTCTAAGTGTTTCATACAGCATCCTGTAAAGCATGTTGTAAATCATGGCCTGTGTTAAAAACTGCTTAGGCCCTAAAGAGTGGTGGGTTTTGTAGAAGAAGAACTCATGCAGTCAAACAACCACAACAAATGTGTGCCAAGTTTTTGTGGGGCCCTAAAGAATCTCTGACAGAGCTTGTAATGAGAGAGGTATCAGCTCTGCTGCCCTTATAGGAAACAGCCTCTCTTAGATTTATACAAAACAGTGCCAGGAAAGTCTTCCTAGTGTCCTTTTTCTTTTGTTAAGACTTTTTTTGAAAGTACTGATAGAGTACAGTAGAGGCTTACATGGTCCTTGGATAGAGTAATGTTTGGTTTCTCAGAAGTACTTAAGAGAGAAGGATGACACAGATGGGTAATTAACCCTCTAGTGATTTCTTTTTTATTTCCTGGGATATAAAGAAGTCTACATAGCCTTTAATGCTGTTTCTGTTATTCTCTTTCTTACATAGTTTTGCCTATTATTTGATGTAGTTTTTATTTTTGTTTGATTTGGTTTAATTTTAGACTTTATATTAAAATAATGGCAATTTAAATTTATCAATTTTTTCAATAATTTTTTAAAAATTATTTTTTCAGATAATTTTGCAGCAAGACTGTATAAAATGCAATATATCATGGATTAATATTAGATCCACATTCAGATTATAAATGTGTTTTCAATACCAATCTTTAGTTTGTTATGACTGATGCATTCCTTTTTCTTGTAATTTGCCATTTTCTAAACTTTTACTCTCCTCTTCACTCATTTTGTTGTATCTTTTCTCCATTCTTCAGGATTAAGATTTATCAAGCAAAAGTTCATTGCATTTTCTTAAATACAAGCATCTCTTTCCAGATCACTTGCCATATGTTATCTATCCAATTTTGCATTCGTGGATTTATGTGTGTGCATGTTTCACGTGTTATGATTCAGTTGTAATTAAAAAATGTAATCAAAGTTGACTTTTTACTGCTGTCTAGATCAATACAGAGAAAATCAAATAATCTCCATTCCAATACACTTACTCCAGAGAATAATGCTTCATTTCCTGTCTTAGAAATCTCACGCGAATTCTAGTATGAGGCAGGTTTTATTTCTGACTGATATTTTCCTCCGATTCATTTTAATTAACCATGTAACAATATAAGATGTGTAATTTCTTTTTTGGGTTATACCTATAGCAAAAAAGTGTAAACTACAACTAAACTTACCATCCTAGCTTTTATTCTGAAAGCCAGTGGCCTAACTGATTATAAATTACATTGAAAAGTCAAAGAGATAGGTACTGACAACTCTCTTAAATAGTACAGGCCATATTCAATAAAATATATAAAAGTGATTACTAAAATTAAATGAAAAGCTTGAGACAGTTTCAGAACTATTGAAACAAGTGACTGGAAACAGAATAATTTCATAGGATGTGCTCGTAATGTAAAAAATCCAGACCAGTAAAAGAGTGGATATTTGGAAATAATATAAGTCATTGTGACTGGCCTAGAAACAGTCAAAACCACATCATTTGAAGAGAGAGAAAGTGTTTTACTTACTGAAAAAAGCCAGTGGACACATGAATTTTGTTTATTACTGTCCATGGTTGGGTCCATGTGTACCATACAGATACTAAAATTTCAAGGAAATAGGAACAGATAAGCCAAAAACCAATGAAACTATTTTTTTTTATGAAGGAGAATCAAGAAATATTCACATCTAAGTAATCATCTCACAAACAGCCATAATGAAGGTGATAAAGCAGACCATGTGAGGCTATCAAAAGTAAAAAAAATAACAGTAGGAAAGCATAACAGCACAATAAAACTTATAATGCTCAAATAAGTCTTAGGACATCCTGCTGACACAAAAGGCTATCTTCAGAGAGGAAAATTACTCTTTGGGAAAATGAGAAGAAAGGACTACATTTTTGGTTGATACAAAAGTCTCCTTTAAGCCAGTAGTACCTTCTTAAATGAAGCAACTGATATTTTATATCCTTGTGTTAAATAATCTGATGTTCATTATTTAAATATATAGAGAGAACAGAAAAAACTGAGATAAAATATAGCTCTTCTGCATTTCATTAAAAGGAGAAACATTAAAATGATTCTCAGGATATTTTTGTGATAAGTAAAATTGTACATTAATATCAAAAGATGTTCCCACTCATTACTTTATAGAAATATAACATTTCTTCTCAATTTTCATTGCAAATCTGAAATTAAAAGTAAGTCCTGTACTGCAGCTGGCTTAGATTTTTCACTTGTTCTACAGATGAAGATAAATTGTTTCTTCTTTTCTGAATCTAAAACCTTCTCCCTTCTTTATCACCCCTCTGAATAAAGACCCCCTGAGAAATTAAAAAAGACAGCAGGAGGCCAGACTTTCCTGAATATGATTCATTCTGAAGAAAAATGAACATATTTGAAACAGCACTACTTAGGAAGGAGAATCTATTCTTCTATGATGTTCCTTGTATTCATTTGTATTTTAGAGTTTAAGAGAAAAAAATCAGTGACTTTGAAATATTTAAAATAAGGTAGGCAGAACTGATGAGTTTTCAGATCCAATTTGTCCAAAAATGTCTCAGTATGCAAAGAGTGGACATTTTCCTCAATTAAGGTTAATTTTTTTGCTTAAAAAATAGCAGGATGTTTGAATATGCTTCAGTGTTGTGGTTCCTTGGCACTGTTAGTATTCAAAACAAAAGACAAAACTTTTCCACTATATTAAAGCTTTGTCCCCAGTTTCAGTTTAAGGTAAAAATCATATTCTCCTATTTAGGAAAGACACACATATGATGAAAAAAATCTGGTTTCATCTACGGCAATACAAATGCTTGATTTTTTACTAATTTTAGTGTTTCATTTTACTTATTTTTGCCTTGAGATTAGCCTGAAGCCCCATACTGTTACCACATGTTGGGATGATATACATGTGTGAAAAAAAGGAAGGAAAAATTCCAGCATACTTTTCTTTCAATGCATGATAGAGATTTTTGTCACATGCACACTGCAGGTAGGTTGCACACAGAGTAGATTCTTGGACTGAGTATGAATGAAAGAGCGCAGAAAATTTTAGACTGACTTTTTTAACTTCTTTTTACTGCTCCATCTTACTAAAAAGAATGTTTTAATAATTATTTAAAACTCCACAGCTGGATTTCAAAACTGCTTAAGCTCCCATGTAATCACTTAAGCAAACAGCTAAAAGAACTCTGTAACAGGGACATTGGAAGGCTCTATGTTAAGACCATCATGCAAAAGAGGTTGGTGATCTCAGGAAGAAGAATGGATGAGACCCTCTCTGAAATACATTTTCAGCTTTATTCTCTTTCCTTTCCTACCTCTCTTTCCTTAATAAAAACAAAGTTTGTTTTATTTTTTTTCTTATGCCCAGACTTATTCTAGACAAAATGACTTTAAGGATTCCAGCTTTTAAATTCCAGTAAATTTGAGTCAGTAGAGAAATTGCATTGCTGTTGTATCAGTGAGCAGAATAAGTATTAAACCAAAACATTCTTCAGATGAGATGAAGATGACAACCTTTATTAAAAGGGCTGTAAGTGGTTCACACAAAATTACCAAGAAAGTACATTTTAATTGACAGATGGGAAGAATAATTTTTTTCTATGTATGTGTGTCATAATTACACCAGCAATTAGTGTATTAGTCTTAGTTTGTTGGAGCTTTATAGGGAAGCATTGACCTATTCTAAAATAGTTCTGTTTCCAAGTCTAGATTTTTCTTTTTAAATTCATTGTAAAGACACCACCATGGATCAAACTATTTTCCAGGATACACACAAGACACAGAGATTCATTTCACCTTACCTTACATTGTTAAAAACTGAGCATCAAAATCTCTTCAACTACCCTACATCTCCCTGAAGACCATGGAGAGAAATATATTCTTCAAGAGTGATTCAGCTCATCTACCTGAAGTCACACTGTGGGGGTGTCCACCTCCCTCTGTGGACTATAAAAGGAGTTTTGTAGTTAGCCATGCTGCACACTGTAGAATTCTGAAATAAAAAAAAAAAAAATCATCTTCTCTCATTTTTTTTCCTTAGAATTTGCTTGCAAATGTAAGTCAGCACATAATGTTTTCTATTATAGTGCAAGACTCCCCATAGCCTAAGAATTAAAGATAATATTACATAATTATATATATTTATCACAATATTATAATAATTATATTACATAATGTTATATATGTGGCATCTATGGGATGATTAACTGAAAATGGCAGCTTATTGGTTAATAACAAACTTTTCTTACATGTGAACCTCCCTTAATTTGAGAACATGTATTTCATTGCTGATCATCTGAATTTTTAGATTCCTAAATTCAAATTCTTTTGAGTAGTGATTAAATCTTAAACTCAAAATAATGTGCAAATATAAAAAGACATGGGCAGAAGAGAAAGCAGTAAATATGTATTACATATCCTTTATTTTGCTGGAAAGGGTGGAAGAAATAAAGGTTTGTCTACTTACGCAGTGTAATAATCTATAGATATTTCAAACGTAATACTATTAAAAGTATTCTTTGTTAAGGATAAAAATTTCTTTCACATCAGACAGGAAACAGAAAAATTTAACAGTAGAATGGGACTTAACCAGATTTTCATTAGCTTAAAATTGCTAAAATACTCAGCACATTCACCTTTACATCACTCCTGTTTTTGTGAGATACAATATCAACAGAGAGTACTTCAGTTTTGGTTGCTTCTGGGAAAGTGTTTTAATTTATTCCAGCTACAAATCTATCTCATTTTGTAAAAAAAAAAAAAAAACAGAGCTTGGTGTGGTGTAGTCACAGCAGAATAAAATTTCCTCTCAGAGACATCTACAAACTGGAGAAGCAAAGTGTGCAGACCTGGAAGAGGCACCCAGAGGCCCAGTGGTCCACTCTCAATTACAAACCCAGGACCAGTAGGATAAATTTAATTTCCCCAATCTGTTCCTGAAAATTTACTATGAAGGAAATTTCCCTTTTTTTCCCCAAAGCAGTGTGTCCCAGAGCTACTTACCTTTTACTTTCAGGAGTTGAGTGTAGATCTCTATTGCATTAATTTTCTTCCTTGTCTGTTGCTCTTCTTTTTTTTTTTTTTCTGCTTATACCACAAAATTACATTTTTTACACTTGTAGTTAATTGTAAGATCATCCCTGAGATTTTTTCTTCTCAAGTATGAGAAACCTGTATTGTCTCAACATTTCCTCACGGCTTATGCTATCATTATTTCTACTTTCTGTGAACTTTCTTCAGTTGCACCAAGTGCTGTGAGCTGCCACGCACAAAAGCTGGACACTGGAGGCCTTTACTGCTCGAGGAGCAGTGAGGAATGACTGCAGGTCTCTTACAGACAGCAGTATTTCTGTGCCTTGGCATGCTGTCTGCCTTTCTCGAGGTCGTGTGGTGATGTTGGCTCCTGTGCAGTGCACAGTCTATCCCTTATAGCTGGTTTTATCCATACAAAATAGACTTGATTGTCTTCCCATATCTTCTATCTGTAGATTATTCCTACAAAATTAAGAGAAATTTTTATTTGCTCTTACCAAATGGAATGCTTCTTATCCAAACATTTATTTTGTTTATAATCTTAATTTAATTATAACTCTGCTCCCTGTTATACTCGCAGCTTTCTACAGTTTGTGTGTTCTGCAAATAGAAAAGTAACCTCTATTTTTAGGCATTGATAACATCAATATAATTTTAAATAACACTAGAATATTCCAGAAAAGATCCTTCTGTGTCTCCTCATTGCTTTGTGTCTTTTCTATGTATCACTTCAAGTAGCTCATTTAGGGTGGGCTATGTGATTTAACTCCAGAGAGTTAAAAATTAGATTTAGCCACACAAGTAGTTCAGGATCTATTCCAAGCACTGTAGGAAAATCAATGAACCCAGATGCTTAAGATTCATCCTCTCATGAGACATCTTTGATCTCTAGGAATCTTTACCCATACATACACCCCATTTTCTTCTTTGACCTTTGCACAGTAGACAGATATTCTCTGTTTGTGACCAGTCTTCATTGATTTGATAGCTTCTTTCAGAACTCTCCTTCAGAAGGACGTAAAAACTCCCTAAAATAAAGAAAGATATTTTATATTAAGAAGAGAAAAAAATATCTTCTCTGGTTTTTTACATCTTTTCAGCAAAGCAACAGAATTACAGAATAAAAACCATAAGAGGAAGCAAAAATTCAGATATCAAGTGATTCAGAAAGTGCATTCCAGAACAACTATTTCAGTAAATGTTTCATTATTTCCCTACTCACATAAAGATAATTTATTTAAAAAAAATATAAAATGCAATAAAATTTCAATAAATTGAAAATCTGTAGGCATTACCCAAGCATATATAAATTCTTTTTGAAAGCTAATTTTTTTCCTATGGATACATTGGAGAACTTTATAGAGGACATTCTCAAAAACTCAATTCCATTTGTTAAAAACATAAAATATTATAATTCTCTATGAAAGAATACAGTCTATTTCAAAAATTTTTGCCTTTGTAAATTTGAAGAGCTTGCTACTATTCAATACCTGTGAGTAACTATGTCAATTTTCAGAACAAATAATCAAATATTTCCTGTCATCAGCTTTTTGAATTGCAATAGTATTTTTCTTTCCAATGGAATTCATATTAAAACATCAAAGGGCTAATTTTAAACTATTACTTTTTATTCAAATTTAAGCTAACTTTTTAAAATAACTTCTTTTCACTCACCAGACACCAGCAAACAATAACAATTATTTTAGGTTTATAGGTGTTTTCTTTAAGAAGAATGTACAAAAATAATTTTATTCACAATTATTTCCTCAATTCTCTAATTCAGGGTTTGACTGAGGATTTGGAGCTGTTATATAATGGTATGCTAGCATAGATGGAGCTTCTCAGATTCATTAACTGATCTTTAAAGTGGTTTGTATTATGTATTAATTTCCTATTCTGCTTAAATTTATTGGGGGGGCTGAAGACAATGAAAAATTGTGTAATGAAAAGCATTATAATTTAATCAACACATACTGCAATTTTTTAATATTTAAGGAATTATTGTCGTGAATTCTCTAATCAAATTTACGTCAAAGACTAATATTCCTCAAATTTCAAGGCTTCCCATTTATTTGATGATACTTTTGAAACACCTACTTTGCAAATTAATGTTCTTGAAGAGTGATTTCAAGAAACCTTGTCCTAATATAACCTGAATTATCACAATTTATTAATCACAGCCTGCTGTCCAAGATTATCCCATCAATTTCTTAAAGCAAGTTCGGAGCTGACAGACATGTGAATATATTAGTTAATATATATAGAAAGCACTAGCAGTAGACATGGTGGCACTATTTAATTTATTTATGTATTCCAAATTATTTTTGATTTAAAACCTGTTATTTTCTGGTATTTGCATTGATTTAAATTTATCTTGTTTTATATGCTTACGTGCTCTTTTTTGCCGGTATAAAATAATTGATGTATTCACATGATGAGACTTCTGCATGTAGTGATGAGGGTACTTGAATGATATACCAAAAAACAGGACAAGTAGTCTGTGGGAAAAAACTTCTTATGCTTTAGATATATGGAAATGTGCAGCTACAAGCTTATGAGACTTTCTACATTTTAACCAAATTTTATGATGAAACACTAAAATCTTTCTCTTTTGAGACTGGATTATGGAACATTAAATCTCAAAGCTATTGTGTTTAAAACCCTGATAAAAAAAATACTAATATTCTCATTCAAAATTCAGAGAAAGAATACTAGCTTCTTGGAAGAGAGAACACTTTGTCCACACAAACCAAATAAAATACTATTTCAAAGAAGAAAGTAGAAACACATGTAGAAAAAAATAAAAATGCTCTTCTTCAGAATCGCTTTTGGGAAAAAAGAAGAATGATTGTTGTGTGGAGCTGAACGCCATGAAGAGAAGGAAGGAAGGAATTGCCTTGGTCACTAAAACTCAGAAAACCTTCAGGACAACCTTTCATTAGTAAGGCAGCAGCCATCATGTAGCACAGGTATATACAGATATGGAAACTATAGCCTGGATTGTGTGGGTGGTTGCTAATTATCAGTTCACAAAACAAACACAATAGAGAAAACAGTGAATCAAATCAACTTAAGCTTTCAGATGTATGAAATCTAAAGCAAAAAGTCATTAAAAAAACAGGAACAAATTTTAGTGCATAATTACAAATATTTAATATGTTTCTTAACTAAGTTGTGCCTAATTCATTCATGTGATCCATTTGTATGGAAGGCAACTGGTTTTTTCAAGGATAATGAAGCTGGAAAAAAAACTCCAAAGAGGACTTTTTTTTCACCTGGTAAGCAAGGGGGATGTGTTCTGATCTACAGATTGTCTGAGGGTTGTAACAAAAAAGAAGAAATGAAATCGTGAGCCATGTCTTTTTGCACATCACAAAATTTGAATTCAGGATCAATCATTTTCTGAAAGGTTAGTAGAATCTAAAGCATGGGACTTGATGACAAAAAGAGAGTATAACTACACGGTTATCCATAAAGAAAGGAATAGAGGAATAAATATACGCTCAAAAATATTTTAGAAAATTTGGGTAGAGACTTTTGAGGGAGGAGATGGAAAAGCATTTGTCCCTTTTGTCTGTGATTCCAGCAGTTATTAGTTGAAAACAATTAATTAAATTAATTAAAGTTGCCTGAATCAAGTTTGGTTTGCTGATTGCAGTACTTGGTGAGTGTTCTCCCTTTCCTCATCTCAGCTCATGAGGTTTTTCACTTTATTTTCTGCCCCTGTCCTGCTGAAGGGAGTGACAGAAAGGCTCAGTGGGTGTCTGGCAGCCAGCCAAGGTCGTCCCACCACTCTTGTATTGAACCTTACTCCAAAGACACAACTGCTTTATTTTTACATTACATTAAGGTCAGAAGCCAAATGAAGTTGGAAATTGTTTTTCTGAACAAGGTATGACTTCTTGGACACTGCCAGTTTCAGTGGTGATCACTGCTGTATCACCAAGACAGTGAAGTATGTTTGATATTAAAATAGCAACATAAGTACTTATGTTTTGTAAGGGAAGTTGCCATCCACAAACTCAATTTCAATTGTATCAAAGTGTAGGAGGGGGAAAAAAATTGTATTGTCTTTCAACCATAGTCATATTTCCATGCAATTCCTGCTGCTTGAGCAGGCTTTTACACAATCTACACTTCTGAAGAAATGCGTGAATTGTAAAGTAAATGTTATATTCAGAATTTTACACTTGTATGGTATACTTAGCAAATCAGTTAAAGGATATAAATAATAGTTAACAGGGGTAATAAATTTTTCAAGGCCAGGGGGGGAAAAATTCCAAAATGAGTCAGCTTTAATTTATTTTTCTTTAACATCATTCCATCTTGAACAAAAATGGAGATTTTTTTCCTTGAATACAGTTAGTCGCACATAACAATATTTATAAATATAAAAACCTCTTTTTGAGTGTGTGTGTTTGTTTCAATCACTTAACATGTATAAAAGCATAACTGAGCAGCAAAACTAGATGGAGATTTTAATAATCTTAAGCTTTATGTTGCAGATGAATGACTACTTCTGTTAAAGTTACCTTGTGGCCTTTCTACTAAAACAAAACAAAAAAATCTTTGAAGTGATTTAAGGACTGAATCTGCTCCTAACTACTAATATTTGTAGCACTCGTTGTAATGTTCAGGCAGTGGATAAAAGTCAAGATATTCTGGTTAACTTATACCTTTCGTATTACTAAATCACAGAGAAGATCAGCTATACTCAAGTTGGAAAGAGAGGTCATGAATGGAGACCTCTGAGGACAAGCAGAAATCAACACATATTTTCACTGATCTAGATCCTCCATTGGTAAAAATCAATATAATTCCAGTGAAGAAAATGGGCTCTGTATTGATTTACCTTTTTTGTGAAAATAAGCACAGCATTTCACTCAGCTTCCTGTGTGAAAGAGAAATTTGCTTGGCATAATGGAGATTAAAATAGAAAGAACTGAAATTGTCCAACGGCAAAAAAGAAGAATTAGAACTGTTCAAGAATAGATGTTTCATTAATGTTGTCTTTTCTACTTTTTTTTTATGTTGGAAAGATTAAAGTATATTTATTAAAAAAACAGTGCTATTCTAAGTTTTCACAGTGTAATTCCGCCCAGCATCACTGTTATTTATGATACTAAGTTTTTTCAAGGATTCTTTAAAATTATACATAATAATTAAATAAAGTTAGGAAAAACCTTGTTAATCCATTTTCAAAAGGATATTAGAATTTTCTGACATTTTCCATTGAAAATCAATGCTTCTGTACAGAACAGCCAATCTTAATAAGGCGTGTGAGAGAAGCATGCAGAATCAGTGCACAGATTGCTTACTGATAAGGAGAATGTAGCAACTAATGTCCAGATCTGAAGTCAGCCTCACCTTTAGAGCTCTTCTACCTATATACAACAGGTAAACAGGAGACATATGCTGATAGGGTAAGGATCTCAGAAAATTCTGGTCTGATACCGTCTAAAGGAAAAATGGCAGAGTTTCCCATTGGCTGCAGCACATACATGGTAAACTCCAAAGACATAAAGGCAACAAAAATATCTTTTCGTCAGTCAGGAAAGACTAAGGATTTTTCCCACATTTTTCAACAAGATATGTTCCTAGTTTATTCTACATGTAAATGTTGACAATGAGGGAGATGCCATGAGTAATCAGCAGCAGGGTAATTAGTTCCTCAGATAAGGGAGAAAAGTCCACACTTACGTGAAATTAAAAAACCTAAGGTTTTACACACTTCCAAAGAGTTTAATATGGTTTCCATCATCTCATTTTGGCTAAATCAAAATATTTGACTAATAAATTTTCCAATGTTTTGCTCAAGTCCTATAATGATATTACAAAAAATCCTAATTTCAGGGCAAACATATTGCCGTTGTTTCTGCATTGTGTGTGGTGCTTACCAGCAAAGCAAAGTCTAATATGTCTCAGGATTAGAGGCAGCTGGGTTTAGGGAGACAAAATTTAGGAGATCAAATTTAGGTTTTCTTCCTATCAAGGGAAAAAAGGAATTAACTTTTGGAGTTAATATTTTTACATGAATGGGTAAATTGATAGTGTGACAGTCACATCTTACGCTTTTATATGTAGTCTTTATGAGTGCAGGTTATTTAAAATGAATTACTGCATTCAATTTGCTTTCCTTGGTTGATGAAAGAAGTTTTCATTTTAATTCATCCTGCAGTCACAATTTAAGGCATGTTCAAACTAGTATCTAGTGCTTATTGAATTTTAAGAACATTTTAAGTTTACATAGGAAGGAGAATATGAGAAAAAGATATATTTTATTTTATGTTAGTGTTGGAGCTCCTGAAAAAGGGACTTGTCTTTCCCAAATAAGTTTTCTATAAAAAGTGAAAAGTTTCTATAAGTACTTGGTACTTGATGAATTGACATTTTCAGACAAAAAACATTTTGTCCAGTTCTACTTAGTGTGCTGCTTCATTAAACAGATTTCCTGGTTTGAGTTGCAGCACACTCTGTGAAATTCCTTATGTTCCACTTTTTTTAGTCAGTGGAGAGTGGAATATCAATTACGATTATAATTTATTGTTATATCATCTTCAAAGACATTCTATACTTTCTTGAGAGCTGTTACAATTTGATTCCTCCAAGGCACAAAATACCAAACTAGACTTTTTCGTCAGATGTTAGAAAATGTTTTAACATGAAGAATCAAGTGAGTAAGCCTATTCATAAGACCACTCAGTCAGAGCCACTTCACATCTGATAAGAGAGCTTCCCAAAGGAAAAAAAAAAAGGGTCTGTGTAAAGCCCTGAAAAAATTACAAGATTGAGGCTGTTGACAGTGCTTACACTTATTGTTATCACTAGTTTTTTGATAGAGATATTTCCACTCTCACCAGTCTGCCACGAACAGTGGAAGACACTTTATGTTTTCTATGATGCTTTATTTACAATGGCGATTCATTACACTCTTGCCCAGATCCTCTATAAAGACAAAACAGAATTTTTTAACCTGGACAAGGGCTCTAGAGGCCATCTGGCCAAAAATATTGCTAAAATCAGGGCCAACTTCAAAGTAGATTCAACAGAAAAATATAAAAGTCAGTAATGGGAGTCATTGTTTCAAAGATCTCCATCTGAAATCGTCTTGATATACAACTTCATTTTTATCAGTACACATATTCGAAATTCAAGTGTAATCCTGAAGACATAAATGTATAATGCATATAATCAGAATATTCCTCATTGCTCTCAGAGTTTAATTACTAGTTGTGAGTTGATTGCCTTTTCTGAAATTGTTCCTAGTGGAAAGTTAATTGGTATTGGACAGTTTGCTTTATCAATATAAGTATATTTTGTTACAAGACATGATACAATTACTCAAGGAGCTATTGGGGGAGACCTGCAGGGACACAGTGATGATTTAGCAATCCAACCTCTAGGGCAGGCCACGAGCCAGACTGAGAGAGCAAAAGCAGGGTCATCTGTTGCTTTAATATTTTCAAAAAGACACTTCATTCAGCATGGTAGAATGATCACAAGCTAGGAACTGTCAGTTTTGCTAAAACCCATATATGAACAGTTAGATAGAACACTGTTGGTCAACAACAACCTGAAGATTGGCTCAAGCTGAAAAGCAGTGTGTGGCCTATTCCACTCCATATCCCCCAGCAGCGAGCACTGAGCCTGAGCAATAAAGCCATGATAACTATAAGCTTTATTCCACAAGTCAAGAACAAATAATTATAGTAGCAATCTTAAAACAATAGTTGCTGGGAGAAACAAAATATCCAGTTCTTACTCTTAGAACCCCACAAAATAAGACTTTTTTAGAAAAAAATTGAGGTGATATGATGAAGCAAGTAATATGAAGCTGAATTCTCCATGACATAACAATATCATACAGAATTAGAAAGGAAATCAGATTTGTTTCTGTTATTTTCAGACCCTGAGACAAAAGAATGAAAAAACCCAACCTACGTAATTCAGATCATGTTTTAGCAGTAGCGCTTCTGAGGTGATTTCTTTGAGATAAATTTTGGTATATGTTCATAGATAACACTAACAGATTTTTTTTCTCAGTGTCTGGAAACGTCTGGAAAATTCTGAAGCCAGATCAAAACCAGTCCATGAAAATTTTTGCTAGAAGATCCACTTCCTTTGCATGTTCAGAATTGGTTGATTTCATTTGATAACCTCTTCTGGTTTTAGAAAATATGGCAAGTAGATAATCTCTATATGCTCTCTTTATTTCTTTTATGACCTACTGTGATGGATTTGAAGGCCAGAACTCAGAACTTTTCTGCTATTGTTGTAAAAGGTGCTATAAAAACATTGAGCAAAAATAGCTGACTCTATCCTTGCTGTAGAAAAAAAAATGCTATGATCAAAATAATGAATATATTTAGACTCAGATGCATGGGTTAATTTTTAAATGAAAATATTTTGTGCCTCAGAGAACAGGGTAGGGAAGAGACAGGAGGGAGGCAATGCTCTAAAAATCACTAAACAATTTTTTAAAGAATTCATGCAGCAGTTTCAAAATGCATATGCTTTTTAGCCTAATTAAGCATATGCTTTAGCAATTATTGATTTGATGTGCTCACTCGTGGGCTCAGAATGCAGAAAGAATTTTGTGACACTGGGAAATACTTTGCTATGCAATTCTAAGAAAACTCTAGGGGCAGGAGAGTAGAGTTTATCTTACCAATGCTGTTTGTAAAAGCAGGTTCTTTTCTGTCAGATATACCAAGGGAAAGAGTCAAATCTAGACACGTGAGACTATATGTGTAGAGTACAGACAGATGGAAAGAATGGTTTACAATACCTAACCCATTCCCTAACCTCTCAATAAATTATCACATACTCAGTTGTACTCAGTGAGAATTGAACAAATCGACCTAAAATCAAATAACTTTAATCAAGTACCAGCTATTTTTGCATCTAATTTAAGATTAAATTCCCTTTTGAATTCTCCTTTAGGTGTGTAAAAAGGATAGTTTTTGCCTTCCTAGGATCCTTTGTTTTTTGATCTTTCTGGCTTGATGAAACATCTTCTTTATCATCTCTAAAGAAAATTTGCAGAGGAACAGATGTTCCAGCCATCATTCTGTGAAGGGTGTATTGAAGAGGTGTCATTTTCTTCACGGACTTCTGAACTGAACCCATTTTTAAATGCCTCATCCACCCTTTGAAACAAAGGTTTGGTTTTTTTTTTTTCCTGAACAAATAGATTATTGCTATGGTTTGACATACACAAATAATTTAAGAACACTGCATATTGAATGCACCCAGAAAGCCCAGTCCATTACTATATGAAAGCACTTGAAAATATTTCATTTTTCACTGGTTAAGTTTCCTGTGTTTTCCATTACATAAGGTACCAATAACAGTATTGATCTTGAAGATGATCTTTTTGTTCAATTTAATTTTAAATGTGACAGTACTAAGAACAGAAGGTTTTCTTAGACCCAGAAATAGCATGTTTACTTCATTTGTGTAATTTATATGCTAATAATGTGCAGTCTTGGATTCCTTGGGATATTGCTTTACTGCTTATAAATTTATTCCTGTGATACCGTCTGGCACAGCAATTTCATGTCAGCTATTATCTGTGGAAACAGATTAAAGCATCCCTGAAGCTTTTTTTCTTCATTTGAAGAGAATTTTCAATCCTCTAAAATCATTCAGAGATGGGAAGGGAAGAGAAAGCAACATATTTTCCAGTTCAGGCATACTCTGACTCTTGATTATGGACACAATATAAAAATTAGTACAACATTAATCAGTATTGTTTGACAAAAATTTACTTCTTTGCATGAACATGGATTTTGGACGCAATGAGAAGGCAGTGACACCACCATCTACTGTCATCAGTATGTCAGAAAGGGTATTTGACAGAAAGGTAATAGAAGAGGTTAAAATTAATGACCAGAAGGGATAGACATTTTTTAGGGAACACCTTAAAAGCGCTGTATTCTGATAAGAGTGGCTTAAATGGTGTAAATGGTATTTGTGTTTGTAATACAAACACTGAGAGAGAAATTTTATTTTAGTGAATATCAACATTTTTCATATTTCTTCTCTAGTTTCAGAATATCTGAATGTAGAGGCCCGTAAGTAAATTGCTTCATGGAAAAGCAGAGCGTTAAATTGGCATTTTGAATTATGGGCCGTCTCCTTCAGGATTCTTTAAGGGCATTGACCTCCCAGACAATATAGAGACTTTGGAGTTGAGACAAGAGATTTCAAAAGGCAATTAAGAAATACATGTTATGGAAGGTCATAAAGATGTTAGGGTCACCAAAGATATCTTTAAGAGAAGCAGCTGAAGAAAGTGGGAAAGCTGGGAAGCAAAATGAAAGAGAGGATGAGAAGCTTAGGAAGGGAGAGGTCTGACTGGTAGTAGGTGAAAGATAATTTGGAAGGAGTTTAAGGGGGGATTAGCTTTTCTGGGTGAATGTGAGAATCCGAATCTTACATCATGACATGAGTCTGAATCTTACATCAAGACAGTTTTAAGACAATGAGAAGGACAAATGTATCATTAAACTCCAGCAGTAAAATTATTTCTTGTCTTTTTCTTTACTTGATAAAAGGACTGAACAGAGATTGACTCATGTTAGATGAAATAGAAGTTGATTAATTGGAATATATGTGATTTGTCTAGGAAGGGGAATAATATTTAGGATTTCAGAACCAACCTCAGAAAGAAAAGGATATGCTTTGCATCACTGGCAGCCCAAAAGAACACGCCACAGTGTTTTGAGATGATCAGCCCTAAGATGAAGGGTCTCAGAATGGTCTAAAATGGCTGTTTTGGCCAGAAAAGGGATAAGTGGAAGTGATTTTTTAAATTAAATGTATTTCAATTTGCAAAAAATACAACAACCCAGCTTTTAAAAATATGTATTTGGCTGAACTTAGGTGCAAGTTCTTTGCACTTGATGATCTTAAAATATTTTTTCTTGATAAATGTTGTCCAATTTCCTTCTTAGGATGTGTATTTCATTATTTCCATATGGGGGAGTACATTCAAATACAGATGGTAGATTTTTTAAAAATTTTTTTTTTTCCTCCTGTATGTCTCATTATTAACTATTTGATGATCGCCATGAATTAAAACAAGCATGAAGACCAGTGATGATTCATATAATCTCTTAATTCAGATTTCAAAGGCATTTCAAGATCTCCTAAATCTCTGCATGAAAATCAGCTAAAACCTTTGATCCATGGGGAAGCTGAAGACATGTGACAATGAAAAAGCAACATTTCTTGGCTGGACTTCCCTAACGCACAAAAAATATTGTTCTACATAATTGTTTGCAGAGGACAATTTTGCTATTGGATTTTCACCAAAGCTGTGAACAAAAGATCTTTCCATTTACTCTCTTGATTTCTCATACTGTACCTTTGACAACACAGAATATGGATGGCTTTTTCTTAAGATCATTCTCTGAGCACACAACAATTTTTGTAGCTGAGTTTAAGTAACAGCAGTATTTACCCCAAAACTGATTTAATTAATTTTAATTTTGCAGACTCTGTATCCAGTCTCAGGGGCCACAAATTTATCTTTTAAAATCACTTTTTTCTGCTTTCTTTTAAACTTTTATGCTTACTGAGTGCCTATGTGATTCAATTTTTCTAATATTAACTCTAAACACATTGCAAATGATACTTTACAGCATGTATTACTTCAGGCACAGAATACAGAGCTTTTTTTTTGTGTGTTCTCTTACTTTTAGGGAAAAGCATGCATTTCATTTTGGATTAAGCCACCTCACTAGTACCAATAGGAAGAAGTGTACGCTAATAATCATGAAGTTGTCACTATGCATAAATATTAATTTACAAATAAAAATGGAAGACCTCTAATATGCTCTTGCAACTTGCTTGTGCTGTGTCTTCTCCACCTGTATATATATCTAAACTCAAGCAAAAACAAGTGAAATCATTACTAAAGCAACATTGATTTGGAAATCCTTTGGAAATCTTAGAATATATTTAATGGAATTGTGCACATTAAGAAATAAAAGCAGATTTTAAACTGTGTACACAAAGTGAGGTTATATTACCTCACTGGGCCATAAATAACTCCTTACAAGAGTCTGAATACAGCTAAATTCCTGTAAGAATCCTAGAGACATGGAAATGAGACCTTTAAGTAAGGCTACATCTATGTTACATGGTGAATTGGTTCTTGTGTGGACACTTTGACCTACGGAGAAATTACCTCCTCTTTTAAAGAGAAGGAAAAAAACAACCATAAAAAGCATCTTTGTCGGTAAGGCTTCCAGGAACTTCATAAAACAGCAACGTCTGGGTAGAATGATTATTTTTTTCAAAGTAATTATTGCCAATGAACCAGTTGTTATTCAACAGCTGTAGGAAAAGGCTGTTTTTATTAATTTTCTTCCTACTACCTTTAATTAGTTTGAAATTGCCATGAACTGTAGAGTCTGTAGATGATACAAAATGTTCAGGACAGTCAGATCTAAAAATTGCAATAAAGAATGACTAGCAATAAAATGATGGATGTAATGCTGTCAGCAATGCAAAGTAACGGGCAGGGGGAAAACCAATCTTAACAATCTAAACTATGCTTATACACCAGCAGTCTCAAAATTGACTATTATCTTCTGGGGAACAAGGTCTCAGCCACTGCAAATGCTTCCCTTAAAGCATCTCTGAACACCAGCACTTGAAAATGGCAGAGATATTCCAAATTACTAGAAAAGAAATGGACCCAACACAGATTGTTTTATTTTAATGCATTAATTCCTGAAGTGCCTAGAGCTAACATAATTTTGTGCATTTCTGTTCACTTTACTGAAAACCATCTAGAACATAGATATGTTCTAAATCTGTATGAAGTAGTGATGGTTTCAAGTGAAATAATTATGGCAGAAGCTCTCAAAGAAGGGGAAGAAATTTTAAGTGAGGGACTTGATTTTGTTTGGAAAGCATCTGGATTTTTTTCCCTAATTAATATGTGGGGTTCTGAAGAGTTGCAGGCTGCTGTGGAAACCAAAATCAGAAAGGAGTGACATAATTGTGCAGGAAGGGCTCATTTATGCCCACCTTAAAGATTAATTCTTGGCACTGCAGTCCTCCTCGACCATATGATGACAAGAGCCTCAAAAGTGCTTTGTGTCAACTGAGATGCTTCAGGGTCTCACAAAAATAAGCTTGGATTTACAGGTATCTCCTGGGCTTCCTTTGCCATTCTCCATAACCAGTGGACTGAAATAGGAATTTGTTTTAGAAATCTGATTCAGATTGAGGTCAATTGCATTTTATGTTGTGTGGCTGTGACAAGAGTCAGACGCACTTTATATTTATTACCTCAGGACGTTTAGAAGGTTCAACACTCACAAGAAGAACTGAACATATTCATAGCAAGGGGTTTCTGAGTGGCTGTCTCTGGTCAGCATATCTGCATATCTGACATTTACTTTTGGCATTATATGTCCTACTACTGGCACCCGGAAAATTTGAATAGATAATACAACCATACATGACTGTCATATTTCTAGGTCTAAGGGCTGAAGATAGAATTGGTTTGAAAATATTACATAATTACTGCTGTGTTACTTTCTAGAATGCAGATTGCTGACCTTGAGATGAAACAGTTTCACTCTGGACTGATGTAGAATCACAACTACTGTGAAGATTGAGTTGATGATCTTGTGGAAGAGGATTCTTTTACTTTTGCCCTCAAGATTAGAAACAGAACTGAAAGGTTTCCTCTTTTCAAAAATCCACAAACAACAGGAGCAAACCTGTGTTTAGCAATATTTCTTCGTCCAAGCTCTGCTCTCCTTCTCATTGTGCAAGCAGCCTCCTTACCTGTGCAATCCAGAGTCATATGGAAAGAGAGTTGGTCACTTTGGGGTTGTTAAACCAGAGGCTCTGTGTTCACTGCAATTCTCCAGGCAGATGTGTGCCCCTGACTTAAAACAAAATTACTTAATGATAGATAGAACGATAGGTTTTATACACAGATGAATGATTTTAATTCATTTAATAGGAATTCATGCTTAAAAATTGCTTCAGGGGTTTTATGTTCTATTTTGTTTTCCATCTGAGGTGTTACCTTCACATAACCATTGAGGTGTATTCAGAGTTTCTGCTAACAAAATGTTGTTTCTATCATTTTGGTAGCAGAAACTTTGAATGCATATGGATTAGTTGCCTCCAAAATCCATCTTAGCTGCTTCCTCCAGCTCCTCTAGCTCTAACAGATATTTTCACAAGCAGGAGATTTCTTTCATTACTGCAGAATTGTCTCACTGGACTTTAGTGCCTTCCATACTAGAGCAGATTAATCTTAGCAAGCAAAATTATCCAGGGTCTCTTTATAGAACCAATTACTGAGAAATTAAAATTAAATTCATATGAACATGTTGCTTATACCTTCCCCAACAATTCCAACTACTTTACTCCTTGTCTTTTTAAAGTTAATTTGTCCTATTACATTTTCAAGACTGACATAGAGCGAAGTATTGTTCATTCCTATCAATCCTGCTTCTACATCCTGGGGTTTGGGGCTTTTTTGCTTCTGTTTGGGTTTTGGGTTGGTTAGTTGGGTTTTTCTAACAAAAGACAGACAGAGCCATTATAATCAAAGTTTGTTCATGCAAACATTCATCCTGAAACTGGTCAAATTCTGAAAGTACAGGCAGAAAAAATCCAATTTTCTTGTATTATAAACAGTTGCAAAAAACCCAAAAAACTGTTCCTAACAATTGGGTGAACTACAATAAACACTACAAGTAGCAAACAACATGTAAAATCCTGTCAAACACACAGAATGGAAAAAGGGGAAGAATAGTGAGAATTTCAAAACACATATTAAACCTTCCCTATTTACACCTTGATTAAATGTTTAAATTGGCTACGTTGTGCAATATATTTTTGATTCCCTCCTATTGGCAGTTGACTTGGAAGATGATGATAAAACCAAATTGTGCTGCAATTAAGAAAAACACTTAGCAAGTATTTACATAAGCTAATAAAATATTTATGTAAATCAAACATATATTCAGTTGTTGAATTTTTTTCTCAGGCAACAATCAAGTAAAGCAAGTATAATAGCAACATTATATTCAAAATATGATTAAATCATATTATACATGCAAGGCATCATAAGTATATTTTTAATATTTAAATTTCAAACAATAAGTTTTCTTATTTTGGAAGTCAGTATGATTACATTACAATTTTTTTTGGCTTTTCTCTGTGATCTCAGTGATAGGACTGTGTTCTGAAAGATGCATTTAATTTGTTTATGTTAATAAGGAAGAGCAGCAGAATACTATTACTACTTATACAACTAGAAGCTATCAATGAAATCAGATGAAGCCCTATACTGATTAAATTTGAAGTTATATTGACATCTAATTTAGATTTAGATTTAATATCTTAATGTAACAGTGTAATGTGGAAAGGTCAAAGTGTTGATGCTAATTACTTTTAAAGTTTCAGTATTATATCGCTTTCATTTGACTTCTTCCTATGACTTGTGGGATGACAGTCGGAGATTTCTTCTGAAACAATTTACAAATAAAATAAACAAGATTGCTTTACTTGTTAAATGAGACTAGGCATGGAAAAATTGTATGTAGGATAACAACCACATTTCACTGTGATTACCAGCAAGAAAAAAGGTTTTAAATAAATAAAATTCTTATTCAGAAAATTTTTATTTGGACCATATATTCTCGCTTTTGCAGTACCAAAGAGAAAAAAAAAAATCACTTTTTCTTCCACATCACTATGCTGTTATCGCACACTCACAATGAAGGTATCACCTGTAAGTAGCAAACTCTCTCTTTAAATGGTCCCCACTCTAAAGAGACATCACCAGTGACTCAGAGGAAGTGACAATCTGACAGGTCGACCATCTGCTTCCCAAAACACAAAATGACATAAAGTGACAAAGCCTCTATCCCAGGGAGCCTATTATCACACATTGATAATGCAACAAATAATGTAAATCATAATATAGACATTTGCTGCTTGCAGTGAGCAGATGAATACGAAAAAAATGTGAACAAGGAAAGTTTGAGGAAATTTTGTAATCGCTTACTAGTAATTAAATTAGAAGGGAGAATCTTTCTGTGTTGTTCCCCTACACAACAAAAATCTATTTTAAGAAACTAAATTTCTTCTCGCAGTGTAAATTCCAAAATTCAGATTACTTTAGCTGAGGCCTTTCCTTTCACTCTAGTGCATTTCTATGAATTCTCAAATGGTACAGCACATCTTTGGGGCTTCTGGAAATCCGAAGAACTAAACTAAGTCTGAAAGCTGAGTCACCCTTCCATTTCAAAGCAACTTTTGTCACTAAAAATGTAAGAAAGATTTTTGGTTTTAGTTTTATTAAATAGATATTACAGAAGCTTCACTATTCCCTGAGTCCTCTCTTCTGTGTGGAAATGTGTGGGATATGACACTGAATGCTAAGTTAGGAGAGACTTGTGGTCCCATTTCCAGCACTGAGCTCTCTGTCAGTGTGGCAATTTCTAAAACTACATCTGTATTCTTTTTTCTTAATCCTCCTTACTCTCCAGGTAAAAGATTAGGGGAGGTCAAAAATAAATCAGTAGAGATGTTATTATTTAGGCTTGTCCTTAGAGGGGTGGAAGTGGTGTGGGAATAACTACAAGAGCAGAACCAGTCAGCACAGTGACATAAAGTTTACAGCTCTAAGGAAGTCTGTGTAGCAGTCTAGAGATCTGCTTCTCACTCTCGAGCACAGGAATGAGGCAGTCTCCTTGGGTGCCTGAGCTGGGGCAGTGTCTTGCTGTCTGTGTGACTGTCCCACCTCAGGATTGCTGTCCTCAGCCTATTGGAGCATAGGGGACCTCCATGGACGTGTCGCCATTGAGGAACTACTGCTGCTTGTATTCTTGTTTTTTGAGTTAAATGGTCAACAGGACTCACCTATAATCCTGCTGGTCATGCATATCTAAACCATTAAAGGGCAGCAGATGTGGTTTATGTCTCATCTAGCAGAACTTTCAGGTAAGAGCCTCTCATGATAATTATCTACGATGCCTTGTCTTTCCAGTGCACACCAGAATCACCAAACCAGTTGGAGGTTACAGATAAAGACCTCATTTTATCTGAGAAGTGCTCTCAGGCTGGTTTTATCCTGTCACAAGGCTATAGATTTTTCAAAGTATAAAACATTTCAAATTGAAAACTTTAGGCATAGCAGCCTATAGATAACACCAATTTTAGTGTATGGTGCATTCTTGCTGTATCCCAGAAGAACCTTTTTCCTTGCCTCTGTTTTGCTTTAGCAGGAAGTATGACAGCTTTTTAGTGACAAATCCTTACCCCAGATTCCAGTTTCGTTCAATTTGTCAGTTTGGTGATTTTTGATTCTCTACTTCTGCTTTCCACTCCTGGGTAAGCAGCACCCATTTATTGTGTAATATCTGGACCTATTTTGATACATTTAGAGAGTTTAGAGCAAAACAAAAGGAATATATTTAATACAATAATTATATAATAATAATTTAATATATTTAACCATAATAAGATAGTTGATTCAGTTAGTCAAAGAAGGAAATAGTACTGGGAAGATGTATAGAACTAGTTGCTCTTCATTTTTTCCTCCAAGATTTGCAGCCACGGTTTTGATGCAACCCCTGAAGACAAGATCTCCATGAGTAGCTGTGAAAGACAGTTTTTTCCTCGTAGTCAATACCTTTGTTTTCATGTCTTGTGAAATATTCCAAATATTATTAATGTGTCATATGTGCTGTTGCCAAAACAAATGTTGGTAGAGAATGTGTTGCAATGAACAATGTGAAATATACCACATGGCTGTCCATCTGCTTCCAGTCTTACAACTACAAATCATAACCACTCTTTTTCATTTATCGTTTGACACTGAGATTTGAAGTTTCATCTTCATTAATGCTTGCTAAAACACATATCCATACACATATGAAAATGTGCCTTCATATGGAAATATCGATAAGGTGTCAGGCTGCAAGGAAAGTCAAGAAAAAATTTCTGCTGAATTTTTTTCCAGTTTCTTATGAAAGTAATTTTTTTCAGTGTTTCAACACTGCTTTGTTTCTTAAATATCTCAGGACCACACAAGAATTTAGATAACAGCACATTTTTCTGTGCAGTCCTTAAACAGTGTTTAACCTACTTTGGTACAGAGAACTCCTAACTGAGGTACTAAACAACTGTTCATGGAAGGAGAGGAGCAACAAATGAAACTTGCGGTGGAAAACTGGGGCACTGCTTTCATTTGAAAAGGACAGAAAAGTGTTTGCAAATTAAGAGATGGAAAAATGGTGAACTGCAAAGCTGAACACTAGATGCCAAAGAAAAAGAAAGGAAAAAAACCTGTAGAAAAGTGTAAGAGAAAACATGCACAAGATAGGTGTTTAAATTAGAGTTTGTATCATGGAAATGCATGATACTGAAATTGTTTAAAACTATTAAAGGATTAGAATACTGACAAGATCAGAAATAAAAAAGATCAGCTAATTTCAAACCTAGACACTACCTAACATCAAGTAATATATTCTCAGTTTTCTAGGTGAAAACTCCATAAATGGGTCACTAAATATTTATTATTCCTGCTCAGTGCACATATCTTTATTTTTAAATGCTTCTTCTAACTGCAATTTTCTTCTTTCTTTGAAAACTTGCTCCTTATTATCTCTCACTATCCCAGCCACAGTAGCACCTAGAAAGGCTGAAGTACAAATACTTGCAGGGTTTGAATGTGCAATACATTTGTCTCAGGCAGCTTGCTTGGTGACGAAACAGAACTGTGCCACCAGCATCAACTCTTCAGAAGAGATATTTATTCATGGTCACGAGTCCCATGGCACCAGCCTAAACTGAAACAGCAAGCCCCAGGTGGGCCTAATTGCCATCAGTCAGTGTTTTATCATGAACTGTGGAACAAGCAACTCCTCATATCTTTGCAGCAGCTACAAGGTGTCATGCATCACGTGAGTCTACAATGAGGGGTGGTTAATTAGGGGCTCTTTGACAAGATACAGAAAGCTAGGGTGTGCTACCAACAGGCTGGCAAGCAGATATGTGAGATTGTGGTAAAAGCTAACTTCACAGGAAACACACTGAACTCTGGGCGGCTTAAACAAATGTTAACAACACAGTGGAAGTATAAGATTATTGGTATTTTCATGGGAGTAAGTTTCCACTAATGCTTAAAATGCTGACTAAAGGACATTGTATCCAGGTGGAACTGATCAATTTGTTTGACCATTATTTTGAGGTCTCATACATCTATGCATTCAACCTGTTTCTTTCTCATACAAAAGCTTATCCAATAAAATGATGCTTAGCATATACACCAAGTTATACTGACCAATGCCAGATTTATGTTGTAAGTTGTTTGCGTCCGCAAGGCAGAACTTACAACACCACGAAAGCATGGAAACATTCAAGACATTTTCTTCAGGATGGGAACACAGTTTTGGGGTTGAGATGTTGGACTGATGCTCTGGAACAGTCACTGAAATGTCAGATTTTCCCCTTAATTCAACAGGTCAGCCCACAGCCAGCCTCTCCCATAAAGAGACTTACCACCAGAGGAGTGGTAGACAACATGTTCTAAAAATATTTTTGTGCTTTAGGGAGTTAAATTTGGAAATCCTACCTATATGTGTATGCCCTTTTTCAGTTTAAACCATGAAGTCAAGCGTTAATCCTAGACAGCTGTAGGGACAACCACATATCACAGCTCCTGTGTGTTGCCTTCCCCATCAAGATTATTTACATACGTAAGGAAGATCTTGTTACCACCCTGACAGAAAAAGCCTACAATGGAGTGAACCAAAAAGTGAACAAACAACAAAAATAGTAGTTCAGGTTGTGCTCTCTGCCTCAGCTGAAACATGGGATTTGGCTGGAGAAGACACATTTACTGGAGGATGCTGGATCTTAGCTGTCATTTGACAGGTAGCAGCTGTTAAGTAGCAAAAAAAGATTTGCTAAACAGGCAACAGTGTAAGAGATTAATTTTAGAACTGATCCAAGCACACGAATTCAGGCTTCAAGTACATAAATTTGATTCCAACTCACCCACTTCATTTGCTCAGGAAGGCTCAACTTATCAGTTACCACTGGGGTTTTGTGTCAGAAAGCTGTGCCTTGCTTCCTGTCAGCTCCTACTTGGCTGGTCGTATGAAAACTCCGTCTTCCCATCCTAGCTGTAGATTTGTTCAGTTTTTTCTTTACACAGCAAATAAACACCAAACGATATGGCCTTACTCTTGAAATGAGAGCTCACAACCACTCTCTATAATTGTACTGTTGGGTTTTACTTCATCAAAACATGCAGCAAAATTATTTACGAGACTCTCTGAAGGCCTGCTAATGTCTTAGCTTGCAAGCACCCAGTTGCAGCGATGACATGAATGTTTTATAAAGCAGGCCATTCACACCTGCTGGCCCTACAACTGACTGCACCTGCTGACACATACAGATGGTTGAGCTATAGGTGGTGTATTAGGTGTGGGAAGGTGAGATACAAAGTTCTGCCAAAGGAAAAAAAAGGAAAGTAAAATAGGAAACTGACCTAGGTTAAATCTGATTTATTTAGGAAAGGTGTGAGCTTGGGATTTTTTGTGGTGGTGTTTTTGTTTTTTTTTTTTTTTTTTAGGAATGAAGCAGTGCCAAATGATAAAGCAATAATTAAACTAGAGTTAAAATTTGATTAGGCAGAACAGGATGAGGGGAAGAGGGAAATGAGGATAGCAGACAGCATTCCTAATTAACGTTTATCCCTCTAACAACCATACAATGAAGATCTGACAGGAAGGGTCAGGAAAATATAATCATTTCCAAAAACTCCAAATCAGATGAAGCAGCAAATTGCAAGTCCTTATGTGGGATCCAGATGAATATATGGGTTGCATAAGCCAACTCTTAAAATGAGTTTTTCTGTCTGTGTGGAGCTCAGTTGGCTACAAACAAGATTGATGCAGTGACATCCTCATGTATCTTTTTTTCCCCAACTTTTTCATTTATTTGCTGTCTTTGATGTTGAGCAACAGGATTATGTCAAGGAAAATTAGCAATTTATTCCCATCAGTAACTACACTAAATTTCTTGCAAGCTGTATATTATAATCTCTCCTAGGGCTAGATTATAAAAAAAAAATCAGACTGGTGAACTGGGTCTTAGATAGACATGGAATGTTTAAATCAGAAGCTGTAACCCTGAAATTCCCAGTTTAGCTTCTATGTCATACCAACATATGGTATGACATCTAATTTTTACCTTAGCCCATAAAACTGCTTCTCTATTTTCAGTAGGCAGAAAAATAAGGGGTGAGAACACCTCCCAAGTAATTATTGTGACTGTAGTGTGCAAATACTCAACTAACCTTGCAGACTAACCTTATCACTGCTTTACCCCATTCAGTATAGTAAAGCTGAAATATAAAGCTTTATATATAAGCTTTTATTATTATATAATAATAATTTAATATATTTAACTATAATAAGATAGTTATTTTTACCTTAGGCTTTTTAACTGAAATATAATAACACACTACTTCAGTGAAAGAAACAGAGAAGAAATGAAGCTAAGTTTGTGAAGAAATATTATATGGTAAAGTAACAGGAAGGAAAGATCCATGTCCCTCAGAAGTAGAAGTTAACCAGCAAGTACTTTTTCAGCTTTAGATGGGTTTGATTAACTATATATTTACTGCATTATGTGTTATAGGCTTATACCTACAGTTCTATCCAACTGTCTCCCTTACATTAGGTTTTTACACACGTCTGCAGTGGTGGGTGCAGAGGCAATACCACAGGTTCTGCCCATTGCCATCTCTGAACTAGGGGCTGGTGGAGTGCAGTGCTAGGACTAATTGAATCATACAGGTGACCTCTGCATGGCAAAGCTATGCTAAAAGTCCTTCTTTAGGCTTTCCTTCTCTTTCTGATGAATATCATTGGGGTTTAAATGGCTATCATGGCATTTCCCTACTTTGTGCAGGAGAACAGGCTTAATGCATTCAACTGCAAAATATGTTCAGATTCTACAGTCATTAGTGCCATACTGTTCAATGAAAGGAATCATAGTGCATAAAATCAGTGTGTTAAGTTGAAGAGATTCTCTAATGTGAAAGGACACATATAAATTTTGATAACTTGAGAAAGAACAAGTTGTTGCAGAACCAGAGAGCCTTCGTTTCCCAGTGCTGTCACTCTTTTCAATCCTGAATAAAGGGAAAGCATGAAGTTACAGACTATATTTTACAAATATTACCTTGCAAGATCTGCAAGATTGGTTTATGTAGCTATAGTGGCATCTGCAACTTGAATTTCATAATCTTTGTTATGTTTTTTTACATATGCATTTATTCTACTTGGTTATAAGACGTTAAATGTGAAATGTAAATTGGTACTTCAGAGGGGATTAATTCAAACCAATCATTATATTACTAGACTTTAGGCTGCTTCAAGAGACTTCCTGCCATAAACTTCAATTTTAAGAGGTTTTGTCCATATGTACCAGTCTACCTTACTGCAAAGTCCTCCTTTTGAACACATAGTCTTGTTAACAGTTTAAAACTGAGAGTTCAAACAGTTTAAAACTGTTCCCAGTATTACTGAGAAGATGCTTATTTATGATAACTATGAAAATATTAAAAGAACTTGAGAATTAACAGTATTTCTTCCTTAAATACGACAAAAGCAATGAGCTGAAAAGATATTTTACATTTCACAACCTTTTCAGAAGCCATATTGATGGTTTTACTGTAATTGAAAGCCCTTTTTATAGACTTGCCTGTCATGTCCTTAGCCGAAGTTACCATATAAAAGAATAGCATACACTTGATTTGTTCTCATCACTTCCATTTCCTATAAAAACTAATGTACTATCAATTAGCACTCTATTATGTTTCATTATTAAAATGAATAGTGTTATTGCTTTAACATAAAATTTCTGTATTTTACAACATGTTTCTTATGTCATCACAGTCTATTAACAGTCCTGGCGTCTATTGTCAAAGGCTCATAAAAACTACTGGACACCAGGGAGCAGTTTTCGTGACTTCAGGAAAACAATTTTCATTTAAACTCTTCCACTTTGCCTTTAGTGATCTTACAGCAATATCAGTTCTGATCAGAACTGGAAGGATCAGAATAAGGCTTGTTGATGGGTAAACGTCCATGGAACTGCATATGCCCAAACACTCACTGTCATGCAAACCGAGAAAAAATGAAGTCTCAAAGATGGCAGTGTGTAAAAGGCAGAATAAGTATTACATGTCGTCAGTGAACACCAGAAGTAATCTCTTTCCTTCTCTCTTCTATATGTGAAAATGTTTGTCTAGGTTCTCTTAAAGACTGGAAATTCCTATAGCAAAACTGAAGATTTTGCTTTATGGTTTCTACATTACACAGACATTATTGTTTCACAGTAATTTTGTTGGAATGTAACCTTACATGATTTCCCTTCCCAGCTATCATACTTTTCAACAATGTAAATTCAACACTTAAAATCTACATATGCTAGCTATCTATAAATCATGACACACAGAGCAAACAACATTAATCAACTTCATGTAGCAATGAAACTCTTTTATTTGGATTAGGTCCAAGTCTGTGAAGTTCAATGTTGACTTCTTGGCATAGAATGAATCAAAACAATTCCATAAGATTTACCTTCTGTCTCCTGGCATTCCAGTTTTCGCGTGATTCTCCTCAGTCTTCATGCAGATGTACCAATACATTTGTCTGGGCTGTAGAAATATATGGGAGAATTTCAAAATATATAGCTAAATAACTTTGGAGCATTTTCTGCAACAACTTGATGCACTGCTCTGGGACCAACGATCTGAAGATCACTGGTTAAAGGCGAGTCAGAGTGGAAAAAGCGGGAAAGAACTGTGTAAGTTAAAGGGGTTTTCTCTTCCATTGTTTGGCAGTTTTTCAAGCCACCAAACCTCCTGTAGTGTAAATCAAGAAGGAACAAACTACTATTGCAAATTGCAATCTAGATAGTTTACTCAAACAAAAAGATGATGAAGGAAATTTTTAGACATTTTCTCCTTGTAATTAACCCACAACAATCAGGTATTTAAGCCTGAATTGGTACTTAAATTCACTGTTCATTCACATATTTAATGTCTTTGACTCTGATTTTCATTTGGGTCTTCAAGCTGCGCAACTACCAAGTATCTGGAAAAACTACTCAGAGCAAGACAACAAGATAATGCTACTGGTCCCTCATGCTTCCCAAGAGGGGTGATAGAGAACCCTTCTTCTCTCCATGCAAAAGTCTCATCAATGAGCTAAAACCAACAGGTGTTAAGCTGACCTATTTGACTTTGGTTTTCAACAAAAGATGGCAAAATACTTGCACGTATGGCTGGGACACACTATCTTAATTAGCATGTCAAGTGTAGTACTGCTTTTGACTTTTTCCTATTCCCACCCAAAATTAAATTTTTCAGCTTAACATCTTTTATTAGCTAAACTATCAGTTGACTATAATACCTTTCACTTCACATTGGGAACAAAGGTGGAGGAGAGGCAATGGTGTGGCCATGGAAGCACAACCAACTGCTAAATGGTAAATCCCTTCCCATCTGATGACACTCTTGTATTTATGTGCTCCAATTTTGTTAGGATGTTATCCAGGTCAAAGTCCTACATTATGGCTTAAGTGACACATGGATCTGTTAGGATCAGATCCAATCTACCCATTATATATGCCAAACTAAGCACAACACTGTGAGAATGTTACAGAAATTATTAATATGCATACTTATTTTATGATTTTTATTGGAAGTAAACATTTATTATGTGATATTGTACTTGCAATGGCTGAAAAAAGCCAAAAAAAAAAAAAAGTAGAAGGGATAATTTTAAAAATGGCAAAAACTTTCAAATGTATGCACTCATTTCTGGAAAATATGATAGAATTATTCTCAAAGTAAAACATCTTAAGTTGAGCTCATATCCTTAGTAAAAAAGTATGAGTTCACACATCATTAGATGAGCTGAACTGGTCTAGTTCTGTTGAGTTAAAAGAAACCATACTGATATATCTTAGGTGAAGGTCAGAACTTTAACCCATACGTGTAACTGAACACTTGAAAGCAGGAATCTCAACTTTAATGAGACTGCTTGGGTGGTTCTTTCATTTCATACAAGATTAAGTGATTTCCTGCATTAAAATATGAAAGAAAAGGAGTCAAATGTGGAAAGCTCAATATTGCGTGGTACTCAGCACTTTCAATTCTGTGGAAGTCAATTCGGGCTGAAGAATTTCAGTATATGCTGGACCAATGTCTGGAGAGCAATTAACTCACAAGAATTAGACATGTATTTTGTGAAATTTTTAAAGTGTGTTATAACTTTTGACATCTTATGCATATATTATTTTATTTAACAACCCAATGAACCATTTGACACACTGAATTAAATTTAATTTCCTAACATCTCTTGATCTTAGAAGTGCTTTCAGAGATATAAACACATGCAATTAAAGAGACACTGACTCCATCACGTTTCACTTGAAAAATTCTTATAAACTATTCTGTAGAGAACATGTTCAGTGGACTGAAATCTGACAAAAAGTCTATAACAAAGAGTAATGAAACTTAACAATTATATAAGTAGATGGGAGATATCTTGTGCTGACTCGAGAGGCCAGAGTTCTGACCTCCATTTAATATGCTCATTGAGAAGCTGGAAAAGATTTGAGAAAGTTAATAAAGCACACAGATGATGTTAAATGAAAGGATCTGAGGCAACATTTCAAAATCAAGATGTACATCAGAAGTTCCTGGACAAGTGAGAATAAATAGAATAAATAATGTTAACATACAGCATAAATTTTGCAAACTGCTTGTTTGAATATATTTCTGCTGTGGGTTACTGCTGCAATCACTTTCTCTCTTAACAACTTACTGTACTTTGTACTTTCCCTTTCCAATTTTTCTTTCTCTAGATGCTTTTATGAATCTTCATTGTCGAGCTCCTGAATGGGCTCTAGAGGTGCTTTTCAAAACATCACATTTACTTTTTCTAAAATTGGGCATTAATTTGCAGCATAATAATCTCAAGAACTGTTAACACACATGCAGATAATACCAGGCTCTATCTTACTCCCTGTTTTCAGTGAGCAATGGACATACATTAGAATAAATACATGGATCATCTAGAGAAAATTCCAGACACAGCTAAAGGATATGAGTTTATTTTTCAAAAGTACACAGAAGGCCAAATTAGCTGTAGATTTGACAAGGTACTAAAAATATGCTCCTGATATATTCATGTTCTTTTTGCACAAGCAGAAATTAGGAATTAGAGCAGTGTGAAAATGATCAATTCTGTATTTTTCAAATTCCAGTTTTGAACTTCTTCATTTGATCTCTACAAGGTTACGATTTTTTGAAGACAAATTTTCTTTGGATGCTTCTCTAGGTAACATAAAAAACTCCAAACCAATTGGTGTTATAGAGCACCCAAAATGAGAGTCACCTAGCCAACCACAAGCACACATATCTGCCTGTTTCATGTATTGTTCTTCTGTAATTCATTGTAAAAAGCAGGCCTCTCTGAGGCTTCACTCATTTTATTCTAAAGTAGGTGTTTAATATGAGACAGAAAAGACATGAAATCCTAAAGTTCCCAGTTTCCTATTTTTTAGACAGAAATATTTCATTCCATAAATATGAAAGGATAATATTTTTATATTTTTTACAGTATTTCATTCACAATATTTTAGTCATATGAACTTTCATTAGCATAAATGAATTTGTCTAAATATTAGGCACATGTTTGGAAAAAATATTTTGATGCCAACTTTTAAATTCTCTTTGGTTATTTCTCATAAGTATATTGCTTTAAGGCATTTCTTTGTAATGAAATCTTCTTTGTAATTGCCCATTGCTAAGCCATGTTCTTATAGTTTAAAATAACATAAAGAAAAACTAGAGTTGATGAATAGCATGAATAGCAATTTGTAAAGACCTTTTATAGTGCCAGAAATAGTTTGCTTTAGCTGTTTTAGCCATTAGGCTTGCTGCTGCTGGACTCTTATTAACCAATAATCTTACCAGGATGTTTGAAATGTTAACTTCAATATAGCTGGTTGTTTTCCCATTTAATGTCCTTTGCTTTTCACAGTCACTGAAGCTTAAGCATTTATGTGCTTGTTGAATCTCTTGATATTGAGCCATTATCTGCTTCTTGGGTAGGAAACTGATGTGGTACAAATAAGTAGAGTAATAAATCATTTCATCACCTTTGTTTAATGCCTTGAAGCCCTTTCACTCCTTTTTTCTCCTCCAACCAGAGACAGTGATCAGCTTCAAGAAAAATGAGAAAAGCACAATCAGAGTGCTCTGCAGGCTTCCTAGGTCCTTGAACACTGGAATGTTAATGATCAGATCTTTTTTTTTTCAGTGCTCAAGTGCTAATACACTGTTCTAAAGGACAGAGAACTTTTAAATTCGCTATTGTATTACTGACAGCAGGAACAAAAGGTTTACAGATACAACATATAATCCACATATTTAAATGAGGAAAGCTGATAAATTCATAAAACTCTTGAAGGAATGCCGTTAACAAATAAATTCTTTGTCCCTCTCTGTGACTAAGGAATTTGTATGTTCCAAATCCCAAAAACTGTAGACCTTATTGCGCTCTACAACTCAGTGAAAGGAGGTTTTAGTAGGGTGGGTGTCAGCCTCTTTCAGGCAACAAGTGACAGGACAAGAGGAAAAGGCCTCAAGCTGTGCTAGGGGAGCTTCAGGTTGGACACTGGCAGGAATTTCTTCATGAAAGGGCATGTTAAACATTGGAATGGGCTGCTCAAGGAGGTGGTGGAGTCACTGTTCTGGAAGTGTTCAAGAGACAATGAGTGTGGTGCTTAGTGCTATGGTCTAGCTGACAAGGTAGGGCTCAGCCAAAGGCTGGACTGGAGGATCTTAGAGGTCCAACCCAAATGATTCTGTGATTCTGTGATTTTGAGAAGACAAAAAGAGATACGTAAAAAAAAAACCCAATGCACCAAAAAAACCCTGACCCTACAAAAGAACAGCAATACCCCAGAACAAATGAACAAAACCAACCCAAAGAAGAGCGAAGAAATTAATCTTCCCCAAATATAGTTATCTAAAATGTGATATTCTGATATGAGATATTTGACTAAGCTCTCTACAAAGAGCAGAGACTTTTGGAAGCATGTCTAACATCTGTGGGACTAACTTCCTACTGCACTTATTATTACTTTTGATCAAAGCGAAGATGGTTAGGTCAAGTTAGACTATGAATTCGAAAATCAATATACAAATGCCATTCAAAACAGTAATTAGACAATTACTGTTTAACAGTTTAATAACATTAAAACAATGTTAGATTGCACCATAAATAAATCTGGCTGTGGAATCTCTGTGTACTTCTTCAGGAGGCAGAGCAAATATATCTGTCAAAAGGTATTAGGTGAAAAATACGTCCAAATCTGTATTTTATTAGTTCTGTGTATTCTCTTTCTTATGGTCTGGCTGTTTGCAGCTCCTGGACAGTGTAGATGGGAGTAATTGAACCACATGCAGACATAGTTGATGAGGACATACTCCCTGGCAAATAGAAAGGAAAAGGCACTTTCAGGGTTGTGATTCATTTCATTCTAAAGCAGACTTCTAAAATAACCTGGATTAATTATCCCTATTTGTCTAGACTTGACTACAAATTCAGCATCAGGTAGCTAGTAAAAGCACAAAGATTTACTGTAGAAGCATTTTAAGTTAGCTAATGTTATTCCTCTCTAGTGACATGTTATTTCAGATAAATGGTTTATTTATGATCTACTGAAGATTTGATTAAGTCTTGTCTAGGTGTATCTAAAACAGGTTTAACCTGGTTGTGTGAAATACTAATAGTGTATTTCCTAGGGTGTTTCCATGGCAGAGCTGACCTCAGCAGAGAGCTATTTTCAGAGCTTCAAAAGCTGGCTTTGGATCTGAGGTCTGCTGTGCTAGGCTGTCAATGCTGGTTACCTGAAAGTTAGTCTCAGAAGTTTTGATCTTGTCTTAAGCTGCATGCACATATAAAGCATTACAGTTTAACTGTGCTTTGGGCAACATTCATTTCAGCAATTCTTGTTTCCTGTGAACTTTTTAATAACCAACCACTTTTAATCTCCACCATCCAGGTTATTTGGCTTGAGGAGTGCCTAAGACCAAGCAGGATTAAGTTTTTTTTCCCTTTTTGTTTTTTTTTTGGGTTTTTTTGTTGTTTTTTTTTTTTGTTTTAGTTTTCCTGGTGCATTCTTTAGGAACTGAAGTAAAAAATACTTTGTGAATTTGAGACTTCATGTAGCAAGTATTTTTCTGAGCTTCAAGGCTGAAAAAAATTCTGTTTCCATGGACTCTGAACAATTATAATTCTTAAACCACTTACCTGATTTTCTTCTGCACACCAAAGAAAGATATTTTAGTAAGAAGTTGAATTAAGAGAGCAATCTTATGTATTTGAATAAATAGTCTGAAATGGAATCTTAAATTCAACTTTATGCATAGTGATGCCATTTGGTTTTTGCCTTTTTTTCTTTTATATGTTCTCTCTATTCTCCACACATATATTCGTAGCTCTGTAGCCTGTTGTATTAGTAGCTAGTTTTCCCAGTACTTTTCCATGGCCTTTCCCTAAGCAGAAAGACAAAACAAATTCCAGAGCTCTAAGCCCAAGGGGTACAAGGGCCCTGTGCTATCTTGGTTATTCCTGGGAACCAAAGTTGAGAACAGCTCTTTGAGATATATTTCATGGACAAACTACAACTAATGCTGAAAGGGGGCTCCAGAAAAGGGACTTGACCTGGAGGGGGAATTGCATCAGCACTACTCCTCCTAATTGGTGCTTTATGTCATTTACGCTAAATTCTTAAAACCTATAAATGTGTACTCATCCCTGCAAGGGTTGGCTTTTGTGGACATCTTTCCATAACTGCCTCTGAAAGCCTTCATTAAAGATCCTCTTTCATATTACCTCCTTAATAAAATTATCTCAAGTTTCATTTCCAGGTTGGGCAAAAGGCAAGCATATTAAAAATCCTTACTCCTTTACAATATTGTAATTCATTTATATTCCTCAAAATATTCATTTCTGAAAGAAATAAAACCTACTACATTGCTTAAAAGATCACTGTACCCAAGTAAAAGTCAAAAAAATACAAGATCAGAAAAAAATCAAAATAAATGATCTTCCCTTACATTGTGGTAGGGTTTCCATGGGTACAGTCTTCGGGTGCTCTCTATCTCAGCTATTCTGAGCTAGAGAAAGAGAGTGGAGAGTGCCACAGGAACGTGGCTTATTTCCTATGTAGTGCAAGGAACACCACCTGCTCTGTTCACTAATGGAGGAAAAGCTTCAGTGAACTCTTTCAGTTACATCACTTAAGGCTTACATGGGTACTGTTCATGTCCAAATCTTCTAGTGTAACACTGCTTGGAGTCAGTGAAATGGTGCTAAAGGTCTAAGTCTGTATTTTGGCTACAAACATACTTATAAAACCCCTAAAATTATTTCACCTTTTCAGAGACAAATTCTTCTCAGGTGGGTTAAGTTTCCAAATGTAAACAGAAGTCACATCTCTGTTCATCTGAGAACACACAGTCATGCCCGATAATGTTCATCTTATGTTTCTTCCTAAATTTTGGCTCTGAACCAGAACCAATACACTTCCCTTGCACCAAATCTCAGCAATGAAATACAAAGCCAATTGGGAATATTAGGGTTATACTAAACATGCTGGCAGAAAAGCTGTTGGCAGCAAGGTATGTGGAGCAATAACAACATCCTAGGCTGGTTACTCCAGTTGTGTGTATGAGTATGTAAGTATACATACCTGACAAACAGAGAAGCAGCAGCACTAGCCCTTATTGCTCACTTTCCTTTGTGTCCCCATTCCTCCATTCACACATCTACCTCTATGGAAGACAGGAAGGAAGGTTCTGCAACTCTTGCGTGAGTGTTTTTATCAGCAAATGAGAGTGGGCTGATATAGACACATATTCTGTTCCTAGAGCCCTGAACCTCTCTTTGTGTATTTAAATAACTGTTTTGAACTATCTAATTTAATGTGTGGCTATCTATATTTAAGGTCTTGGCTGCATAGTGAAAAAAATGCATACAAATGGAAGCTAAAAAATCAAACTCCAGGAATTATCATAAGGATCAAATCCAAAATCCATCTAGCTCAGAATATTTATTTTGCCAATGACAATAGTCATTTTCAGATCACACAGAAAGGCAGAAGCTTCTGGCTCTAGAAACTAGGGATTGGTTTGAACCACAGAGCACAAGATTTATTATTAATTTTTTTTAACATAAGTTCTTAGTGTCTGCTGTCTGTTGATGACTCACTTTTTGACACATGCTGCACTTTAATCCAATGCAGTCTGAGTGAAAATCTTTTCTTTTAGGCATGAATTTAATATAGTCACAATTTAAAGGAAATTGGTTTAGAAACTGAATTTATAAATCATCTTGTCAAACCATCTAAAATTGGACTTGTTCAAAAGTGGAGTATTGTTATTCCTATAAGAATCTACCTTATTTTCATTCTTCAATGCAATAACATTTCAAATGAATGAAATTGAAGTCCAGTGTTGTGTTTTGTTTTTTTTCCCTAGGTCTACTATTATTGTTGCATCACATATATTTCGATACTAATAGAGCTTTATTGCTGTACATCTTGAATGTGATGAATTTTGGTTTAGCTTTTGGGCTGGCAACCAAAGAAAATTATCTTCTTACATTTCCCAGGAAGATGAGGATGTGCAGGGGGCAAAGTTACACTTGTATATTTCATTTGTTCTAGGGTCTTAACTCTTGTCTTTTTTTGGTAAAAAGCTTTACCTTTACAGCTTGACCTTTTGCTGATCTAATTAGTTCAAACATGTTTATAAAATATAAACAGACCAGCACATACATTTGTGGTATAAACCTCTGAGCTGAGAATGTTTAGGTATGATGTCTTAGCACTTTGAAATACAGACAGCTGGCATATGATTGCATTGTGTGTTGGGCTTTTAATAAAGAGAATAATTTGATAATACTAATGCACTTTTTTCTAGATTCACTGGCTACAGGCTGAGCGAAGAAATATATTAATAGTTATATGGATAAACTTAGACTTCAGCAATGATAAATTTTTAGGTAACTGTTTAACCAAAGGCCAGTTTAAATTTGATCTAGTTAAATATGACTTGGTCCTGTAGTCGGAAACATTACTCTTACACTAAACAGTATCTTTTATCTGAAATAAATTTTATATTAAATAAAATGCTAAAAAGTGTTCTGCAAAATTCAGCTAAAAATTCATCAGATTATGGAAGCACAGTGTGCTGGCTGATAGATTTGAGAACTGCCAAGTTTGCAGCACAAACCTGAGGGAAATTAGCTGAGTTCAAGGGGAGGTTGCATAATGTTCAATGGATAACGAATTTTTGTCTGAAGCCTCGGTTTTGTCTGCTTGTGACTTCATTAAATGGCTTCCTCCAAAGCTGCTGAAAGTTGCTGACTCCATTTTGCTTCACAGGTATAAATTAAGCCCTAACAAATCAGATGGCAATTTGCCCTGTTGCTTTCGGCTGCAATAGGGAGAAAAGAAGTCGATGCACTCCTAAATTGCAGTGAATACATTGCTGATTCATAGTCAATACGCTTTTGCATTTCACAATTTATTTAGGTTCCTGCTAATGCAGCTCCCTCTCCTACTTGACGTATCCATCTAAAATCTCTTATACAACCATTGTGCACCCATTTCTTCATCACTCACTGTTCTATCCATAACCAACAATACAGAAAATTTAGTTTTTATCTATTTGTGTTTCCTTGCATAGACTTTAATGATCATTGCCCTCTGTTCCACCTGATTGATAGTACAGTGGGAGAGAGAAAGGGCACAACTGTATTAATACAGAGGCTATTTCTCCTTTCACCCTTCTGAAATGTCCAGTCCAGGCTCCTCTCACATGAGTTGCTCAGGGCATTTCTTACCTTAAGTGATTGTGTCCATAAATCATTTCAGTCCCATCTATATCACCCTTTCTCTATGCATATGTCCCTTTCTGTAGTTCTTATTGTTTTTTGTCCTCTCTTATCCGTTCTCTGGGCAGCATTTTGCAGCAAATATCAAGACTTAGTGAGACACATTTTACCTCAGTGACAGCAGAAACCAGAGCACAGTATCAGAAGCCCTATATTTTTTTGTGTGCCTTTTTCCCTTCATTGGCATACAAAACTCCTCATTCAATGTTGTCTGTTAATTCATTAATATTACATTTTTCCCCCTCATCTGTCACTTATGGAGATGTCAAACAAGGCTTGAGACTTATCTCCAGAGATTCTCCAGTAGACACTAACCTCCCAACAGACAGACTACTACAGTCAAACTACAGTTGACTACTTTCCTAGTGTTTCTAAGATTTAAAGTCAATAGGACTGCAGCCTTTGTGTAAAAAAAAAGCTTTATAACTTCATGTCATAATGAGTCATGTTGTAGCTCGTGCACAATTTAGCATTTGTTAAAAACAATTTATTGAATGATAAAATATTGCAAGATATATTTCTGTTTTCAGAGAAATCTATCTAATGTGCTGCAATAGAACACTAACTTATTTATAATTTTTTTGCCTCTATTTTTTGGTATCATATTTTCTGGCATTATATTTTCTTCTCATAATCAGCCAGATTTCCCTAAATATGTTTATTGTTTTTATTTTGCCTTTCCCCCAGCTCCTGAGAGCACAGACAGACAATGCACAACAAAAACAATGCTTATTCAAAGTAGCTCTTAGATTTTAAGTGAAGCAGGAATAATTATGACCAATGTTTATCATTTGCGAAAACTCCAGAAATTCCCAGTTTACGTCTGGAGACATTCATGTCTTTTTGACACTTAGCCCTAAGACATGACATTAAACTTCAAGTAAAGAAGTGTAAGAGACTGAACTTAATTTTAACAGATTTCAATGCTTTTTATTTGTGATCAGTATTGTTCTCCTTCAGACTCATTAATCAAAGAATGTCCTTTTGGAACAGGATCTGCACCTTTGTAGTGTTACAAGCATTCAATAGCATAAATGAATGTAACATATATATTTTAAATTTATGCTTTATTTCTTAATTCCCACCCTTTTATTATTCCTATTTATTATATAAAAAGCAGTGTAGTAAATCATTCTTCATTTGATCCAAAAAGTAGGTTTGTTATTGTGCTGGTTGTGGCTGTGATAAAGTTAATTTTCTTCATGTTAGCTAGTATGGGGGTCTGGTTTGGATCTGTGATCAAAACGGTGTTGGTAACACAGGGATATTTTCATGGTATCTGAGATATGTTTACACAGACCTTTTCTGCTGTTCACCCAACCCCACCAGCTGGGAGGCTGGGGGTGCACAAGGAGTTGTGAGGGGACACAGCCTGACCCCAACTGACACAAGGGATATTTCAGACCATATGGCGTATAAAGGTGGGGTAAGGAGAAGGATGGAAGGATATTCAGAGTGATGGGGTTTGTCTTCCTAAGTAACGGTTGGACTTGATGGGGCCCTGCATTCCTAGAGATGGCTGAACAGCTGTCTGCCTGTGGGGTGTGCTGAATGAATTCCTTGTTTTGTGTGTGTGGCTTTTGCTTTACCTATTACACTGTCTTTATCTCAACCCATGAGTTTTCACACTTTTCCCTTATACTCTCTCCTCAGCCCGACTGGTGGAGAGTGGACGAGTGGCTGGGTGGCATTTAATTTTTGTCTGAGATTAAACCCTGACAGTTATTTTTTCTGTTCTTATGCATTTATGAAGTTAATGTATTATGATGTATAGGGAATGTGGAAAAGAAGACAGGCCACATGGGAGGACTACAACAATGTCATCAGGGATGTAATGTGAAAGGCTGTTTGGAATTAATTTTTTCAGGCAATGTCAAGGACAACAGAAAGGGCTTCTTCAAGTAAAACAGTAGCAAAAGGAAGATGGGAAAATAATGGCCTGCTGATGAATGAGATGGGTGCCCTAATGATGGAGGATACAGAGAAGATGCAGTTGCTGAATGCCTTCTTTTCTTCCCTCTTTGGGAAGAGGGCCAGTTGCAAGGCCAACTGTCAGGAATCCAAGACCTTGGAGACAAGAAATCTGGAGAAAAGAGTTTCCTTTGGTCAAGGGAGATTGGGTTCGAGATCATTTGTGCAAATTTGACACCAACAAATCCATGGGTGTTGACAGGATACAACCACAAGTCCTGAGGAAGATGGCAAATTTTATTGCTAAACCACATTCCATCATCTTTGAAAGGTCAGGGAGTGCAGGGGACTTGCCTGAGGACTGGAGGAAAGCTAATGTCACTTCAGTCTTCAAAAAGGGAGAGAAGGATGACCCAGAAAAATGTAGAGCAGTCAGCCTCACCACAATCCCTGGAAAGGTGATAGAACAGCTCCTTGTGGATGCCATCTTTAAGCAAGTGGGGAAAAAGAAGGTTGTTGGGAGTATTCAACATGGATCCACCAAGGGGAAATCATGTTTGATGAATCTGACAACCTTCTATGAGGGCGTGACAGTATGGATAGATGAAGGGAGAGCAGAGGACATTGTCTACCTGGACCTCTGCAAGACTTCTGACAGTCTCCCATAACATCTTCATAGACAAGCTCAGGGAGTGAGGATTGAATGACTGGACAGTGAGGTGGATTGATAACTGGCTGAATGGCACAGCTCAGAAGGCTGCGATCACTTGTGCAGAGTCCAGTTTGAAACTGGTAGCCAGGGCCAGTCCTGGATCCAGTCTTATGCAACCTGTTCATCAATGACCTGGATGAAGTGGACCCCCTGCAAGTTTGCTGATGATGCAAAACTGGGAGGAGTGGCTGGTAGACCAAAAGGCTTGCTTTCAGACAGATGTGGACAGGCTGGAGACTTGGGTGGAGAGATACGCAGTGAAGTTCAAGGAACAGAAATGCAGGGTCCTCTACCCGGGAAAGAAAAACCTCATGCACCAGTACAGGTTGACCTTCTGGAAAACAGTTCTGTGGAACAGAACTAGTGGAAAACAAGTTAACCATGATCCAACAGTGTGCCCTGGTGGCCAAGGAGGCCAGTGCTACCCTGGAGTTCATTAGGAAGACTGTGGCCAACAAGCCACAGAGGGAGGAGTTCTCCCCGCTCTACTCTGGTTGAATTAGGCCGTGTCTGGAATACAGTAGCCAGTGCTGGGCTCCTCCATTGAAAAAAGACAAGGAACTGCTGGAGAGCATCCAGTGAAGGGCTATAAACATGAGCAGGGCACTGGAGAACATCTTTTATGAGGAAAGGCTAAGAGAGCTGAGCTTTCTCAGTCTGGAGAAGAGAAAACTGAGTGGGGACCTCAACAAAGCATACAAATATCTATAGGGCAGGTGTCAAAATGATGGAGCCAGGCTCTTTTCAGTGGTGACCACTGACAGAACAAGGCACAGTGAAAACAAAATGAAGCACAGGAGGATCCATCTGAACATGAGGAAAACTTTACTTTGAGGATGAGAGAGCATGTCACATTAGAGCTGATCTGAAACTGCCCCCTAAACTCAACCAACCTGGAAGAAAACAAGACCCCAGATAAGGCGGGGACAGGTTGGATTCCAACACAAGCAAAGACCTCAGCCAACCCTGTTCAAGCTTAGATGCAGATACATCACCGGGCCAGAGAGCTGGGCAGAGAGGTCTCATCCAATCAGCTATCTGAGCCCAGGAAATCCAAAGGTCTTATAAAAAGGGCAGCCATAATAAACTTGGGGCTGTTTGCTGAGGATTCTTGGTGCTGTTTTGTGTCTCTGTCTCCAACCCACACCTCCACACAACAAACGCACTGGAACAGACTGCCCAGAGAGGTTCCAGTGTCTACTTCTCTGGAAATAGTCAAAACCTCTCTGGACATGATACCATTCAAACTACTCTAAGTGAACCTGTTTAAGAGGAGGTTGGACTAGATGATCTCCAGAGGTTCCTTACCACCCCAACCATTCTCTGATTCTGCGACTGTATTTCTTTTCCCTTGTTTTACATTGCTGCATGAATATTGACTAGCTGCATATGTCTATATATATAAAGAATTTACTTTCCTTTTCAAGTTGTTTTCCATTCTGACCAAGTGGTTGTATTGAAATGCTTTTATCCCCACAGAGATGTAAAGAATTGTATGTAAATAAGGTAAGAAATGACTCATAAACTTCCCGAGTCTAATAACCTTCACAGAAAAATTTGAGATTAGAACATCCAGCCTTGATATAAAAATGGAGAGCTACATAGGCCAACCCTGCTCAGTGTGGAGGTTTTAAGACAGTTAGCACAATATCTGGAATATGTGCAACAAAGAAGTTAGAATTTGGGGATGCGGTGTTGTAGGGTTAGAAGTTCATTGAAAAATGAGTTTTCCATTGTAAAAAGTCAGGGAGTTTCCTTCCAGATGACAGTGAAACACTGTCTTGGATGGTGGAATAAAGTCAACATCCTTTAACTTTATTAACAGGCTGAAAAAACCAAACCATTTCAACAGTGCTAACAGCTGTAAAAGGGCTAGTCTGGCTGGGATAGACAGTTTCCCGTAGTCATCACAGAGTGTACAGCATGGCCTGGTCCTACTGCACTGCATGCCAACAAGGAGCAGCTGCCCTAAACATAGACAGTATTTTCCATCTTTCTCCATGTCCCATTGCCCGGATGGCCTTGATGCCAGCAGCAGCTGGCTTCAGCTTTGCCCTGCTGTGATTTTCAGTCAGATGTTCAGGGATAAGGTTGAAATTGGCTGCTGTAGAAGCTGAGAAAGATGTTCATTAGGGAGCAGGGGAAGCAGCAGCTGAGTGGCTGCTGGAAAGGAGCCTGCATGAGGCTGACATGCCATTCCCTGAAGGACAGAAGCAGCTGTGGAGAGCAAGAAAGGGGAGGACATTCCTCAGATTTCATCTTACTCAGAGGAGTATAGGCATTTCTGAATATCGGTGACTATGTGAAACTTTTGGGCATATCTGTCAGTTCCTACCATTCTTTTATGCAATAGTGTCTATATTGAACTCTGTTCCAAGAGGGAGGAAAGTAAACAGGAATTTCATACAGCTTAAAGACTGCAGCATCTAAAAATGGCAGTGCAGGAAGAGAAAGCCTTGGCAAGAACTTGTGACACTGTGTCCAATATGAAATAAAGTTTCTCAGGGAGATCTCACTTTCCCAAGGAGAGTAACCCAGCTGGGGAACAGGAAAGGTTCCTGGGACCTGCTGTTCAGACATCTGGAGCTTTCCCGACCAAAAGCTTATTAGTTTTGCAACAATTGTGGATACGGTCCTCCCTCTTGATATTGTGAAAGATTAAAATAATAACTTTTATCACTAATAGCTCTTCTTCAAGAGAAGGAAGTACAAATGGTGACCAACAGTGGCTAGCAAGCATATAAAGGGAAGGAGGAGTGGAAATCAAATAGAGTATATATGTATATAGGCAATGCTTAGCCTTACCACTTTTATTAATACAAGGTCACATATCTCATGCATGTTGTTGCTGAATTCTAACACAATTGAGAGAGTAGATAGAAGCTGCATTTCTTGGGTAAAACTTTAGACAAAAGAAAGAAAAGTAGGAAATAGAGGTGAAAGATAATAAAAAACAGCTGCACTTTGGAAACTGCCCTTTTGAACTGAATATTTCCAATTTTCTTGATGGCACAAGCATGCTATTCTGACTTACACGGATCAAACTTCAAATGAGAGGGGTGAAAATAAATGTTTGGTTTTCCTTCATCTTACATGACACAAGACAAGCAGCTCACTTAAATAACAGAATATCCCCAGTATGTCTTAATTTTTTTCAGAGGGGAGAAGAAAACATGGGCCAAATACAAGCCTAAGCCCCTATGTGCATGCTTTGTTGCCATATGTGTTTCATCTTTTATCAGCCACTTCTCTAGTAATCCCACTGATTCCGAATTCTGTGACGTGCTTGGAAGAGCACCAGCAAATTTACCTTTCTTTTCCCTTTCATTTCCTCAAGAAGGTTGCACAAGACCATTCATTTTTATTAATAAGATAACTTGTAACCTAATGATTTTCCCAATTTTTCATAAAATTCCTGAAGTAAGTGCTTAGCTTATACATGTTGCTGACTGAAGTTTTATGTCAATTTATTCTGGATAAAGTTCTAAATTCCTATATATTCTCGCTTTATATAAAATCAGGTCACAGACTTAACAATGGAATATGGTGAAATCCATTTTTTTTAAGCTGCATGCAATAATTAAATATTTTCTAGTATCAAGGGAAACTTCTCTTTTTTTCCACTATTGCAATGATTAGTTTAAACATTCAAAAATTAATTTTTTACAGTACTTTTAATATACCATGATAATAATTTATCTTGTGCTAAATTAAGGAAATTTTAAAAAAGAACAGTTAAAACAGTGGAATATAGGAAAAGGTCAAAAGTGGAATGAATATAAATTCAGTTAGAGGCAATCAAAAGTCAGTATATTTGTTGTGTGGGATTCCACCTCACTGGAGGCTGATCTTTATTTTGCAGGACTTTTATGTGATAACTTTGTTTTTATAAAGACACAAAAGAAGAAATATTTTGGAACTAAAAGTACTGTGGTTCTGAGTGCAAAAACAATTGAATCAAGACCTTTTGTCTTATTAACAGACTAATTATCTTTCCATCACTTTGGCATAGAAAATCCGAAATAATGCATATATAATCAAGATGCACTGCATTTGCCCACAGACATATACAAAAAACATCCATATTATAAAATAATTTATACCTTTGTTTTCTTTTTGACTGGCTTTATTGTAGGAATATACTCATATATTCAACTTTTGTTCATGTGTAGAGAAACTAAATGATCTAAATGGTAAATGTGTTAATTTTTTTTAAAGTGATTTAACATTTATGAGGGAATTTATTTTGCTTTCCAAAGCACAGGAATCAAAGATAATATATATTCTTCAGATTTGATTTCATTTAATGATTGTAGGAATAGCAAACTTCACATCTGCTCAAGTAAGTCCGTTTGCCTTTACAGTGTACTTTTGAAGCTCCTCTCAGCACCTCTTCATCCTCTTACTGGTTCTTCACTTATCAGTGTTCACTAATTTTTGTCTAGAATTTGTCCTCAGCAAACCTTATTTGAATTGATAGCTTAGAGGACACCATAGACAGAAACTACTCCTTCTGAAATGTGACAGCAATAGTGAGGAATCTTACATCTTTATCCTCCTAATCAGTGTGATTCTGCCCAGTGCCAGGGGAATGAACAGCTCCTGGGCTTCTAGGACTGGAGATACATCCATTAACCCCCTCTGTACCACAGGGAAGAGTGATGTTTACAAGTAGTAGAAAACATTTATCACTAATACCAGAAGGAAATACTCATCTATAAAACATTGATTTTATGATATACATTATTCTTTGAAAGTCTTGGTAAAGACTGAGCTATGATGATTGAAAAAAAACCCAACCCTATATGTACTGAAAAATCTGCTTATAAACTCCTGTGGCCTTAACACATTGTAAAGGCATAACATATGTAAACACATATGTAAACACATATTAAAGGCATTCTGGTCACAGGTAAGAATGTGCTAGAATAAAGAGTTTGTCTGTCAATGGACATAGAATCACAGAAATGTTGAGGTCAGCAGGGACCTCTGTTGATTCTCTGCTTCAATCCTCTGTTAAAAGCAAGGTCAGGTAGATCAGGTTGCTGCAGATGCGTTGTGAATAGTTCCAAAGATTCAGACCCCCAAGATTCTCTGGGCAAACTCTGAGGTAGATTGGAAGGATTACCTCCACTGAACTCCAGAGCACCTGAGAAAATTGCTGGCCCTCTGCCTCGAGAGAACAATTCATAGCATCATAGAAGCAATCACAGAATCATTAGATTACAGAATCATAAAATCATAGGATAATATATCAGTTTTGGTTGAATGTGACCTTAAGGATCATCTAGGTCCAACATCCCCATACCATTACCCAAGTAGTTAATGAAGCTGTTGTTCAACAATGGTCCCAATATGGATCCCTGGTTATGCAACTAGCAACTGACCTCTAACTAGACTTGGTGTCACAAATCACAACTCTCTAAGCTTGGCTGTAGAATCAGCTTTCAGCCAATTTCACTTTTCACTTACCTAATCTTTACACCAGTTTGTTCATGAGGATGCTACGAAAGACAGTGTTGAAAGACTCAGAAAAAGCAAATTAAAAAACATTCACAGATCATGCAGTGAGCTGCTCATCTGTCTAAACTACTTTGGGGTTTTTTACATTTCTATTTGGATATCAGTTCTGTGATTTTTTTAGGCATGGCCTAGCAGCATGGTTCACAGCTAAATTTTCAGAAGTTTCCCTCTGGTTTGATATATGTCTCCTTTGTGTTTACTACAAGTAAAATAAAACCTTTTTTTTCTAGATGGCTACTGGGAGAATACAATCCTGGTTCAGCTGTCAAAAAACTGTACATCTGCACTAGGAATTTATATGGCTAACTGGCCTATTTTATTTCTCTATGACATTTAACAATGAGGACTTGCACACTAAACAATAACTTTTGTTAACTGCTTTTCATACTAGCATTCTGTAATACCTTTAGTCAGTTGTGACATTTAAACTTTCAAGGTTTAGAAAAACACTCACCCTTACAACTCTCTGCAGTCTACTCTGATCCCTCTGGTCACAGTTCCCAACTGTGGGAACTGTGGGTCTGGTCACAGTTCCCAACCAGCTGAAGTTTACTGTGGAAAATAAAGTTCCTCTGATCTTTGAGATTTATGTTCCCTTTCTAGTTAAAATGTAAGAACATGCTGGGAATACAGGAGCAATAATTCCTTTCATTATCTCCTTTTATACCTAAACAAACAAGAAATTATAATATTAAATACACTAAGCTATGCATGAAAAAAATGGTGCCAGTTTAGTACTCATGTGATACGTTATAATTAAATATATTCTAAAATATTCTCACTGGAATATACAGGGAACCACTGGTTTTATTTTGTGTGCTTTATTTTTACTGTTTATACCTGACACAAAATCACAGTTCTTATTCACTTCCAACAGTGACACTGCTGTCAAAATCCAACTCCCTTTCAAAAGGACAAGACTTGCTTGTATTTTTAATAGCTCCCTGTGCTTTACCTGCCATCTCATAAATGACAAGAGCAGACTCAAAACCAAATAAAAAATCTAAAGCTTTTCATTTTCAACACCATTTTTTAAATCTCCCTGTCCATCTCACTGAGATGATAGTATAAGAGGAAAGCTTGTAGCATTCATTATATTAAAATCATGCCAGCTTCAAGCTCTGTTCTTTTATATGCTAGCTAAATATATTCTAAACTATGTGTATCTTTCTGCCATCCTTGCACATTTTTAATGCCTCTTTAGCTGCTTGATTTATCTCCAAACCTGCAGATTGCCTTTATAAGAATTCCCATTGACTGAAGTGATACTTATTCATGTGAACAGAGCTGATAAACTGCAGGTCTCACCCTCACACAGAGCTCTGCTGATTACAATGCTACAGATTTTGTTTTCTTTCAGTAGGTAAAATAGGTTTAGAAGAACATTTTTCCTTCATCCCTCAGAGGAACTCATAGCAGAGTGGGTGAGATTCAAAAACTGGCTTTTCAGGTGACAGTAAATAATTCTGAACGGTTCCTACTTTGCCTGACATATCTAGGAAGCCTTTGCCACAGTAAGAGGTGTTTTCAGCCCAAAAAGACTCAGACATCAAGGTTTTCTCTTTTTTGTGTAACACTTAGTGCACCATTCCCCACCTACACGGATGGGTTCCTGAACCACCCTGTAGAAGCAATTATGAAAAAATAAATCAGTGTTGTACAACGTACATGAGCTTTTCAATAATAAAACCAGACCATTTCACTGAAGATTAAAATATATGCAAGCAAACAAAATCCTGATTCAAATCTGAATCTATTGCCTCATAGACATAATTCATTCTCAACAGGATTAAGGGGCAGGGGGCAGAAGAGAAAACACGCTTAGGTCATCTGCTACGATATGAGAGTCATGATACTGTGTTTCCTGAGTGAATGGAGCTCAAGAAAGAAACTGTGGTCCCCCACCCTGAACAAATGTATGTCTGACTCTGTTTTTGCTTCCTCTTCTGTGCACACACATGCAAGATTTCTGACTTAGACAGCTAAACCTGCATGAGATGGCTCTGATAATTAGCAGAGTAAATGGAAAACAAGCTAAATTCTTGAACAGCAAGTCATAGTATCTCTCCTAAATCTGAAATCAACCTAAATGCTGATTTTCATCGAGTTGTTTTGCTATATCTAGGAACTGAAAAATAAGACCAAATGAGGTTCTACTTTTGCAGAGAAATTTGAATTAAGAATGTGTTCAAAATTTATATGTACCTCAAAATACAAAAATATGTACCTTATACAAAATATTATGTACCTCATACAAAAATAAACAGAAATATATTTATAAATTCTTTCATGTTCACCAATGGGATTTTTTAAGGTTTCATATAAGTCTTTTACAACAATGAACATCCTGGTTTTTCTTAAAAGAAAGAAGAAAAATGGAAAAAAACCCAAACAAATCAACCACCATTCATCTGTCCTTTTTGTCTAGAAAGAAGCAGTAACACCTGCAGTCAGAGCTCATGCCTGAAATCAGGATTTGATGAACTACGGGAGAGCTGAGCTGAGAATCAGAGCCAGCTGCTCAGTTCTGACCCTGATCACCAATCCCATGGCTCAAACATGAGAACAACAAAGGTCTCATGTTACCCAGTAGCCCCACCTTTCAGGGGTAACTTGTCAGTGACAAATGCAGGAAATTTGTTCAGAGGTTTAAGAAAGCACCTGAAGGATAAGTCTGTGAGAGACCAACTGATCCTTTTAAATACCACAGTACTGCCCGTCCTTTTCTTCCTGACTGGTTGTCTTTACCTCCATCCTTCTCATCAATGCTTTTGGTCAGTGTTTTCGCTGATGGGCTATAGGGAGTGACAATACTGTTTGCTTCAAAACTCCCCAAGTGCACACAATGTTACAGAGCTACTGTAAAAGAAAGTTACTAATTCTTCCTCTACTTTAAAAACTCTGTCAGAATATTTTGCAGGAAATACACCCATGCTGCAACTGAGGAGTACTCTGACATATACAGAGTTTTTAAAAAGTTTTGCTTTTTTCAATCTTTAAAATAAGGCATTTTATGGTGTAAAATGAAAATTTTCTCCTCCCTGACATGGCTAAAGTAAAACATTAATTCATATTCCTTTGTATCTTTTATGAAAAGCAGTATTCTTAATACATAGTTTTGGGGCACTTGAATGAATGGTCCTCTAAATATTCTCTCTGAATATATTAAATATTTGAATCACTCATTGGAGTATTTTGAAGTGTAGAAATTGTATTTTGATGATTCCATTGAAAAAATGATAAAGCAATACACTGGCAAAGTAGCCTATAAAATGGATTTCATTGTTGTTTACTATGGTCATGTCTTTTATGTGTAACTGGGGAGATGCAATTGTGAAGGACAAATGCCCTCCTTTTAAAACAGTAGTTTCAACCATTTGAGATTTTTATTTTTAATTGTATTGTCATCTCCTAATTTTTTTCTTCTCAAATCTTCCTAAAAAATTTCAGGAATGAAGGAAGTGGTAGACATGAATGTTTGCAAAGTCTTTTTCTGGGATGGATGCATGTATTTGCAGGTATATAAACTTTTCATAATTGTGTGATGAACGTGTTATATGTTATGATAAGGTACAGAACTTCCTTTAGGTAGATTTTCCTTTCTTTGGAAAATATCTCTGGTTGCACTTGAATGCTAACTTTAATGCTAATAATATTATCATCAGGGAAGTATACAATATAACAGGAAGACAAGAGAATTTTTACCAAAACTGCTAAGAAGACTCTGTCAGCCTTGGCATAATGATGGACTAGCCCATGGCATAAAATTAAGAAGTCTCAACTCACAAAAAGTTCAGATGACTAATAAAATTCATGAGTCTTCAGAAATTATGCACTAAACATGACTGCTTGAGAATATAGCTTTCCTTCATGGTAACTGTAATGTAGGCTGCCTCCTTGTTCCTGACTAGTGCAAAAAGATGCATCAAATTAGAGTTTCTAAATGCAGGCAACTGTAATTTGTGATATCATTTACAGGCATAGCTGCTATTGCAGTTAAATTAATGTTTTACTTTGCATGGCCATTAGAACATGTAAATAGAGCATGATGACCACAGTAATATCTTTCATGTCAAGTGATTAGATTCAGGGCTAATTAATGGCCAGATTCAAATTTTACATCACCCTTGATTTTTTTTTTAAGCTAATTGAATACTAATGTAAAACCAGTTTAATTTATGAGTATTTAAAAAAATCTAGAAATGCCTGTGCTGTGTGTGTGTTTTGTTTTATTCCTGTTACTAATGCATTTGGTGCAGACCCTGGCTATAAAGTCCTTGAAATACATTGCTCACCATATTTTGTAAAGGTTGTCAAAGCAGAAAGCTGCTGGTTAGCTGGGTAAGCATTCAAATGTTCTTCTGCTAAAATATCTTCCTTTTGCAAATCATTGGGGAATGTGTGCAGACTTCTTGATTTTATTTGCTTGTTAAGTCGACTGGGAAAAATAAAAAAATGGAGAAATGTATCTGTGAGTTTATACATAAATGTGTTTCTCTTCCACTTAAAGAAAAATTAGTCTTCTTTGGCCTTTTGATTAGGGATAAAATCAGTACATCTTAGTTCACTGATAATTCTGTAGTCATGGAATATGGATCTGATCCTTCTAAAATAATGGAAGGACAACCATGTTTGAATAACAATTCAAATATTTTTCCTGTCTCAAATAATTTTTATTGTGTTCTCTGAAAACTATGGTAATTAGAAAAATAAAAAATATTATTTCCTTTTTTTTTAATACTGAGACTGTTTCATTATATCAAACAGTAAAAGCTGTCTGATGTAGGGAACATAATGTACCCAATCATTAACCCCACAGGAGTTGCCATTTATTATTTAATTTGTTTATTAAAAAAAATGCAATGCAGTTAGCAACATATTGAGAGATACCCTGAAGTAGCATTAGAATACTATAGAAAAAATACATAAGTAAACACATATTCAAAGAAAAAAAGCCGTGATCCTATTTGTAATTCTAAGTTAAAATTTACTTATTTTTTTTAATTCCCAAAGATGTTTTACTATAAAATTCTGTGTTATCAACAGCATTGTTTCCCCTTCAACATTCCTCCCCCAAAGAGAGCTGTGTATTCCCACAAATGTCTCCACTTAAACTACGAAAGTGTTATAACTAATTTTACATTTTGTGAACACTTCTGAGGAAAATTTTTACTTGGGTCAAAGCATCACACAATTGAAATAGATAAATGTGGCATCAACTATTTTCCTTCAGTGGAAAACTAAAATATGAGATGTAGTCAAAGGGAACACTTTTTTGTCAGTATCATTTTCATTAGCGCACTGGAATTGAGTTCAGGCAGGTCAGCCTGAATATATTCAAAAATTATGGAGGAGGTAATTATAACTATATGAATAGCTAGGTAATATGAACAGATACAAAAGAGATATCCATGTAAAACTTTTAAATATTGTTAACAAGTTTATTCTCTGCAGTGAGGACCAAATTTTCATAAGTAAATTTGACTTCAGGTATTTTAGATTAATATTAGAAATATAAGAAATGTAAGACATTTAAAATTAATTAGCTGTTTGGTTTCCTTCAAAAGTTAAACCCTCTCACCACCTCCCCTTTTTTATTTTCAAGTAACTTTTCAAATGGCTCTTCTATGTCTGTTTCCAGAAGAGAGGTGTTGCTCCTGAAACTCAAGCATTTCCCTCCCTGGCCATGATAATAACTAGCTCAGATGCAGATAACCAGTTGTTAGACATCTAAGTCAGGAAGTGCATTGTCCTTTTTCCCCTATTCTTGTTATTTGCAACAATTTATCAAGGTGTTAGCAAGCTTAAGTCCTGGTAACTTGTGTATAGCCCACACAGATTTGTGTGGAAAAGGTGTTTGTGAGTAGTCACCAGAGCATGGTGAACAGTTGCACAAAGAAAAATTCCATGGGTAGATCTCATTCATTATTTACAAGTCTCATGGATTTCTTGTATGTAGTGATCTGACCCCTGACCTCCATTCATTTATGCCTTTTAAAAAACATCAGTATATTGATAATAAATAAATCAACTAATTGAATTTGTGTTAGTTCTCCACTCTCTAGGTCTAATCCAAAACTCAGGCATCAATCACATCAAGTGGTGATTTTTTTTGTTCACCACAGACTAAATGAAAAGTTGTTCCCATTGCATCAAATTTTGTCAATTATGATTCAAGTCATTATTTAGTTCCGCTTTTTGTGGCACAGCTACCCTCATCCCTTCAGATAGGCGAAAATATTTACTTAATTAATTTCAAAGCAAATTAGTTGGTTTTCATTTTATTTATCTTCACTAAAAATAAGATATAATTTTGAATAGTCATATGATCCAAACCCAAAACTATTTCTACATCAAACAGAGAAGATATGCTGTTTCAGCCTTTCAAAACTAATTTAAGAACAAAACTGAAATATAAAATTCACAAAAATAAATATTTCCTTACAAATTATTTGGGGTTTGAAAAATTGACATTTACAGAGAAAAAAGATCTACTGAAAACCTTTTGGCCTTTTTAATTCCCCTTTGCTGCATTTACTGATGCATATAATGAGTTTATATGTCTAAGAAGAATAAGATTGTTTTCTAGCTCATGTTAGCACATTGACACAAAATTAGTGGGCAGCAAGTTCTTTGCTTTGCTTATCTTCCTGTTGTGTAGAAATACATGATACTCAGAGTATTTTTATTTTTGAGTTGTCAGATGATTATTTTGATGCTATAGAAGTTTTGTGGTTCTTAAATATCCTAAGATTATTTTAATTTTCTTCTTTCTTTTCTTTTAAAACCACAATATTAATTTACCTATATCTCTTCTGATATTCCAAATGAAGTAAATATTCATCATTTCACATCAATGTGTCAGTCAAATACAGAAAGGTCTTGAATCTATGTTGACCCTTCAACCTTTCGACATTGACTCTGATTTACTTAAAAATGCATTCCTAAGTAATCAATATATTCACCAAAGCAGATGGATTCTTACAGGAAAAAAAAGAGGTTTTTCCTCATGAATGAGCATTTTCTATACAAAGATGTGCTGGTGAAATATTTCTTGTTATTTTTGTGTTATAGAGCCACTAGGGCGTAAATGTCTTTTTTTTTGAAAGTGATAAAAGATGAATAGTCTTCATCTGTATAATGTTTCAAAAAGCTATACATGAAAGCAAACAGAAAGTGGATAATATTATGTGTAAAAACATAAGGTAAAGCATAAAAGCATAATAACGTAAACCTTAATGTACAAGTAGAAAAAGCAATAGAAATGTAATTTGTAACTAAAAATGAAATGAAGAGTAAAATCAATCTGTTTAAGAAAATATAATGAAAAAAAGAATCCAAGCCTGCAATGTAATTCATGTTCTGTACATGCATTTGCACAATAAGAAATGTATCTGTTTTCACTTATTTTGTTTTATTATTCTTTTTAAATAAGACATAGATGTAAAGAAAATTTTTTTCTGTGAGGGCAGTGAGGCACTGTAACAGGCTGCCCAGAGAAGTTCTGGATTCCTAGGAAGCATTCATGGCCAGGCTGTATAGGGCTTTAAGCAACCTGGTCTAAAGAAAGATGTCCTTGCCCATGGCAGAATGGCTGGAACTAGATCACGCTGAAGGTCCCTTTCAATCCAAACCATTCCATGGTTCTATGATTCTGTGATACATGCAGTGACTTTGAAGACATGGCTGTATATCTTGATATTGAAATCTTCAGTCATTGTTTTTTGCTGCCGTTCAAAGTAGGTTAACTCCCTTTGACATTATCTACCACATTGCATAAACATTAGCTGTTGACAGGGAGTGCAGTTGTAGCACACAATGTCTGCATTATCTCATGTTAACAGGAGCTTACTTTTACTCAAATTATAAATGAAAAGAAAAACACACATTAACATAGAAAAAGGAAATTTTGTTTTTCATCTAAGTATATGGAAGGTGTCTAATGTTGAATATTGTGTCTCGCCACTGACTAGTTTGTGAAAAATGCAGACCGCATGAACCGCAATGTTTTTGTATTTCTTATATTGACAATACATGGTCCCAATCTTGTAGATGCAGAGTTAAGTGATGCCAATAGCATCGTGGTAAATAACAGTCTTTTCACAAACCTTCCACAGTACCATAAGCACTGCTTATTTTGTTACTACATTTGAAATAAATTAAGTTAAAGAAAAATATCATATTCAAAAATCATCTGCACTCAGCAAAAAAAGGATGGAGCTGAGTGTTCAAGTGTGAACAGAAGACAGCATCAGCATCCAATTTGCAAGGCTAACCAAAGTCCTCAGAGCTTAAAACTGAGTGTCTGTGTTACTTTTCTTTGTGCTTTAAATAGCTTTCTACCTATTGCGAGTTTAAGATCTGTCAACTTCATATTTCAGTATAGATGTCAAAATCCACACCTTTAAATATATTAATGAGTACTTATGGAAAAATGAAGGAGGCCAACACATATCATCTTTAACTTAATTTGTTACAGCAGAAGCTCTTTAAAAACATCTCTGTGATTGAGAACATGAACCTTCATTTCTGCATAAAGAGAAGCAATGAAGTTATCATGGTTATTATAGTCCAATTTAAGGAGCAGTACCCTTGAAATATTTTGACTTACTGAAACTTTAATGAGATCAAAACTGTATCTAGGTCTTGATTATACTCACAGCATTTTTCTTGGATATGCAGACATGAAAAAGAATCACACCAATTTTACTGTACTATGCTTAGAATGAAATCACACTGACTTCCATGTGAGGCATTTTCTGCACATTCATCAGTTCAGCAATTTAGAATCTGTCTGACAGTTATCTTCCAAGATGTACTTGAGAGCAAACTATGGCAATGATTGTCCTAAGAAGAATGATTTTCATTTCCTTTAGACAGATGGATGGATTTTTTTTGCAGATGATGAACATTTGTAGATGTCAGAAGCAGGTTTGTCAAAGCGTGGTTTCAGAAAACCTTTTGAATTTTTTTTCCTCTTCACAGAAACAAGAACTGCTGCACGTCTTCAAAGTGTCTCTGTAAAGCTGCGAGGTGACTCAATATCCCCTACCTCTCCCATAATTAGGATAAATTAAGACATTTATGAGATTAGATAGCAAATTTTAAATACAAAGTCAGACACAAATACAAAGCCTATAGACACTGTTGTGGTCAAGAAGGTAGTCTCATAGGAGAGCAGATAAACCCTGTATATTCTGATATACAAAGAACACATCCATGACTTGACCATTGTTTTTTCTGTGCAGTTTCCTGCTTTGTTGCTAACTTGTAATTAAGGATTAATAATCTGGTGATTCACAAAAAATATAACATTAAAAGTTTCTTTTTATATTCCTCTTTCCTATAGCATATTAATACTGACAAATTTTCTACTATCTTTTCCAAAGAGAACACTTGCTTGTATTATAATCCACAATTTAACAAGCTTGTTTGAATGAAACATCTTTGATTTTTTATCTAGGATTTCCTATATTTAAGGTCTCTGCATATACCACTACGGAGAGCTATGTTACACGGGGACAGTGGTTTTATAACAAGCTAATGCTAAACCTGAGTAAAGGTTATGACTTACTTGTTGATTTCTCCCAGCAAGCATTGACATTTGAACTGCAAACTCAAGCCATACACATGTTTATCTGTCAATTCAGTGAAAAGTGTATCTAGCATCAGCTTTCTTCATACTGAATATCCTTGGAAGAAATGTTCCACATGATACAGTTATGTAGAAACAATATTTTGCAATTTTTTTCACTAAGTACCTTGTTCACTGTCTCACTATCACAGTGAGAAGGTACTGTTGTTACACAAAACTGTATCTAATGAAGTGTTTAACAATTGATTTTCATTCAACATTTTCCATTAACACATCATGTATCATCTAGCAAATCAATTACGTAGTGAGTTATGGTTAATGCTGATATACCCCCTTTCTCACATCAGATGAGCAGTGCTGTCCCTTAAACTAGCTGCTGTGGTATGAATGAAGAATATGTGCTGAGATTTACTACTGACTGAGCATGACCAGACACCATTGACATATTTTAGTGTGTATCTAGAAGACTGGCCTTGAAGAGTGGCATGCCTTATTAGCTTTCCTAGAGACACTGCTCTCTGCAGACAGTCATCCTTCAGCAAACAAGGATGCCAGAAACAGTGATATTCACTAGTGTTTATTAAAAAATATGAATTTTATTAATTAGGGTTATTAAATAGGTTATTAAATACATTATTAAATACAAGAATTACTTAAATTTCTGCATAGTTTATTCTTGCAAAGTTAAAAAATATTCCAGATAAGTGGGACAGATTTTTTAACTGTCTCTGTGGAAAATAATTAAATAAACATGTTCAAAGAAAGTCACAATGAAAGATTAGCAAGAATTTTAAATTAATGCATTTTAGATATTTTAAGAAAAGAGCTCTTAAGCCCTTGAGGAAACTGCTGTTAGCACCTTTCTCTTTTCAACTCAGTCTGCACCAAACATGATTTGTCACAGTAAGGACTTCAACCGTAAAGAGACTGCTTTTAAAAATATAAACCTCAAATGATCTTTCTGGCTTTTTTAGATGGGAAAGTGACTTGAAGGCAAGAAAGGTTTTATACATTTGTTTTCAAGTTAAGACTATTTTATTTTTATTTATAAATTTGATCTTGAGTTCTGATTCATTCACCCACTCCTCTGTGTCCAAAGTCCAGAAATGGTAAAACTGTTTATTGCACATTGCAACATCCTATATCTCAGAGAGGTGGAAGGAATTTGAGACCAAATTTTCCCTTGAAACCTGCTCAAAATAAAAATAATGTATTATTAAAATATTTCTTGATAATATAAAATGGCTTTTGGAGAACATGCATGGCATTATAGTGCATTACAGAAAAAAAGAAATAAAAGACAAAAAAGTACTTCTTTTAACACTCAGGGACAGCCAGTTGATTTAATTCTTACCAAAACAATTTAAATAGTTTCTTGAAGGGTGAAGTGTGTATCACTTATACCAAGAAATTGAAATATTGATTAATGATTGAAAAGGATGGTATTATTTGGGTGGAAATCTAACCACCACTCTCAATACTCTCATGAAATCTGAATTGCACCAAGGGCTTTGTGATACATTGACAATTTAAAAATATAGAAATTAAAAATATCTCATCAATAAATCATTTAAAATTTCACACTATTCAAAAGCATTTGTCAAATATGCAGCTAATCACTAAATCAATAAAACAGATGTATGGAAAAATCTTACTATGTCTGTGTCTGTCATTTTTTTTTTTATTATTCAGAATGATTCAAAATCTTTCATGGGAAGTGTTAAGGTAGAATTCTTATTGGAAGAGATTTTCTCTCACCATGAAATCTTATTATTCAAATAAGTCCTAACATGTTATTTCCTGATCACACTTTAAACTCAGTGACACAGAAGTTACTCTGCTCCCTGCTTTGTTTTCATGCGTGCAAAGTAAGACAACAAAGGTGTTGGGTGTTTAAGGGGTTTTTCTCTGTATGAATAAGGGAGAAATTCAAACCAATGATGCTATATCATTTTATAATGCTATATCATTATAAAAGTAAAAAAACAATTATAAAGATAGTTCACTGTATCTAAATAGAATGAACTAATGGGTAATTCTTGAAATTTGACAGTGCGATCTCTATGGTGTTAGCTGTTACTCCTTATAAAACAACTATATAGTCACTAATATCTATAGAATGCTTTGCATGTTAACATTCAGTTCTGGAAGATGAGAAATTTCCTGGCAGCAATACATGAGCTAGAGCTTATTGTTGAAAGGGACAAGGCAGCAGTCTCCAGGTGACCCTGTTTGAGGAAAAGGACCGTCATCACATGAGTCTTCTAACCTCAACCATTTTGCCATACATGAACAGTTTTAATTTAAAGATCAGGGTGAATTCAGTAGTGCAAGTGTCTGCCTCCTTAATTTTCATTTCTTCTTCTACCTCACAACAACTATTCATGGACCATCACCCACTCCCACATCCTCATTGTTGGGCTGCCTATTGTGAGGCCCTTGTGCACAGGACACTGAGTTTTCATCACAGGAACTGGTAAATTAGGGGTGAAAACCCACCTTCAAGGCCTCAAGACCAAATGCATCTGCACTGGGTGAACAACAGTGGGTTGCAGCCCAGCAGGTTTTCCTTCAGAAAACCTTTACCTCCTCTCTCCCACAGCTTGCTCCCACCTGCCCAGTTGCAAGAACCTATGGGTCCTGCACAGGGGTTGTCTGGAGCAGCCCCTTCTGGTTCCGTCCAGACCAGCAAGGGCAGAGGAAGGGTGGAGAGTGAGCAGAACACAAACCAGCACAAGCCACCCTTTAGCAAAGCAGTCCAAGGGTGCATAGGGCAGGGTCGTGGCAGTAAGGCTTGAAAGATTGCTTGGGGCTGAATCTGCTGAGGGATGCCACCGGCAACAAGGGCTTCTCTAAATGCCTAAGTGCCAAAGACCATTGAAAAGATGAGCCCATTGCTGAATAGGGCAGGAGATAGGTTGTCTTGGCTTCAGCGATAAGGCAGAGAAGAAAACTTGCCTGCAAGGCCACGGGAAGATACCAAAACCTTTTTCACAGCAAATTTTCCCTCTTTGGGGCATCTGCTTTCCTGACTGGGTGGCAAACAGTTCCTTGGAACACAGGGACGTCATGGAGTGTCACTGTGACATCACCCCAACCTTGCTGCTTTTCATCAGCCACAGGCTCTGTCCCCTGGCACTCTGTCCAGGACTCCTGCAGGCACAGACGCAAGGTGAGCAGGCTCCAGAAGGATCAGGGTCTTGCTCTTTAAGCTTTGGCTTGTTAGAGAGCAGCAGCTCCAGGCACTGGAGCAAAGGCAGCCTCTTCCAACCTCCTCTCCCATCTGCCCAGTTGTGACGGCCTGTGGGTCCTGCACAGGAGCTGTCCCAGAGCTGTGAGTGCCAGGAGGGTGCTGAGGCTTGCCAGCACTGAAGGCTCTCTGCCTTTTCCTACTGAGTTCCTCAGGTACCCTCTGCTAAATACAATAATGTCTGGGAGACTTATGAGGTCTTCAGGGGGTAGGACACAGCAGATCTTTCCCCAGGCCTCCTGACAGCTCACCAGACCTCCTCACCAGCTCACCACTAGCTTGAGCTCTGGGGAGATGTAGAGATCAGGCCTTCCCTTCCTGCTCTCACTCCCTCTCTACCTCCTGCCAAGGACCAGACGTCCAAAGGGTCTGTTCAGTCTTCCTCCAAGTCCCAGTGGGAGCCTTTCCAACCTAAGGCCACATGGGGTCTTCATGCCTGCCTTTCCCTGAATCACAGACAGGAGGTCTCCCCAGCACCTCAATATTCAGTGACAGTAGCTTGCCTATGGGCAGTAAGGGCAGATGGCAGGGCTGTGGGGCTGTCCTTCAGCCAGCTCACCCACAGGGTCCCTGCTGCTGTTGCTGTTGCTGCTACTTTGAAGCCCAGAAAGTCATCCCCTCAGGAGATCCTTACCTACCCTATCCCACAGCTTGCCTGAGCTTTCCTTGTCTTTCTCCTCTGAGCTCCAGAGAAAGTCAGACACTCAGGCACTTTGCTTGTCTCCCTCTCCAGGACGGGTGCAGGGCACTGAGGAAGCCCTGGAGGAGAGACTCCGCTACAAGTGGCAGCATGAGCCAGCTGCCACCAGCAGGGCCATCAGAAATGGCAGCAGCAGATGGCCTATGCCCCATCTGCCTTGGTGACCTTGAAAACGCCACCTATGTGGAGGTCTGTCGGCATCACTTTTGCTTCGTCTGTATCTGGGAATGGGCCAAACTGACAGAGACCTGCCCACTGTGCAAGCAGCCCTTCAAGCGACTGCTGCGCACTGCCACAGCGGACAGCAGCCACGAGGAACGTGTGGCTGCCTGCTCTGCCAGCCGCCCAAGGAAGGCAGCCAGGATCCGCAGCCGATCCCCACAGCGGCGCTACAACCTTGGCTGCAGGCGTGCTGACACCCAGCCCTCCACAGGGACAAGCGGGACTGTGGGGGCAGATGGAGTGCAGAGAGATCCAGTAGCTGTGGGGACCCCCGATGTCACTTCTCAACACGCTGCTGCAGCCAGCACTTCTCGTGAGGGAACACCACTGAGCACAAGGGAGCACCTTGCCAGCCCTGCTGCTACACCAGACAGGGCTGCTGCAGCTCCTGCAACAGTCTGACTCCTTCCACCTGCAATAAACAGCCAGGCACTTTCAATTTCAGGATGTGTATCATGATTTCAATCACTTTTAATGGCTGCAACAGAAGATGTTTCTCTCCTGCTTTCCCTGCTTCCCACTTCCAAGCACCAGGGCAGGGGTGTCCAAGGGCTTTCCCCAGCAGCTGCTCCTGCTGGTGCTTCTGTACCCAAATGTTCCTGGCCGTTCTTTAGGCCCTACTCTCAGTTCATCTTTGCCAGCAGCAGGTGAAACTCCTCACATCCAAGTCCCCATAGCTGTGGCTGGCACCAGGAGGGGGATTGTTATGTTCTTCTGGCTAAATGCTCTCTGGGAATGGGAGTTCAGAAGCAGTATTAAAAAGTCTGTATTGAAGGGAAGCCTGGATGGCCTATTTCCAGCAAGAAGTCAGAGGTAAATCCACATGAAGTAGCTTTGGCTGCTTTCTCCACCATGGAAAGTCACACACAGAAGCAGAAGTGCTCTGAACAACAAGGTTTGAGAAAGGATCAATCCACAGACTATACAAACTTATCTTTATCTATGAGCCATTTTCAAAGGATGGAAACTTGCCAGCACTGACACAGAAACTAAACTGTAAGCCCCAAGAAGACACAATGCACAATCCTACTTGGTTTGCACCTACAAAACTTCCTGAGACACGGATACCAACCCAGTGACCAAGTCTGAAGAAAGCTGTCCCTGTGGTTTTGTCTGGTCAAGAAACAGCCCAGCTCCTTCACTCTCCGAGCCAGGCACATGCCAAAGCAGCTCTGCAGATGGGGTCCTGGGGGACAGCAAGCAGCAAAGGACCGTATTCCATGCCTATTTGACATGGAGGTGATTGGTCAAAGGTTGGATTCAGTGGCCTTGGAGGTCTTTTCCATCTTAAATGAGTCTGTTATTCTGTGATTTCTACCAATTAGCAACTGATAGAAATAAGGTGGAAAAACAGGAAATGCTTTCTGTTTACTAATGGAAAGGTGATTTTCTTAGGAATATTGCAAGATAAATATTTCATAATTTTACTGTCTCTTTACTGCAGGGTCTGCTATAGAGTAACTGGGAAGACATCTTCTTTCCTAAGAAAATCATGTTTTATGATGCATAGATTTGAGAGAATCAGACCTGCAAATATGGAGAAATTACACTAAATATATTTTTACTTCTGTCAGCATAACATGTCATACTAGAGTGTGTGGTTTCAATGGTGTTACTGACAATTCAAACCTCAGCAGTGATTTGGACTTGTTATAAATTATAGAACCACTGATACAATAGCCCAGATATTTGACGTTATTTCCAAGTTGTGTTAACACATATCTCACCCTCTAAGTTTACTGACTAACACATGGTTGGAAGTGGATTTGATCAAACATATCATTGAAAAAGTTACATCTCATTTCTCGTATAAGAAATCTCCTAACAAAAAGCAATTTTGCCAAAATCTTTAACAAGCAAGTGCTAAGGTCCACAAAAGAAATATCTTATCAGCCTACCACTGGTTTTTACTATCAGAGCTGAGACTATATAAGCTTATTGTACAGGGAGAATACTTTTTTAAAAAGTTGTTTCTAACAATTTTAAAATTTTGACCTAAAAAACACCTCACAAATAAATAAACTAACCCCCAAAAATTATGCTTCTCAAAACATTAACCTGGAAAAGGCTTAATTGGATTTTTTTTTGTGACTACTGAAAGGAAGAGGAAAATTAATTTTAATTACACTCAAATGTTTCTACTTGAACCCACACATATAACAGTAGAATCCTAGTGATACAATAAACATAGTGTGATAACATGCTATGCCTTGGTAAGAATGTTCAAATTACTTCTATACACAAATGATCATGAAGAGTATGGGTATTTTTGTGTACAAGTCTCAATATGCAACAGGTTCACAAACAGCTAAAATGCTATTATCAGTTATATGAAGGAGCTTGCGGACACCTTGTTTGTCATCTTTTCATTTTTATTTCATTTATAGAACGGAGCAAAATCTTTAGAGCTGAGAGAGCTTCACAGTTGGAACACACCAGGAAAAAATCAACTTGGATTATACAAATCTGTTAATAGAATCACAGAGTAGCCCAGGTTGGAAGGCTTCTAAAAATATCATCTGCCCCAAGCTTTTGTAGGAAAGGAAGACTAGAAGAGGTCTTGTGGCACTCCCTGAGGAGGTTGTTCCAGTGAATGATTGCTCCTTCTATAAAAAGTCTCTCCCAGTGCAACTTGGACTCCTGGAAAACTGTGCTGACGTCCCTCATGAGCCTTCTCCATTGAAATGAGATCTAGGTCCTTCAGTGTTTCCTCATAGGTCAGGTTCTCCAGATCTTTGATCATCTTTGTGCTCTCCTTTGGACATTCTCCAGTCTGTCTGCATTTTTCTTCAATTGTGAAAACCAGAGCCGAACACAATACTCCAGATGAGGCCTGACAAGATCTGAGTGGAAAAATAACAACTTTAACTCTGATAGCAGCGTCCCTGTGAATGCAGCCTGGGAGTTGGTTTTTTGACCTGACCATCAATTTAGCCTCCCAAAAAATCCACCAAATAACAATCAAATAATTGTTTTCTTTTCTTTCTCTAATGTCTCTAATGTTAGAAAACAGATATAGATTTATCAATTTTAGTCCAGCTACTTTTCTTACTATGCTAACTTTTTTTATTCCTTTCATTTATCTGAGACACTCAAATTATAAATAAGAATTCCATCATTATGCTAAAAGGTCTAGGCAGATCTTCCACATTATGATTATTCTTACAATATCAAACGTGGCTGGAAAAGCTGAGATTAAAAGTAATTTTACAAAAGCCAAAATTATTCCTGAGAGGAACATTGGTTTCAATTAATTTTGGGGTTCACTTCAAACTCAAATACAAAAAAAAAAAAGGCAAAGCTCCACAGTCTAAGATTTTCACAGTCTAAGATTTATGTCTGCTGTTACTGAGCGAAGTGATATGATTTAACAATTCTGAGAAAATATTCAGAAGAATATTTTCACTTATAATATTATAGTAAATGCTTTTGGTGTACAGATTCACATGGAGATTTACAAGTGCAGGGGATTTGATGGGCTGCAGCTAAGCAAAGTGAGGGAATTGAACAAGGTCCTTGCAAAACCATTCTATAATTTTTGAAAGAACAAGTCTGTGCTGGCTGAAGAAAGGAAAATGCTTCATCCACCTTGATAAAAGAGGCAAACTCACCAATCTGGGAAATCAGAGATGAGTCTGTTTTATTCAGTCCAGCACTAAATTGCCTCTGATCAACCTGATTGTCTTCTATGATCAGCAGATTGGAAATGTGCTTGAAGAGGGAGAATGGGATGTCATTTACCTTATGTGACTGAAGGGAAAGCAAGGGGTATCATTCACCCCAACTTTGTTACTCTTTCAACACTGGCTCCTATACTATTGTTGTATCCATGTTAGGAAGGCCCAATCAAGGTTTAGATTGATGGACCAGATGGCTACACAGCCCATCTGTTTGGATGACTGGACTCAGAGGGTAGTAGTTAATGAGTTGTCCTCCACCCAGAGACCAGTAGCAAGTGGAGTAATGCAGAAATCTACCCTGTGGCACCAGTCTTGTGTAAGAACTTCATAACTGATGAGGTGATAGAGTGCAGTCTCATCAAGCTTTCAAACGACTCCACACTGGGGTAGCTAGTCCATATGCTCGAGGGTAGGGCAAAGGGGCATATACAGGCTGGAAGAATGGGCCACAAGGAATCTCGAAAAGTACAAGGACAAATTAAAAATGCTACACCTGGGCAGGAAGAGCTCCTTGAAGTGACACAAACAGAGGACTGAAGACTGGTGAGCAGCTCTGGCAGACAGCAAGCAGTGCACGAGCAAGCAGTGCTCTAGCACCAAGGAGAGCCAGCAGTTCCTTAAGCTCTATTTATAGGAGTTGAGACAACACACAGAGGGACTGATATTGAGTTTTGGTCTGTCCAGGGCAGGTAATACATTGTTAAACAGGAAGAAGTTTGACGGTAGAGCAAAATCTAAACATCTTTTACCTTATAAAGGTTCAGAAAGGGCCGAAGTGCACAGCATGGCTGGTCAGTCAGCATGAAGGGTAATACCACGTGCTGTGCTTGACTAACTCTTATTATCCTATACTCACTGCTTTATAGTGAGAGCTTAAAGCCCCCAGATTGATAAGGGTAAAATTGTTCCATAAAAATTATATTACTGTAAAAGCTAACTTTGGGAAATGGCACTAATGGGATTAATCATAGAAAAGCAGTGAGCAGCGCTTTATTTCTAGCAGGAAACTGGGACTTGATTGATTCTTGTGGCACCACTGCACAGACTCCCTAACACCACCTCATGGGAGTGTTTCAGAGCTTTTCTCTAGCATGGGGTCTGCAGCAGGGTCTGCAGGGAGTCAGCTGGCACAGCTAGGACATGCGAGGGGAGGGGAGGG
>VWZV01009464.1:1701321-1730817 GCA_013397155.1 Irena cyanogastra | reverse complement strand
AAACTGCTTTCTCTAGTCCAGATTTTTTGGCTTCAGAATGGGTAATGACCCTTCTCCCCTTTTAAACATGGACATGAAGATTTCATGTTTTATTTTATTGTATTATTTTATTGTTAAGTTATTAACAATAACTTATTATTATTTTATTGTAAGAGTTTTTAAAAATCTCTAATCAAATTCATGTTCCTGTTCTAAATCTACCATTTAGATGGTAGAGAGAGAAAAAGCATCCTTTTAAGTATCAAATTCAAATAAAAGAAAGATTTATGACCACACTTCGATAATGAATAAATGTGAAAAGCTTTTTCCTTACCCCATGATTTGAAAGGTAGAACATATTAATATATGTGTGAAAAGTAGTGTGGTATGATACCAACAGACTGTGGGCTGTGTATACAGTGCGCTGTGGATTTTTGTTTCCAACAAGCTGTGCAGAACACATCCTGCAATCAGTAACAAAAGTTTCTCCTCCATGAACCAATGAGGGGCAAGAAGGAACTTGACTAAGGGTGGGAAAATCCAGTTTTTGACTAAAGTTTTTTTAGAACTGTGCTTACTGTGTTTGCATTCATATAAATCTAAATCTCCAGTGCATCTTTTAATCTTAATTAACTCCCTGCTGTTGCTAATTGTGCTTCCACCCTAAGATCCCTATGAACTGTTGGGGTTATGTAGATGAGAAAGAAGATACAATGTCTAGAAAACAGATGTAAAATACTAGTCAGTAGAGTATTAATGCTATTTAATGCATTTAAAAAAAAATTACCATTACACCAGGTTTTGAAATGTAGTATCTATATTCACCCCATTGCAGTGCCCCCAAAACCCTGAGATACAGAACTGCAGGATAGTTACTAATATATCAGTCCAGAAATGGTACAAAAAGAGAAGGAAGTTTTGTCATTCCAAAAGAAGTGTAGCATGGGGATAATTTAGGATTAGATGGGCTAATAGAAGTAACCAAATCTACATTTTCAGGGGGTTTTTTTGTGAAATATTTAAGTGAGTCTGTGTGCAAAAAGCAACTTCTGTTCAGCTTTCGTTCACTGTGTTCTCGCAGAGTGTCAGTGAACAAGCCTTTCCTGATTCTAGAATAAGGACACCTGCAAATGTAAAAGGTCTTCTAGGGATGAAAAGTTATTGGCTATTTCCTTGTGTGATCAAAGGCTGTTTGTATGATAATTTATATTAAATATTTATTGAACATAAAAACCAAAAATCTTACATCAAGTATACAAAATTTCCCTACCAAATGAGACTCTTTTTTTGCAGATTTGTGCTGTGTTTCTTTTTTGTGTCTGATCTAGTTTATAAATCATATATTATAGCCCTGAAAGTCCATAGTAAATGAGATAGACCTCAAAATTTGCCAATGTAATGATACTCCTAGTGACTCCTGTCAAACCGTGTGTATTGTGGCTGAGAGATTACTTTCCCATTCTCATCTGCTCTTCCATTTTGCTGTAGATTGTCTGAAATTGATGGGCTTCTTGATACTGAGGTGTTACTAAACAGCTAAGAAGGAATTGCTCCACTCTTACTGTCTCGTCTCTTCATTTTGGCATTTACAGGTTATGTCCAGGCTGAATTTTTAGGGTTTAACCATTTATTAGGTGGGTGACAATAAAATATTTAGAATGCAAGAAACTTCTCTAGAGAAACATCTGAAAATTAGTAGAGGAATACACCCTTATTCTCAAAAGAAATTTAGCACTTTAGAATACTTATATTTTTAGGAGTCTTTCTGGACTTCTTGTACTTGTGAGATTACAGAACTGCTTCTGTGGTTCTCTTGTAAATATCAGCCAGATACTGTGTCTGGTTACTACATCTAGAGCTGTGTTTCTCAGGCTGTGGTCCATGAGACACTGATTGCTGATCTGCTAAAAAAAGGGATATTTTCATGTGTGCAAGACAGGAAAAAGCAAACAAGGAGAAAATGAAGAATAGCGATAATAAAAGGAAGCCAAAGTTCAGCTAGACTGTTCTGTTTTACATGAAAGCCAATGTAGGAGCACTGCATAGTTAAAAAGGTAAAGTTAATACTTCATTTAAAATGCTGAGAATCCCTGGAGCAGACCATTCATTACAATGTCTCTTCACTCTGATTACTTTTCTAGTCAGTATGAATCTTAGATGTAGATTTAGTATTGATCAGATGAAATGGGCAGTATAAGATTAAAAAAGCTAAATAATGTAAACACAAAACATTAAAAAAAAGAAAAATGAAACAACTAGCTCACAAGCAGCTGCTGCATTCTGCCTTACATCAGTTTCTCAGCTGCTATACAGAAAATCCAATTCAAAGTTGTTTAAATATGTATTTTGTACCTGATTTGTTCGAAATATATATATATATATGTTTTTCTGCTTAGAGAATTTGCACTTTATACATCAAATTTAAGAAGGTTTGGATGGGGTTCCTTAACACCCTCTCCCTTGTTCATTCCCCTAGAACTGGAAAAAGCAGAAATTCAGCATTTTTGATTTATGTATTGAAGCAACATATGATTTGACGCTTTCTTACAGACAAGGAATATTACAGAGGAACAGTTCTTTTACATACTAAATAGCTTTACATAGTAACTGTGTCAAATCAGGAAAGCTTTGTGTGAAAGGTCTGTTTCTAAAGCATCTTTAAAGTTATCAGAATAGATCTCTCTTCATTCTGTCTTTCATATCCTGAACCCTTAAATAGAGCAGGGACTAAGAAAGGTTTAGAAAGAGTACCTTAACAAAGGCTGAGTTGAAATAAAAATGGAATCTAAGCAAAGAGGATCTTTAAAAGAATAAACTTCTCAATATCCTTCTTGCTCTTCTCTTTCCAGCACCACAGTCTCAGTCTTCAGAATGCAAGCAGGCTTTAAAAATGCAGAATAAAAATATATCTAAAAATAAGATTGCCACCTAGCCATTCCACAATAGGAATTTTCCTTCAGTTTTTCCCTATCCATATTTAAAAGTACCTAGGAAGCAATTTTAAAGAAAATAAAGTCACAAACTGTTCCTCACAAAGCTTGAATTTTAACATCAAAAGAAAAGTAGTTCCCAGGTTCTTCTCTGCCAGATCCTTATATCCCCTTCATTAATACTTGCTTGCTCTGGATTAAATAACAACAAATCATTCTGAAAATTATTTTTATGTCCTGAAAACCATTTTCAGTTTGATAATTCTTATTTCTTGTGAGTATAAATATAACCAAGTAAATCTGTTATAGAGATTGAACTAATCAGGTTTTCACCCAGTTTATTAATGATATCAGTGCTTTCCAAGAGTTGGACTTTTTTTTTTTCCCTTTTTGCTATTTCAGATGAAGCTCAGATAGAATGTATGCATGATAACTTTTCATCCTCAAAGTGACATATACAGGAGCTATTTAAATAGAATTGTATGTCACTAACAAAGACACTTTTCATTTCTTTTCAAACATACAAACCATTAGAAATAAGAAATCTCTCTTGAAAATGTCAGGAGGAAATAGATATTGTAAAATTACAATTTTACTTCTGAGGTAAGCTAAGGACAAGTAGTGCCTCTGTAGATGAAAAGTCCTTCCTCAACAGTGTATATATTTCAGTAGGAATAATGGAAAAGAGTCCAAGATAGAAACAGTTTTTCCCAAAATATTCTTCAAACATAATTTTGTTGCACCAAGTGGGAGCCTATAAAGATGTTTTTTAAAAATCTAGATGTTCTGCAACAGCTCTGAGAACAATAGACAAAACCCCCAAATTTCACCTTTAACAAGCAGGAGTTTTTAATAAAAAGGTACTTTTCTCCAAGGAAGTTGCTATGCCTAATATTAGCGAGTAGATCAAACTGAAACTCCTTTGAGGTAAAGGAATTTTTTAGAGATTGATATATGATGCATCAGAAATACATCAGCTTCAATAGAATATAGAGGATGTTGAAAGACTGATAAGTGAGAGGGCTGATACAAAAATGGCTTTATTAACACCATAAAGTAACAGAGAACTTTTAAAAGTTCTGTGTCCTGTATTGCAAAAGAGTAAAACTGAAGCCATCCCGAGCAAACATTAATCCTGGGTTACTAAAACAGCATGTCACCAACTGCACACACAGCATGGTTGAAGCAGTAGTGCAACCAAAAGGTGTTGTCTTCAGCTGTCAGCACAACCTAGCTAAGCCCATCTCATGTCACTGTGACCAGTATAGCACTGAACACTGCTAGTCCTGTTCTTCTTCCCATCACTACATTATATTTGTGAAAAAATGGTTTATACAATCCACCTTTCTCTATGTTGGGTACACAATTTTTATCAGAGTATCCAGCTATCTCTGCTCTTCTTATCATATTCTCTATCATGATCTGCTGGAGTTTTATGTTTTTGGGTTTTTTTTTTGCATTTTCCCTGTATTATTTTTGAGGTGATTTTATTCATATATTGAAAGTTCTTGATAATTTTTTTATACCTGTTCAGTATGTTACTCCTGTTAATTACCCTATCTCAGAAAACATTTCAAAAAGCACTCATATAGAATTGATGGGGGAATAGCATACTTTAGGTCCTCAAAACATAGACTCATATATTAGCTTGGTTTGGAGGGTATCTTAAACACTACCTAATTCCAACCCCCCTGCCATGGACAGGATGCCACCACTAGACCAGCTTGCTCAAAGTTCAGTACCACAACCTGGCCTTGAGCACTTCCAGGCATGGGGCATCCACAGCTTCTCTGCGCAATCTCTGCCAGTGCCTCACCATCCTCACAGTAAGGAATTTCATTCTGATACCTGATAAAAACCTGCCCTCTTTCAGTTTAAAGCCATTCCCCCTTTTCCTATCACTATCACTATATGCCCTTGCAAAAAGTCTCTCTCTAGCGTTCTTGTAGGTCCCTTCAGCCACTGGAAGACTGCTGAATCCTTCTTATGTCTTTCGCAAAGACATAAGGCAAAAATCTTTCCAATAATGCAAGCAATACAACTGATTACAGTAATATCAATTGAATGCAGTAATGTTGAAAGAAACTTCAGGGTTTCAATATCAAGTAACAGTAGGTAAACAGTTGTCTCTATTCTTTCTCAGTATAAAAGTAGAATGTAGAATATAAGTGTGTAATCTAACTTACCTGGTAATTTGAAGTGAAAATTTGAGAAGAAAGTAAAACTTTAGTAATTTGCATCATTGAAAGTGACAGAAAATATTTTTCATTGCAGATGTATATTTCTCCTTGCGTGCTGTCTTCTAACAACACACCTGCAATGTGCTACATGAATATCAGTGTGCATAAAAGGCTCACCATAATTTAAAGGCAGAACTTTCTTACACATATATACACATAATTATATATACAGCTTCCTGTAGTTTTCTGAACAGTTGCCAAACTGGAAAAGAAGAGATTTACACAATCACAGTAGAAGTCTTTATTTAATTATCAAGTGTACGTGGATAACAATTTGGCTTTGCAGCCTAAGCAGGGATAAGGGAGTATGTAAAAAAATGTTCTATTTGTGTGATTTATTTTTAGTCAAACCTGCAGGTTACCATCTTTGTTTGGTTAGTCAAACCTGCAGCTTACCATGATTGATTGTCAATGTTTTCCTGTAGGTAATAAACTGGAAACAAGCTTTCTTAAAATAATCACTGGGAAAAATACATATTGCTTGAAATTTGGAGCTTTCTGGGCACTGTGCATGTTACTATCTTACTTAGCAGGCAGTAAGAGCAGTCCTGATAGTTCTGTTAGGTGGGTTGCAAGATGTTTCAAGTCAGTCCCTTTAAATATCTTAAGAGAAAGGCTCTTCATTTGGAGAGAAACTCGTGATCAAAAGAGATTACTGTCCATCCTGTAACATACTAGCTTCGAGGGGAGATCTTCCCATGCAGAAGTTAATTATGAAAGCAGGGCTGTACCCTCATGCATCTTGCTTGTACAAATATTGATATTTAATATAAAAAATAAAAGCTGCTGTACCATCTTTAACAAACCCCATTTAACAGAATAGGAAATATCAGTACAGATACAACTTCCCTTTTTAGTTCTTCCCTCTTTAGTTTTGGTCACACTTTTTTAGCTTCAAAGACCAAATAACTGTTTAGTTCTACCATCTCCTTGTTATACTAAAGACTGGGAGAAACCTCTTTGAGACTGATGCTTTGCCTCATCACTGCCACATTAGGAAAAAGCACCAGTATCATGAAGACCTATGCAATCAGTATTAAAGGAAGACAAAAATTAAATATCAGCTCTTCTGTCTTGAAAGTAATGCTGCTACAAATAGGATCATATTAACAGTGGGTTTTAATTTTTAATTCAGACATTGTTTTAAATAAAATATTTATTTGAAATGTACTGTTCCTGCTCAGTTTAATGCAGCTGTCACTTTAGTTTGCAAAATATGTTAGAACTCACAGGAAAAGCAAAATCCAAAGATACTGGCAAATCTTCCTTAGGTATAAGAGATAGTCAGGAAACATCAACAAGAACACAATGCATACCCAAAGTGCATTTCATTAGAGATTTTATTCCATTAATTTTGATTCAAGTGAAAGAGTGATAGAGACAAGAGGTAACCTGTAGTTTGAAGGAATATATTCATCAGTGAAAAGCCCTATCTTTTTTTCTCTAACATGGTAGTCAATTATATAACTTGTTGAGTTGGTTGCTGTGGTGGATGGTTTGCTACTACACACTTATCTTGCTGCCATCTGACTCTAACATTGCCCTTCCTCTAGTGGCAGCATGTCTCATAAAATTTGTACACAACTCCAAAAAAGTTTCTCTCAGCCATCAAGCCTAGTCATATTTTACTGATTTGTTTAAAGAAAGTGATGGCTGGAACTCTGAATTCTCATCTCATAATGGGATTTCAATGCCTAAATATCTGGTTGACTGTAGTCAAAGCACACAAAGGAGAACGCGAGGAACATTTTAATGTTTGTATTATTCTCTCTCATTCTTATGCATTATGTGATCCTAGACCCAGCATGCACCCTGCCCATGCCTTATTTTATCATATGTAAATGCAAACCATCTCTTTTCACAATGACTTTGAAAATAGCCTTCTAAAATGGAACAAGTACATTGAGGGTCATTTTGTGATCAATTCAGTGGATTATGTGATGTGGCTCAGTGTACCCATTAAAAGATAGATTCAAACTAATTATGGTACAAATAGGCATCTGCTTTTTTATGTTACATTTTTGTACAGCTTATTTGGATACTTTTTCTTTTGTTTTCTGTAAAAATGTTTTAAAGATTAGGCTGAAAAGTAGACTATGTGCATTGAGATCCTTCTAAAGGGATACCATAGATTCAAACTATGGCAATGTTATTGCTCAAATATAACATTTATAGTGATTAAAGTGAACATTTCATGTTTGATGAAAGTGCTTTTTGTTATTTTAAAATCCTCCATGAAGTTTTGATGGCATACAAGTATATGCATTTTTTGTTTATCCTATTGAACAGCTTTATAGATTCCCATCGGCCCTCATACTTCTGTGACCTTTAACTACTTATTTAACAAGTATTTAACTACTATTAAACTACTTATGTCCTCAATAATTCCACTATTCCTTTTATCAAAGCCCAAATCCAATAGAGAAGAGCAAATCCTTTTAACCACTTTTTTTTCCTGATCTTTTAAAATTGTAGGCCACAGAAAAGACCAGGGAGAAGCATTTTCTCATTAAGAGAGGCCAAGGGAGCTGGAGTTATTCAACATGGAGAGAAGACTCTGGAGAACATCACTGCAGCACTTTAGTCCTTAAAGGGCACTTATAAAAAAGAGGAGAGTGCCTTTTAACACGGCCAGACAGTGGTAGGACAAGGGGAAGGCTTTTTAAACTAAAAGAGGAAAAATTTGGATTGGATAAGTTCTTTGCTCAGGAGGTGATGAGGCACTGGAGCAGCTGCCCAGAGAAGTGAATGCCCCATCCCTGGTAGTGTGCAAGGCCAGGTTGGATGGGGCCCTGGGACCTGATCTAGTGGGTGACATCTCTGCCTGTGAAACTAACTGGCCTTTAAGGTGCTTTCCAACACACACTTTTCTATTATTCTACATTTATATATATCACAGATAGTACCTGATTTGCAAGACGAAGCTTCAAAGAACTCAGTGATAAAAAGCAATGCGTAAAATTATTTACTATTTTTAAATGTAGATATTTGACAATTCCTTTTAGACTAATATTTTCTCCTTTATATCTATATCTGTTTTAACCATTATCAACAATCCATGATAAAGATCTACAGAATAGATATGCAGAGCATGTTTTTCTCTATTTTAATATCCTCTGCTATTTAAAAAGTATTACTGACAAAAGGTGGTTTCTTATATTAAAAGAACAATGAATAAGTGTCTGGCTTTATTCCTTAAGTATAAATATTACTTAATTACCCTGCTCAACAGTTTTATTTTCCAAAGTATCTTGTAACTTCTTCAGCATCTTTTTTTTCTGATAGTATGGCCATATTTGAATATACTATTCAGTTAGTTTTGATCTTCTCTTCCTGGAGAATTCATGTTTAGTTCATAAGCTTTCAGTTTTCAAACAAAATCTGAGACTCTTTTATCAAGATTCTGTTTAAAAATAACATTTTTCTCTTGCTTAAATAGTTCATTTGCTGAAAGTAAGGATTTTGATATCAACAGTTTTGACTCTTAAGGTCTTCTGCTTGCTTCACCTTGTTTTTTAAAGATCACTTCCCAGGTTCTTTCCTACGATTTTTTAATAAACAAACGAACCTTTTTTATTTTTGGTTTCTGTGGTGGTCTGACCACTATTCAGATTATATTTAAACAGACTTGAAATCTTACTTTTAACAGCTATTGAAGCTGAAGTACATGCCAGAAATGATCATGATTTGCTTGGAGTCATGCTCCACTGAAGAGCTGGGAGTAGTACACAGGCTTTCTCATTTCTAGGTTTTAACTTAAGCCATCTCTGGCCAACTGCAATAGAGGGTAGAAAATACAACCTATTACTGCCTTAGTGCACTTTTCTGAGAATTTCATTTAAACAGCAGTAATGTCAAGCACAATGACCTATTCCATTTCTTTAAATGGTTCTTATTACCACCTACTCGCTGGCTAAGTCTGGTGATGAGACATTGCTTTAAGTACAGAAAATAGCAACATGTGAATCTATTTTTGAAATGCAGTGTAACAAGACTGGCAAGCAGAATAAAGAAAAACTCTGCAACATGTAATCTCTCAACTAGTAATTTTGTGGTCCATTCTCTGATGACACTATCACCCTGCTATCTTACCTCTGCATTTGAACTGGCAAATAAATGACATCTCATTTCCCATCACACACCCAAATGTCCTAAAGGAAAATTTTCAATCAGTGTACCATTTCTGTTGTCATTTTGTAAACTGTGGAAAGAATAAATATTTTAGAGGGATTTAGTTCTTTCTAGGAAGCTTTCCTTAAGGGCCCTAGCCTTCAATTTTAGCTCAGACTCAGAACATGTTCACATAGAATATATATCATTGTCTCAGCATTTCAGTAAATTGAGGAGAGAGTATCAGGAATGTCTGTTTAATACATTTTGACACGTGATATCCTAACGTTTCATCATTTACAAATTGAAACTGTTGGTAATAAAAACTATTTTTAAACAAAAAGTAAAATAGACATTTACTTCATGCGAACTAACGTGATTAATTTCTGAAAAGATGCTGTTCAGTATAACATAAAATGACAGTGCTTTGCAGTAAAGCACAGTCACTAAAAAGTGGATTTGAAACTTTATTTTCTATTATATGACATATATGATGGTAGAACAGCTACATGAAACTAGACATAAGTAATTGACCTTTAAAACCAGATTAATGTGTATTAAAATTCACATTGTTTCAGGTCTTGTGTATACCTCCATCAGAGCTGTGCAAGGATCTGCTTAAAACAGAAGGGCAAAGAGTACTCTTACCACATTGTTAGTTCTAGGGTGGTGGTGAAGACACACTTTTGAAGTGCTGAAGTTATGGACTGTGTTTCTTCAGGCTGAAAAAGACAGTCAATCCAAAGGTTTCCCACTTCCTGAGTATGTTTTTAGTTGTTTATGGAGGAACTGCTGTGACCACCATGTAAGTCTGGAATGTTTACTGTCAATTAGTTCTGACCCCGTGTATTGGCTATGTTCAAAATGTACATCATTCACACAGGTTCTTTGGGCTTGGGTATTGGGCAGGTCCTGGTTTGTTAGGTGGGATTTAGATTCAGCTGGATTAGGGCCAAATTAGGTGGAAAGTTATCCAGCTCAATTAACTGAAAGCACTTCTGGAAACACAGAAGAGAAGTCGACATTTCCCTGGACATTGCTGAAAAAGTGGAAATTACCATAATCTCTCCAGACAGTAAAAAGACAGAAAGGTAATTTATTCAAATCTAATATTTAAGCCTATCAATTTCACTGAAAGTGTTCTTAAACTGTTAAATTATTTCAAATTCTTCTCTATTTTACCCCTTCTCCCTACCACAATGAACACTAAGTATCACAAATTGATAATGACTTTTTAAGTCTGCAAAATCCTTGCAGAAATTAAGCCAGTTTCAGAGCACTTTTTAGTAGATAGAGATGTGCGTCATGACTCTAACTGAGATTTTGGTAGAAATCTCTGTAGAAAACCAAACAAGCTCCCACAAAGAACAATTTTCCTACTCAGCCTTTTAGTGGCAAATTGCCACATAAAAAGTCTTTCTAGATATCTTTGATATGAAGCATAAGAAAAACATTTAGTTCTCTACCTGTTTGTATTTGATCTGTTAAAATCTTCAGCCCAAATGATGCCACATTCCAAATTTCAGTCACTCTTCCCGTATATTAAAAATGAACTCTCAGAAAGAAAAATAATCCAACTTGGTAGCTACATGCTGAAAGGATATCACATATGAGTGGCCTTATAGACCCAAGAATATGAGCACCTCCATGAGCAGCTGGTACTTTCTGAGCACCTGAGATTAAAATAACAATCCATATGTAAAAAAATATTATAAACAAAAAATTTTCATGTATATATATGTATGTGTATGCATACAATATATAAAAAGTGGAATGCATAAATAGATTTATACATACATATTTAAAGTGCAAAGCCTGAAGAAAAATCAATTAAGGTACGTAGTAAGCCTTACTTGTTTTCCTCTTCAGCCTTTCAGTAGCTGCATTCATGCCTCATTATTGCTAACATAAAAGAGAGAAAGAACTAATATGCATTTAAATAGTTACTAGGGGAAAAATATGGCCTCTGTATGTAATCTTTAACAGTCACAGCAACAAAATGTTGATGTAATTTATAGAAGCCCAGCATGTTTCTTCAGATGTGTTGCATGTTCCTAAATTAAATTAATTTACAAGAGTAAATAACATATGTACAATTCTTTCTGTGCGTGTATTAAACTGGTTTTAATCTTCCACAGAAAGACTAATAACCATTAGTAACTTGCCTTTTTGAAGCCATAAGTTATTTATTTCTAAATGATCCCAAATATCATGTCTTCTCAGTAAAAAATAGCCTGGAAAGACATAGAAATGGTGCAGACTCAACTGTTTCTCTCTTGCTTCCATTTAGTGTTAGAATGTCTGAGAAGTGCCTTTTGAAAATGTTTTGTAGCAGAAGAACTTCAAGTCTTGTACCACTTCTCTCTACTTTTGTAGACCATTTAGACAACTCAATTAAATGTGGTCTTCAGAACTCCCCAAAAGACTTGGAGACAGGGCCATAGATCCATAATATTTCATATATCACTGGTAGTGATGATCCTTCTGGAGACAAAGCACTACTAGAGATCAAAGACTCAAAATGCTGATGCCAAAAATGTACACTGATTCTGAGTCATTCTTAATATTTTCAAGCTTTTTTGTCACTATTTTGGCTACCTAATAGATTTTTTAAGATTTTCATTAAAATCTCACTTTCTGGCCAAAAATATGACTTAGTTCTGACTGGCTGTACTGTTTCATTTTTAAGAATCTGTTTCTGCTGTAAGACAGCCTGTCTACATGAGCAATAGAAAGGATCTATCTTCAGTGGCTACTGTCAGAACATCTTCATTTGTGTGAAAACTTAGGCAAATGAAGTAACTCTCTTCAGACAGAAGTCAAGTAATAATGATTCAGTGCTGGTAAGAATTCAAATATAGTTACTATACTGCTTGCATCTGTGGCAACACTTTAAAAAAAGAAGCTCAAAGCAGTAATATCCTAATGTGATAAAACCAGACAAGTCTGATTTTCTGTGTTTACTATTCTCTGTGGCTACTTTCTAAGCATAACACCTTCTGCAACTCTTTCATGCACACTAAAATGAACTCCATCTCTTCTAGGAGGCATGGCATGAAAACTACGCATTAAAAACAACAACAACAACAAAATTATACCTTAACACTCTGACTTATTTATAATTTTCTCATACAGAAGTACTGTTTGTGGTCCATCAAGATTATGCTAGGGACAAATATATCATATGACATTGTGTCAACACTACAGTAAGTTAGCTCAACAGCCAGGTACCAGCATGATTATGCAAATAGAGGCACTATTGCCTTATCAGTCAAAACCACTGGCAGAATGCCTGGGAGACAGATTTCAATAAAGGAGGTACATTCTATCTCAGCTAGGCTGACATTAATAATTTATGATTAATCAGTTTATGGAAACATATTAACAACAGAAGGCTGTGGACAGCAAGATGGATTTCTTGCCTCTGCTTTCTCCATTTTTTTTCCCCTCCCACCTGGTTCAATTTTTTTATGATTAAAAGCCATGTAGAGAACTCAGTTCTTCACAAGAAAACAGTTTAGCTTCTAAAAGAACCATATGGAAATGCTGAGCTGGGGATGAAGTGATGAGAAATCATCTGACTTCCTGTAAGACTGGAGCTGAGTTGGTGTCAAATTTGCCCCTTACATCTCAACAACCAGGCCTATGTCAGGACATCTTAATAATAGAAGATGAATTAGTATTGTCATTAATAGTCACACCTGGGCTTTAGCTGTGAAGTGTAAAATACCAGAAGTCTAAATAGCATACTCCAGTATAAACATCATCCATCCAAACAAAAAGAAATTAATCCAATGTTCCCTCATGAAGAACTGCTGCAAATGTAACTTTTTCTTGGAGCCCATACATAAAATATTTAAGAAAATATTAATTTAAAACCTGCGGATACAATTTGCAATTTAATTCATTTGTCTACCTTGTAAGACAAAGGTAGATCACCCTTTGATAAAGTTCTAAATATCCACTTCGGAGCTGAGCCTCTGAAATGCTTCTGCAGCTTCTTAAAATCCAGGTGTAAAACCATTGAGCAGAGTCACCTGGAACTTGGTAGCATTAATCTCTAAGGCTAGAACAAGACACACAGATATTGGCTCAAAAATGTTGGTCTTGCACTGTAGCTTGCTTTGAAAATCTGATAAAATGGTCTCTGCAGAAAGGACAGATAGAACAATGCCAGGTTTGAGTGTCTAATGGGACCTTATTGGGTTCTTCTGAAATTATGTGAGCTAATTCAGTTTTGCGTGTTGCAGAGCTCATTTTTCAGAGAAGAGGAAAAAAGAATAAACAGAAACAAAACCAAACCAAAAGGACAAAAAGCTCCTGAAAAATTAAAATAAAAAGTAATGTTCTCACAAATAGTCAGTCTGCCTGAAATTTACTAAGCACAATTTTTCTTTAATCAGAGGAATGTGTAGTGTAAATAAATTTTATATGTCACAAAGGGGTTTCTTTTTAGTTTTTATTTTAATTTAGCATCATGATACTGCAAATTTTTTCAAAAAATTTATTTTCAGGTTATGCCCTTTCCTTAGATGTTTTATACTTAGCAATAGACACCACTATTGAGTAACAGAAGAGTGAAAGGCATCAAAGTGCAAAGTGAGAGTTGAAACACAATTATATTAGTATCAGAACATGTGCTTCATTATACTCCTCTGCTTTGCATTTTAAGGTTTGAAAGCATTAATTTATACTTTTCAATTTTATCCTGCATGTACATTTATTGCTATTAACCACCAGAGACACTGAGTGCCTTCAAACATGTACTAACAGAATCTGATGTAACTAAATTGAGCCACATTGCGATGTAGAATGTTTCTGGAACCATCAGTGACAAAAGTAATTGATAAATCAACCACTAATTGACTTGAGATAATGAAGGTACTTTTAAAGTGCAGTGAGATTGTGTCCTAATTAGCTTTGTAGAGATAGAAGGAGGATTATCTTTACTGCAAGATTTTGGGTTAAGTGATGGCTTTAAACAAATCAGATAAATATGCAATTAAAAAAATTGGTAAATGATGCAGATTGTGATTCTATTTTTGTACAGAGACAACTTTAGCCCAACATTCAAATGCCTTTTGAATTTTATTTTTTTCCTGATTCAGGCATGTATATCAACAGGTGTGATTATATAAGATGTGATTTTTAGTGGAACTTCTATATCTCTCTTTAGAGCAACTTTAAAAATGTGGCCATTTCAGAATTTATTAAATAGCTATTTATCTTTTTAATTGTAATATAATATTTTCCTGGAACCCCTTCTGCAGATAACACATTCCATGCGTTTCAAGGTGATTTAATTTGCACGTGACTGTCTACTCATTGTAGACAGATCTTGCTTATTGCTAATTTTAGGAATGTTAAAACTAATTACTAACTAAGTTTTATCGATTTTAGAAAAATAAAGTTTCAGTTGATCTTTTGGAAACCATTTGGAACTGAAGAAGTATGTGCAGATACAACTTTTATGTGGTTCCCCCTTTGATGACTGAAAGTATCAAGTATGCTTGCTATTATTTCTCAGTACAAGTCATTCTTTTTTCTTGAAGGATCAGCTGAAAATATCTTGCCTATAAATTAAAACAGACTATTTAGGACTGTAAGTTAAGATTGAGATTCTTACTTAGTCAACATTATGGATTTATTTTAAAGCAGGCTTGACTTCCAGAAAGCAACTACCTCCAGCCCGTGAGAATGTGAAAGCCATCAGGCTGTGCTGCTCTGGCGGAGACCAAGTCTCCATTTCCCAGTGTCAGAGCACCTGCCCCAAATCCTTCACAACTCTGAGGGCATTTTTCATTGTCTGATTATTCGTTTCTAAGTATCCTATTCACTTTATTCTTCAGTGGGAGCTGGTTTGTGCTTCAAATCCTTCTAATATGCATTCTCAAATGCATGTTAAAAGCTTTGTAACAAGGAGAACAGAAATCAGTTGTTTTCAAACTGGGATTTAACAAGTGGAAGTTGATTTAATTTATAAAAAGTGCAATTTAGGTGAGAATTGAGAGAAAGCATTTCTGACACATGCTGTTATGCTATTGTTGTAACATATCAAAATACTGCAACCCACACCTTGCAGAGATTTTAAAAGACAGGTTTGACAAATATCTTTCAGGCATGGTTTAGTTAAATTAACCCTATTTCAAAGCCTGTAAAAGTAACAGGATGACCTAGAAATTTATTCAGGAGATCCTTTCAGTCCTATAGCAATGAATACATATATGATGCATTATGTGTCATATCCCAGCAGAAATTACTTTCTCACCAATCTAAATCTTTCTGTTCAGTCCATAAAATAAGTTTACACAAGGGAAACTTTCCTTTACATAAGTGCCAAAATTCTTGGATAAATATTGGACCTCTACTATAAACTCAGCTAAGGATTACATTTAGAGCACAGAAATCAAATTAAGTAAAATTTAAATGCAAAAAGCCATTACTCTTTCTATAGCTATGTAACCCACAGCCTCAGGTGACTTCAGTACCTTCTGTTAATTCCACTATGAAGCTTCAAATTTCTCTTTTATTTTATACTTTTTTTGCCTCTAATACTTCCCTCTGACTCCCAACTAGAAATTATTGACCCCATTTTCAGCAGAAAGTCCAAGAATTTTATGTTTCTTCTCTGAAATCAGAATTTCACCCTGAGTATCTTTACCTTACTTTATGTGTTCACTGCTTCTGGTAGATCTATTTCTATATGAAATGTGCCTTTCTTCTCTCTCCTTTTTTTTTTTCTGTTTTAGCATCTTCCCACTACTTTCTGTCTCAGGTTCCCATTCCAGCTTTTCCTTATCTTCACATTGAAAAGAAAGAGAACATTGATTACAAAAAGTTCAGTTTGATTGGGTTATATGTGGAAGGTAGGAAAGGCATGCCAGTGGACTTTTCTGTTCCTTTTTCAAAAATAACACAATTTCTGAAGACTTTTATTGTTTTTATATTTCTCAGCACTGGGAAGATAAAAATAATGCCAATGTTTTGTAGGTTTTTTTTCTTTAGAAATTCTTGTTTTCTATGTTTAGAAAGTGACATGTTGGGATAGGATAAGTCATACACCATTTCTTTTCCTTACAAAAATTGTTGTAAATTTTGCATTTCTGTATAGTACTCTTATTATTTCATATCTGTGTACTATATTGTAACAATGCTATGTTTAACTAAGACCTGCATTCCAAATTAGTACTTTTCTAAAACTTTTAAAATCAGTTCTGATTTGTACTGATGACACAAATATGAGTCAGACCTTAAAAAAACTACTAAAATATTTTCATCATATTGAGATTAAGTGACTTCTTCTGTCTCTGGGACTCTTCCTTAGTGCCTCTAATTTTATAAGGCTGCCATGTCACAGCTGAAATTAAAGTAAAAGGCAGATGTCGTAGATGAATTGAGCAATATTTTCAGTTTATCTCAGAAGTCATATAATTACATCAATTTCTCAAAGGAATCTCAATTTACCCTTGAAAGGATATAAAAATTCTACGTAGGGGGCAGCATTTAAATATGCTGAACAACTCCACATTTTAATTAATTAATTTTTCACCATTATTTTTCTTTCACTATCTTCATCATCAGAATAATCCAGTGCTTCTTTTCCTGACCCAGTGACTGGATTAAGAGTGGTGTCTGAAACCCAAAGAAAGAAAGAAAGAGCTAGACAAATGGATTATGTCAGTAGGCTAGGATCAGTACTTTAAGGAACCAATTTTGGTGCAGTTTCCTGTTACCAGAAAAACACCCTGACTTCTGCTCAGGCCATACTCCCGTTTAGGAGTGTTACTGACTTCCACATTGCTGTGAAGGCTTGGACATAATGCCAGCTGTGAGTGGTCATTATGATTTGCCATTGTTCTTTCTGAACATGGCATTAGCCATGTATGCATTTGTCACTTCTTTTCCTGAGAGGGGGAAAATCTGACTGCAAAAGGTTCAACCTTTCTCAAGGTCTTCTGTGACTACAGAACGTTGGGAGACACTTGCCTGCAAGCAGGAGTGCTGTGGACAGGTGTGTAAGTTAATTGTTCTTGTTTGTGTCTGCATGTGGACCTGGTGCATTGTTACCCTGCAAGTGGTCAGGGGAGTTTTATTGGAAACCTGAAATACCTGTTTGTGTCTCCTATAGATAACAGCACCAGAATAATCCATTATGTATCCAAATGAAAAGGAATATGGGTATCCTCTGTCCCTGCAAACTTCTACTACAAGTTCTAACACCAAAACCATTTAATATGTGATATCAAGCCTTAAGGTCTTTAACTTAACTTACTGCATACAAGTTTGACTTTTTTATGGCTGCTTCCATCACTTAAATGAAGCCAGTCATTGGTTCAGAGTGATGCTTGCCTCAGGTGGTGGTCTTTTCACTTTTAATCTATGCAACAATACACTTAATCTTAGGGACAATTAATTAGCACTGTTAGCAGTCTCTTGTCACATTACTTCTACTAATATAATTTTAAGAAGCCAATTGAGCTATTCATCATAATTTACTAAAGACTGAATGCTGAAAAAATTCAGATTATTGATGCCAATTACAAATTTCCTTTTGTCTCACACATCTGGGATAAAGTCTGTTAAAATCCTTTTGTCTCACTCATCTGGGATAAAGTCTGTTAAAATCTTGTCCATTGTAGGTACCCTGGTGCCTACATGCCCTAGTACCTACAGCACCCCAGTATCTCTAGTATCTCAGCACACATATATAGTGCTGCTGATTTTTAAAGAACCCTTATTTCAACTTTATATTTCATTTCTTATGGAACCTACAAGTAAACAAGAATTTAGAATGTGCAGGTGTAAATACCTTTTGTAAGCACAAATGCTAACAAATACTAAAAAAGTTGTTCTCTGTCAGTTAAAAAGATCAAGTAGTTTCAAATCTGACACAGCAAAAGGAAGGGGTGCCTTCAGAGGGACCTGGACAAACTTGAGGTTTCAGCCCACAAGAACCTCATGAAGTTCAGCATGAAGGGGGTTATTAAAAAGAAGGAGAGTAACTTTTTATATGGCCGGATACTGATAGAAAGAGGGAGAATAGCTTTTAAAAGAGGAGAGGTTTAGATTAGATGACAGGAAAGAAATTCTTCAGGGAGTGTCAAAACACTGACAGGGGTTGTTCAGAAAAGTTAGATGGGACCAGCAAGTGGCATCTCTGCCCATGGAACTTGATAACCTTAAGGTTTCTTCCACCTCAAGCCTTTCTGGGATTCTATGACAAATCAGAATTTTAGTCTGTGCATGAAGAATGCATGTAGAAAGTCTCAGTTCTATCAATACAAGAAAGTTCATATTAGGAAGAAACTTCTCTGCCAGACAGCATTCTGGAATGCAGATAGTTGAACACCCAATTCTTCTCATATGTGTATTTTCTCCACCATAATTTCAGCATTTCTAGTAGGTAGACTGAATACTAGCAGAGGGAAATGTCTGTTACATACACTAAGTGTTAACAAGTTCTTTTTTCTACATTTGTATTCAAGGTGTTCAATACTACGATAATACAACTTCATCCTTTTCCATGTAATGCAGTACTCACTTTATCCCTTGTTCATGTCACACTTTCCAGCTGACTGATTTGTCTAGTGAGTATAAGGGATGATTGTCAGATTGAAGCAGCATTTATTTCCTGGTGGATGTGGTGAACTGTGTACAACAAATCTTCTGCGTGATCGCTGTTGGCTTTCAGAGATCTGTGCAGTGAACTGCTCTATCAGTACTCTAAATTGTTCTTTTATCCTCATCACTTCCCCTCTGGAATCCTGATGACTAAGGAACTCTGTCCAGAAGTGGTTATGTTTACAATTCATATCCAAGTCATTGTTAAAAGCTCTAATTCATCTGCTCAAAATGTAAAATTCATGGAAGGTACAGATTCTTCTCTGAATCCAGAAACTGTGACAAGGTCTCAGGGTTAGCATTTCGGGACACACAGGTTTGTTTCTGATTTTAAATTTGAAAGGGGACTCTCTGACCATTTAAAAATGTGTCTTGTCCAAAACCAGAGGAGAAGAATCTCCATTGTGAATCACTCCCTTGTAAGACTAATTACAGATAAGACTAGGTTCAAACTGTACAATGCAAACATTCTTAATGAAGCACTGGTCTTAAAGGTATTTGTCACCCATTTGGGGCAGGGATTATTTTTCTCATTTTTCTAATGGAAAGTCAATACTAGATTAATTATTAAATACGAACAAAAGCCCTAAGATCTTGGCCTCTTCTCCAACACCTCTATGATGTCTTCTCAGCACCAGCTGACCAAATTTCCCTGTTGCATTACATCTGTAACCGTAAATTACAGTTTAAAGATAAAGGCCAAAAAATAAAATTACAGTTTAAAGATAAAGTGATTTAAATGATGTGGTAAAAGTCCATATTTATGACATTTTAAAGCATATTTTTCAAAAGCTTTTGAGGCAAGAAAACTAACCTCAGACAAATTCTGAATTTGAACTTCAAATTTTCTGTTTGGTTTTTTTTTTTTGGGTTTTTTTTCTATTCTGTAGATTTAGCTGCCTCTGACAGATTGAGCCAGAAAAAAAAAATCAAAATCATGGATAAATTTAAAGTCAGTTATAATTTCCTGTTTACTATAAGGTAATGAGAAGGTGATGACTGAGGTCTCTTCTTAACTGCTAAAAAATGTGTTTGAAAGACATACAATGTTTCTTCTGTATAGGTTTATTAAATTTAGACTTCATATCAACTGCTCAAAATTAACCACTGAAAGACCAGGTAGATATGAATGAGTTCTAAAATGCTCTTGACCCAGAAGAATGATTTCTTTGTCTGTAATGTTAATTAGTTATTGTAGACTCTTTTGTCTGAGGACATCTTCTCACATTTATTCACTAATCTTTATCTGATAATTATAGGAATGGCAGCCAAATTGCTTTGCACATGTGAATTCTACTCTCAGAAAATCAAGTAGAGCAGTAGCTGATACAGGATATTTCTGAACTGATTGTTGCAATTAGCTTCCTGAAATATGCCCCTTATGAAAATAGATAAAGGTTTTCAGCATCAGAAATAAAAGTTAAAGTTGTGAGCCTCTGAGTTGTCTGTAGATATCACAGTTCCACGGAGGGCAAATAGAAGGAAATGCATCACCTGAAGTGTTCTGACCCTTTTATTGATCAAATTGATCTTTTATGTGTCTCCCTAACAGTTCAGGCCAATGTCTGTTTTATGCTAACCTGACCACTTATCCTTTTAGGACGAAAAAAAAAAAAATAACATACCACTGTAGACACCTGAGGAAATAATCTGAAATATTCAGTACTGTGAAGTGATGTGGTAGAGGATTATCCTCAACTGTGAGCCAGAAGCATCTACATTTATCAATCATTTCTCTGTATGTAGAAAAGAGAACTTCAGATCCTCCGTGAGGAAATTCTGAACTGAAATCTGAAGAAGGAAACAGTCTGAATCCATGCAATTCTGTTATGTGTTGGTGTGCAATATACCCCAATGTGGAAAGGAAGGGAAGGAGCCATTCTTCTGGTCACAGCAGAAGGTCCCATGTTTTGGGTTTTCCATATCAGGTGACACATTATGGTGGGAAAATAGACAAAGATATTTTGAGTTATGGTCAAGCAATATCTTACTTGCAATTTGGAATAAAAGAGAAAACCTAACCAAAACAAACCCAGACAAAACCAAAAAGCATAGAAAGCCAAAACAGAGAAATAAAAAGCGTAACAAACATGTAACAGTTTTTTATGTTTGCTCTTCTTATACAAAAAATCCTCTCTGATGCTATCAGACTCCTCACGATATCTATTACATTAGACATTTCAATAACAACAACAATAATAAGTTTTGTAAATTATTCTATTTGGCTCTGAACAACCTGTAGGTAATTTATATCTCTACAGGTTCATCGAGTTGAAGGGAATTTGGTTCGTACATTTGAATCCCACCAGAGAGGAAGTGAGATAGAAGTCTAACTAGAAAACATTTCCATGGGCTAATGACAAAACATATAATATTTTTTTGATACTTATATGTTAAAGTGGTGAAAATTATCTCCTCGATTGGTTCCATGAGTCTTCATGGCCACCTCATACTTTTAAATATCATCTATGATGGAAATTTTTTAGGAAAATTGAGTTTTAAAACTCACAGATTATCATAATTTATTCTAAATTCTGCAGCACCAAATTTCAGAAAATGTTTTTAAAATTACAGTCTTGCTCTGAGTCTTTTGTAAACAAATCTGAACTCTTGTATAGCATTTATAATTTCAGAAGATCATAGCACATTAATTAAGCTTAGCAACATTCCATGAGTCAAATAATTTTTGACACGTGAGTAAAATATTTTTACATGGGGCTATGATATTATAAGAGTCTTCCAGCAGGTCAGTAATGAAACCTGTTGTGTAGTTTAGATTCTTAATGTCTTTGCACAATTCTTTCTCATGTTAATACATTTTTACATCACAGGAAAACAAAGGAAGCTTTTTTCCACTCTGGGAATGCAAAAAAGTCACTCTGAATTTGTACTGGGCTGCAGCTGCAGCAGCTTTTGCCAGGAATGCTTGGTAACACGAGTTGTCTCCAGCCTGAGGAATATAAAGAGACATTAATAGTCCAGTCACTAATTTTAGATGAATACAATGATGCAAAAGAAGATTTAATTTGAAAAAGTAATGCTGGGTAAAAAGCATTCTGTGTTTAACCAGAAGGTCTATGTAAGTGTCCTTGGGTAAAAATAACAACAAAAGATTAGCAGAAGGGAATATCAAAGGAAGAATGTTGACAAACTCTTCAGAAATTAGGAATTGAAAAATGAAAATTGGGAAAAAAATCAAAGTCAAAATTGTAATAGTAAATATTTAAATTACAAGGAATCAAAACTGCAATGTTGTGTTAAATGTGCACCCAAAAAAAAGTGTCTACATAATTTTTTTTTGCAAAATCTGAAAATTTTCAATTATATGTAAATGAACTCTTCCTGCTACAGAACAGGGTGACTGAAAACTCTGATTTTACACAAGTTGTCCAGCACAGCAAAAATATCCACGGGTTAAGATTAAATTTGTGATGTGCAGCAGTCATTTAAAATTCCATCATTAAAAATGTCAGTGGCATTTACTGACTTTATTAAAGGATTGATGACTCTAGATTGAAATTAATGACCAAACTTTTTTGCAAGTCTTATGCCAATAACTAGTGCTTAANATGCTGGGTAAAAAGCATTCTGTGTTTAACCAGAAGGTCTATGTAAGTGTCCTTGGGTAAAAATAACAACAAAAGATTAGCAGAAGGGAATATCAAAGGAAGAATGTTGACAAACTCTTCAGAAATTAGGAATTGAAAAATGAAAATTGGGAAAAAAATCAAAGTCAAAATTGTAATAGTAAATATTTAAATTACAAGGAATCAAAACTGCAATGTTGTGTTAAATGTGCACCCAAAAAAAAGTGTCTACATAATTTTTTTTTGCAAAATCTGAAAATTTTCAATTATATGTAAATGAACTCTTCCTGCTACAGAACAGGGTGACTGAAAACTCTGATTTTACACAAGTTGTCCAGCACAGCAAAAATATCCACGGGTTAAGATTAAATTTGTGATGTGATGTGCAGCAGTCATTTAAAATTCCATCATTAAAAATGTCAGTGGCATTTACTGATTTCATTAAAGGATTGATGACTCTAGATTGAAATTAATGACCAAACTTTTTTGCAAGTCTTATGCCAATAACTAGTGCTTAACAGAACACCCCTTATGAATAATAAAAACTTCCTACACAAACTGAACGAACATTTTGGAAGTTTATAAAATGAAGGATCACTGCAAATGGAGCAGTTATGATATTTCCTGATGATTTGCTTGAATTCATTCTCTCTGTGTGTGTGTGTGTNGTTGTCACATAAATAGTCTTTTTTTGATCACATTTGTCAACTCCAGTAATGCATCTCCAAAAAAATACATCTTTGTATCTCAGAATCCAGCTAAATGTTATTCAAACAGCAATACCTAGTAGCAGTTCTTTTCTTTTTTAACTATTTGATAGTAATTGATAATAGTAACTAACTTGAAGTTATACGGATACTGCAAAACATATTTAATTGGGGTTTTGCCTTAGCTTCATCTTTTGCTAGAGGAAACTACCAAGTAGATAGTACCAGCTATGAATGCTTTGCTTGTAGCACTAAAAAGTATTCCATTGTAAAAATATGAGGGTAACTCATATTTGCTTCAGAAAAAAACCCAAAAACCCAAATATTCTTGATTGATTCTTAACACATACAGAAAAATTTGCTGTGGTTCAGAAATTTTTTTCTGCCCAGAACGTCTCACTGTTTTACCTGCTCTAATTGAAGCCGACATTTTTCAGAAGATTCACCAGTTTTTCCTGTATCTCACTTTAACAGAGGCTTTATTTTAAATACATTCTCTTCTGGTATACATGTGCTTTTCTTACTCTTGGTTCTCATGTCAAAAATTTGAGGGAATACAGTGTTTGGGGGAAAGCTCACTAGGAAGTAGTTCTCTAATTCCAATAATTTTGTCATTCCTGGGCAATCTATCTACCTACATTTTCAATTTACTACCATTTTCTTTTGTTGGAGTGAGTCTTGAACAAGTTCAGAAGAGAATAATCAGCTAAATATCTCAAAGCCAAAAGAATACAGACTATTTAAATTATAGATGACTGTGTAATAGAGAGAAAACCCAGCAAATATTAAGGCTAAAGACATGGGGTTTGCGTTTTTTCATTTTACGAAAAGCCAAGAATGTTATGATTCAGTAATTTAGAACATGAAAACTATTAAAAACACACCTCTGTGTATCTGTAATTCCTTACTGGAATCTCAAAATCTGGTGAAGAACTCTGACAATTTTACTGCATATACACATATATACACTAAAAATGGAGCAGAGCTAGAAAGACCTCAGACACATAAGTAAGAAAAAATGCTAAAAAAATTATTTAAGAGAAGGAATTTAAAGTAGACTCTTATGCAAAACCATGGGTTGAAATTGGACATCCTGACTCCACTTCCCATTGTATCATTCACATATAAGCAAGTCACACAGTAGATAGCATGTATTATGTTCATTTCTTCTTTTACCTCATAAAAATTTATTTCTGTACACTGGTGTTAAATTCCCTGAAAGTGAATCAGCAACAAAGCCAGTAAATAGGTTTCCTGTCCTTCAGTCTTTTGCACTCTCCACTGGAGCATGTTGACTTCTTAATGGTTAGTCAAGCAGCTAAGCACCTCTCTGAGATGATGAGGATCTGTCTGCCACAAGCTCATTCCAATAAATATGTGAGGTCTGTTCTACCTGCAGACAAACCTGCAAAATCATTTTGTATGATTAGTAGCACTATGAGGACTGACATGGGATGACTAAATACTTCTAGGTTATCTGAAAAAATCAAAACCAGTTTTCTTTCAAAAGGTTTCATAAGTACTAATTGTTTTCCTGACACCACACACACACAAGCACATATCTGGAGAGTTTATGGACTCACTTAGGAAAAAGCATTTCTATCAGACAATGACAGCTTGAAGCTGACATAGCCTCCCCAATTCTTCACACGTAGCTGAATTTGACATCACCTTTTGGAAGAAATGTATGACAGTTTAAAATGAAAGTAATCTTTCAACAGCTTGAAAGGCTTCTTTTCTTTTCTCCTTGAAACAGACTGTGCAAAGAGGTAATGACAAAAAGAATTAATTTAAATCCTTCTAAAAATTTCATCAGTTTAGCTATCCAAAATGTGCCCCTTCAGAAAACCTGAAGGGTAGTTATCTTTCTCCAAAATCAATTTAAATAGCTTACTAGAAGCTGCTCAAGTGTGGATATTTCTCTTGTTTATCAGTGCTTTGGGTACATACAAGCAATTTACTTATTTACTGAGGAAAGACATTCTTCAGGCTCTTAGCAACAAGTATATCCATTATACAGTTCACATCTTCCAAAATCTGGATTTGTTTCAGGATGTTTTAATATTTTAATGAAAAAAGTTGATTTTTTTTTAGAAAAAAAATAAGAGTAAGTTTTCAGTTGGTAGTCTCTTCCCTTTATTAATTCAAAAATGCAGATGAAATGGGCTCTTTAGTTAGTTATTACAGCTAGGAACTTCTACAGAGAGTTTTATCTTCAAGTACTGCTATTAAAAAAAGGATGAGACTGCTCTGACTAGGGGAGTTAATAAGCAGGCACAGACAAAGAGGTGTGTCTGAGTGTAGCATTAAAAAGAGGAAGTCTAACTAGGCAAGTTCAAACCATAAACTTTCCAGACACATAGATATTTTGTGGGTGAAGGCTTTCCTGTAATGGACAAAATATTAACATTTCTCTTTATGCTTTTGCTCAGCTCTTTCAAACTAAATATTCTATGCAAGCTCCTTCTATGATTTTAAACAGAGTTTCCATCTATTTTTGAACTTGGTTTCAACAAATTCCTTTTATACATGAGGTTTTTGGAAACTGATCTCAACAAATTAAAACTTTCCCAGCTGCTAAGGAATCCCTGAGCTGCCAGGTATTGATCGGATGGTGGTAATAGCAATGTCAGCTAGGCTAAGTGAACCTAAGTACTTGCCATATAGAGGAACATAAAAATAATTCAGGCATCATGCCCTGAACCTCAGTCTGGTGGAAATCCAAAGCCATCAGTGGTGATTTCCATCTCTGAACTGAGCCATTTTCCTTACTGCTTTGCTTCCGCTACTGGTGACTCCTCCATCACACCCGCTGACATCTCCATGAGACCACCAGTCAGAAAAGAACTCTTCCCAGAAACTATTGTCAGCACATCCAGTCAAAGCATCACAAAGCCACTGGGGCTATTTGCAGTTTGTTTGTTGTTGTTGTTTGGTTTTTTTTGGAGGGGAGGGAACAGACTTTGTCCATTTTTAAAGCAATCTCTCTCTCTAGAACCTAACTCTGATATCAAATCAAAGTCCATTTCTGTATTCTCAGGGTGATTCATCATGTCTATGTTCATAAAACATTTTAGGAGCTTAAGGTTTTAAACAGGCTTTTATACTTAAGCACCTTTTAATCCTCAAGGCAATTTATGCACAAACATCTTTAAGGAGATAAATATGGCTTTGTTTCTTAAATGACACACATTTAAGCCATCTCACTCTTCAATCTTTTGAAGTGGTTTTTGTATTAAAATCATTAATACCAGTATTGCTACGTGGTTGGTCTCTGGCCTTGGACACACCACTTTCTCTGCATATCTGTTTCTCTGCCTCTGATTTGGGAATAAGAAAACTGTAACTACTGTTTTCCATAACCAGTTACTACCTGAACAGGAATTTAAATATGGAAGGAAAAAAAGCATAAAAGTACTTGGTGTTGTTATTAAATACCAGACTATTAGTGGTCATTAGATCAGTACTGAGAAATGAAGTTACCAAGGATATGTCTGTGCCTACTTTTGAAAGATGATCACTTTTACATCTACTTGAAAAATCTTTTCCAGCTTTAACCCTGCTATGGAAGAAATCACCTGATTTTTTAAATTACTATTATTATTATTAATATTACTATTATTCTACTTAATTTTATTTTATTTTTTCATTGTCTGCCTTTCCTTTGAGATAGTAACATGACAGGAAAATCCTTTTCTTAACACAAGAACATATCACTGATCTATGTAAAGGTCAGTATCATTTTTCTGAAAACATACCAAGATACTTGTCTGAATGCTTTTGCAACTGGTATTTTCCTAGAAAAATTTTACTGGAATTTGGGATGTAAAATAAAGGGACAAAGTTCTGATTTTTTTCAGGTTATACTGGAGAAAGATTGACACTTCATTCAATAACCTTTCGAGAAAGAGAGAGAAGTTATAGATGATGTAATGCTGAGAGACAGATGAAGTGACTTTGGGTAATCAAAGTAAAAATTGCTGCCTGACAGAATCCAAGCAGCAAGACCCTTTTTTTCTGAGGTACCTAATGGGTTTTTACAGTGTTATAACATTTGAGTTTTATGTTTTATGATATTCACCAAGTGACAGTCTGACCCTCTTCTCCCCTAAGCTGTTATCACTTCTCTGTGTCAAAGTAATTCTGTTGCTGTCTTACCAGAGATGAGCTCATGAATCAGTGTTGTGGACAGGGGTGGCAGCCCAGATAGCACTCTGCCAAATCTATAAATCCTTTAAGAGCAACTATTTTTCTGCTGCCAGTGGTTATTATTGTGTCACAATCAGGCAATTTCATGCTGAAATGTTGGGTGGCCTGGATTTGAGTGCTAAAAGAAGAAAAGCTACCAGGAGATTATGGTATCAGCATGCTATATGATATGAAATGCAGGCAGTGAAATCCACCTATCTTTGTGTGCTCTTTCTACTTGGTAATGAGCAATAGAGTATATTTTCGCTAAATTGTAATCTTTTATAGCATCTAGTGGCAGTTATCATAAAGTTTTAAGAACTAAATCTGTATGGTTTTTTGTCCACATGCCTTGCCTTAACCATGGGTTCACGTGTCACTTGGTAACTTTCAGTAATTACACCGCACCATATCCGTGACAGATCATTTCACACATAAAACTTCCCAATGTTTGCATGCTTATGATTCAGGTCGGTCAATAGTCCTCATGGACTCCCTTGTGCAAGAGTGAGCAATCAAAGTCATGCAGTGAGTTGTCCATAGCCACGTGCTCTGACTCTGGGTATGCATACGGAGTGGATAGGTAAAGGTTATTAGGTTTATTAGGACAGATACATTCCAGCATTTGATACAGCCACTGATGACATAAAGAGTGGAAAGGTGATGTACAAATAAGTATAAATTAATTACTTTTTTGTACACAAAAAATCTCTTTGAATTCACTGATTCAAGTGTCTTTGAATGCACAGAAAGGGTTGCTGAATTCTAAGCCAAATAGTTACAGTCCCTGATGGCTCCTCTGGATGGGTTATGTGACTACTTCCATCATTTTGAATGTCTGTTCTTGACCTGCCACTGCTCATCATTTCCAAGACCATATCACAGAAAGGCTTCTTGAACTTTTGCCAGCTTTGGACTGTTCCATATTAAAATTGAATGGATCATAAAGTGATGCAAGAAAAACATGTCAGTTTGTTTTCATGACAAAATCAAGCAAATCTGAAAAACACCCAGGCAGGCATAATATAATCTGACTTCATCTTGTGTTTTAATTAGAAAGGTTGACTATAATCAGCAGAAGAGCACTAAAAAAATATTTTCAGTCACATTTCCTTCTTTTTTTCCTCCCAGCTAGCCTTCAGAGAGTCATTAGTAGCTGAAAGAAGCTGGAAGAATAATGACTTGTGTGAAGATTCAGACCAGGCCCTGTATGTACTCCTCATGACTTCTTAGGTAAAAAAAGATGCAATAGAAACTTTTCTATGTTTAAGATTACCTGGTATGAGCATTTATAAACTATCAGTGTGAGAGATTTTGCAATGTTTGGTAAATTCAAAGATAAAATAGAATTTTTAGAAACTGCCTAGTGAACACTCGAATATTAAATATTTTGTTTACAAAAACTTTGCATCAGGAATTTATAAAGTGTATTTGTTTCAGAGAGGAAATTAGTTAATCTCTTTGAATGATTAATATGTTTGTCCTTTGGCTATTTGGCATCAGATGCAAAAAATAAAAAGAAGAGAAAGATGAGAAGTTGTACCTGAAGAGAGTAAATAATGGTGCAAATAACCCTGCTGATAAATTAGCTCAGAGAGACCAGTCCCACTCCTTGACTCTTTTAGTGGTGCTTTCTGGGATACAAAATTTTGGAGTGAGGGTTGGAACCTTTTTGGTTTTTTCTATCCTCTGGAAACGTTCAGGTATCCACAATGTAAGGCCAATGAAACATGATGGAATAGTGGAATTTGGTAACCAGTTGTAATGGTGATTCACCATTGCTATATTTTGTTAGTCAATTTTACTTTGCCTGTAATATTTCTTTAAAATACATAATGCTAGAGAATCTAGTCTCTTATACCTTTATTGAGTTCAGGCTTGAGAAATGGAGAGTGAGAGATGGAATTTTTCCTGTTGAAACTACTTTGCTTGACAGAATAAATTTGTAAATAAAATATTGCATATCAAGAGAACACTTTCAGCTACATAAACATTTTTAATAATTTAAAAAGTCATAGAATTTCACTTCTCAGCATAACCTTATCTTTACTCATAAATTATTACAATATATGATTACACTGCAATTTGCTGTAGAAATAAGGATATGATGCATCACTTCCAGTTACCACTTATA
>VWZV01009464.1:1517172-1698780 GCA_013397155.1 Irena cyanogastra | reverse complement strand
ACTAAGAATATTAGAGGGGAGAGAGGGAGAGAGAATATGCAGTGTCAAGCACAACATGCTTTTTATTTTAGATGAGATAAAATCATAAATCTTTTAGCATAAGTCTTACTATCTGAGAGGAGCAGCACAGTGGCAAGTTTTCAACAGAGCCTGGATCGTTAAACTTTACAATATATTTACAAATACCACTAAAGGGATGATTTTCAAGAACATTAAGATTGAAAATGAAAAGACTCTCTGATCTGCCTCTTGTAGTCGATGCTTTGAACCACAATGTAGATAACTGCAGTTGAATTTCTTGTCCTCATCCAAAGGAAGAATATCCCACAGTGACAGGAGTAACATCTAAAATTTACTGAGAATTTTGCCTATTACACTCTCCAGGATATCTCATTTCAGCATTGTTGTTTAAGCAGCCATATTGCCAAGTGAGTGAAATGAGAAGCAGTCGTAATTCCCCATGAAGTTGTATAGGATAAGGAAAAGCTGCAGGATTTTGCCAAGCACTCCTCAATGCATGCTCCCAATACACACAGAAACTCCAGTAGCTTACAGAAGGCTTCAGCTTGGAAAGAGAGACTCAAATTAAACCAAGGATTACATTTTGGTTTTAGTCAGAAAACAGGACCTGCTGATGGAAATGACTATCCAGATTCACCAAGCCCCATCTGAAAGCTGGGAAAGCTTTTTGGCTCCCAGGTTTTTTTGTAGAATAGCAACAGGTTTTGTTAGAGAGCATTTATAGCAAGGCCAGTATTGTGAAAAGAAAAAGAAAACACTGAAGTGCAATACACCCTTATGAACACAGTTGAGTTATCCATATATTGTCTCAATTTCTTCTCACAAGATACTATAAACTGTACAGTCACTATCCCATGTATTTTATGGTAATTTTATTTACAAGCAGAAGCAAGCAGTAGTCGAACTGGCAAAACAGTGTTTTTAGTTTGCTTCTGCTCTGCCAGCTTTCCATGTCAGAACAAACCCTTTTGAACTCAGTGACTGGAATGTAAATAAATGGAAAATGGGTGTCCAACAAAGCCACTGTTATCCCCCCTAATGGACCACTGCCCAGTATTGTACAAACAAGAGCTGTCCTTCAGCTTTTCAGGAGTTGGCTTTATACAGGGTTGCACACACAAGACTGTTAATGTCCATGAGTTTCATTCTATTTGAATATGGCTTAGAAATCACTGGACCTCACAGTAATTTTAGTTCAGAGTTAGACATGAGCTCAGACTAAAATATTTTACGTGATTTTTCATTGTTGCTGGGCTTATACAATCTGCCTCAAAACCTGACTTTGGCAATTAGCTCTTTCTAATGACTGAGTCCATGATAAACACAGTTGTACTGTTTTAGATACGCAAAATGCAAAATTGCTGTTTGCAGAGATCACTAAATAGCTATAAATCTGCTAACTGTGCTCTTTGTGGTCTGGAAATTCTGACCACTGAACAAATAAAATTATCATTTGAAGTTGGCCATTCTTTCTATTGCGTAAGGAAAATGAACACACGTGCTATCTCTGAAAGATGTTATATAGTGATAGTTTTTTGAAGATAGTTTTGGAGAAATTGTTCTATATTACTCATTGCTCATTACTCAAAAGTTCACTGAGATTGTATCTTTGAACTGACAGAATATATTGACCTAGTGGGACTGTGGGTTTCTAGCATCAGTGAAATTTTTTTCCATCTATGACTTTCTCTGTGAGAATATGAGATAAGGAAAACTTCTTCTGATCTCTTAGTTAAGGCATTTCTTTTTTGAAATATTGTTCAAGCCTGAAAGAGATACAGGAATTAGTTTAAAAAATTAAATCCAAGTTTTCGAATCATCTGTTGTGAGTCTTCATATTTCAAGTGGTTTCCTGCAGTGAGAACTAATTTCAGGTCAATACCAAGAACAACTGTAGAGAAACTTTAAAAGCACTTCCAGAGAATTTACTGTCCTCTGATATTTACCCAGTGCTACTTACAAAAGCCCACTTACAGATCAGTCTTAACACTAAGAGCTTACCAGATGTGGCTTAATATTTTCACTGCTGATGTTGACATCTGCTACTGAAAACCAATAGGAACAGTACATATTTGGCACTTCCAAATGAGTGTTTTGCTCAAAAAAAGCAAAAATACTACACCTCCACAATTCCTTTCCTGGTGATTGCTGCCTATGCATCTCACAGAGAGTGGGTTTCCAGCAGAAGCTTTTTCTGGTGAAATATCAAATTCATTTTATTAATAGAAAATTCTGATAAAGAAACTCACCCCCTCTGACCTCCTACAAAGTGTAATGTGTTAGTCCTAATCGGGGTAACAGAAACTGTTAAGCTTTGTCCTGTGTGTATTAATGCTAATGAAATTCAACAAATGGCTGGTTTCAGGGAAGGCAATGAAAGCAGAGGAGAGGGCAATGGCAGCAATGAGCCTGTAATTATTTGTAGAAATGAAGGAGAGTGAGTTCTTGCACAGGAAAGAAATCTCATCTAAAGACAATACTAACATAAATGGTAAAACTACATGCAATGTTTTCAAAGTTGTGTAAGGAAGAAAGAGGATTAAAAGAGGATTTAGCAAAAGCTGAAACAGCTGTTATTTATGAGTTAAGAGCGTTAACAGAGTCAGTACATCATGTGTGCTATCACCAATCTTTAATATAATGAAATATAAACTTTATCTCATTAAATATCAAACAAGAGCCTATCTCTAGTACTGCTGGCAAACAACTTTGAGTATTGCAGTTAGTTATTCCATCTATATATATTCTGACCTGAGCCTTCATGAAGGTCTGTTTTTCCTTTTTTCCCTTTTTTTTTTTTCCCCCCCTTTAATGCAATCTCTGCATTGTTGTACCATTCATATGTGTCATGTCACTTTGACTCTTTTCTGGCTGAGAGAGCTAAAACGAGCTTCTATTAAAGTTAGGTTAATGCCACTCCTTGTCAGCCATTGCTGTGAAACGATGCAAGGCTAACACCTCCTCTTCCAAGCTGAGGTCACTGCCAAGAGCAATGAGATTTTTTTGTACCAAAAGCATAACTGACATTTTTTTCCCACTTTTCAGTGTTTCCAGCTGAGAGTGAAAAGGGCTTTTCACAAATGAAATAAACCATCTGCTTTCTCCAGTCATACACATATACCCTTTCATTCAACGGGGACATCGGATATGTTCTGCTTGCTTTGAAGAAGTCTGTGTAGTAGAGCAAATGGGGAAAGGAGGTGAGTGAGATTGGCAACCATAATCTGTTATTTTTTTTTCCCATAAGAGGCTGTCTTGTCTATCTTCAGAATTAACAGGTATTGTTGATTTAATTATATCTATCTCTATAAAAATATCAGCAAGAGAGTACAACCTAAATTAGGCAATGACTTTTCTAGCTTTGGGCATACATAGTAATTCCTTCCATATCACCTTCTACACAAGGATTTTGGAGAACATTTTAAAACTGGGCTGGGATTCTAATCTGACTGGCTGTATATCCCAGATTTGCATACTCATCAACAGAAGAAAAAAAAGAGAATTTGGATCTACTGCAAAAGTATCTGTGGGTTTGGTATCTTTGAGCAGAAGTCTCTGTCCCTTCCTTTGACTGCTGATGCAGATGGAAGCTGATGGTGTGATTCTCACCTTTGACCCCTCCTTTGAATGCAAATAGATGTCACTAGGTGTGTTGAGAAGGTGGTGCATAATGCTCATGGAAAGCTTTTGTACTTTATGACCTCTTTGGTAATTGTTTAAGAAGACACACACCTTATTTTGGCACACAATATCTGCCTGTTCTGAGCTGAACTTTGCTTGAAACTGAGTAGAGGGCACCTCCCCAAATGGCCACCATTCACTCAGGTCTGTAAGGCTCCTTTTAAATTCTGCTTAATTTCTTAGTTTCCTAGTAGAATTAAAATTTATAGTGCTGTAAGAAATGGTGCTGGTATAAGAGGTCAGAGAATTACTTATCACAGAGGAAAACATTAAAATACAAAATCCCTTCAAGCAAAAAAAATCTCGCTCTTCTTTCCTTATGATACTTATGATTGTATTTCTTTATTGAAGTGTTGAACTTCTGTTAGTGTTTTAAAGGTTTTGCAATAAGCTGTAGAAAAATGTCTGAGGTAAGCTGTTGAGGTTTGACCCCAGCTGGTAACTAAGTACCACACAGATACTTGTTTGTCTCCCCAACAACACACGTACTCCTCACTGTGTGGAGGCAAATCAGAAAGAAAAGGTAAACCTCTTTGGTTGAGATAAGAATAATTTCATATTTGTTACAAAATATAATACTGCTTACTAATAGTACAATTATACTACTAATAAAACAATAATAATAATAATAATAATGATAGACAGGAAGACAGTAACAGAAAACAAGAGATGCACAATACAATTGCTCACTGCCCACTGACTGATATCCAGACTGTTCCCAAGGATTGGTCAGCCTTTTAGTGTTACTCTCCCTGTTTATATACTGAGCATGACATTCTGTATTATGGTTTACCCCTTTGGTCAGTTCAGGTCAGCTCTCCCTCCTATGCTCTCTCCCAATGTTTTGTGCAGCTCTTCACTGTCAGAGCCTGAGACATTTGAAAGCCCTTGACTTAGACAGCAACAGCCAAAACATCAATGTCTTAATAACACTATTCTCAAACTTAATCCAAACCACATCACTGCACCTGTTACTCTGTCCCAGCCAAAACCAGGAGAGTTTCTACTCCTTATTCCATCCTATTTGGGACTTGTATGACCTTTTCTGACCTCTGGTAGATATATACACACATAGATACAGTCTATAGACCATCCCTCCAAAGGCCCACTGAGTTCGTTGGCAGGCAGAGGTTCATCCTAGGACAGCAGGGCTCCATCACGTGTCATGGTGAATTGGGAAGGGAAATGCCATCACTCTGAATATTGCCTCTTCTTCCAGTGTGTTTACTTATGCCTTACGGTATGGAATATCCCCGTGGTCAGTTGGGTCATGTGCATGTGGTCAGGTACCACCAGACACCTAACCAATGTGGCAGCAGAAAGCAGAAAAGGCTCTGTGTGAGCCCTGCTCAGCAAGAACAAAAACTCCTTTATATTATCAGCCCTGTTTTCACTGTAAATCCAAAACACGGCCTCATATTAGCTACTATGAAGACAATTAATCCTACTGCAACCAAAACCAGAACAGAGGTCAAGAAGGATGAGACTGTCTTTTTCTCTACCATAATTATCCACTGATCTGGTTTCTAAAAACAATGCTTTTCATCTTAGAGCATTTGTTACCAAAATTGGTGNAAATGGGGAAAAATAACTTAGGAGAAACCAACTTGAGGGAATAAGGGGTAATAAGGGTAATGAATAGGGGTACATAAGAACAAACCATTATAAATCTGACTAACATAAATTATCTAACTAAACTGAACAAACTTAAAAAACAGAACACCACAGGTGCTAGTGCTGGAAACTGCAGTTCTAACCAATGCAGGCAAGAAGATATATTTTAATATTCAAGTCCTGTAATTTTCAATGATCTTGAGTTCATAAAAAAGCAAATCAAACCAAATGAAAACAAACAAAAAAAAAAACCTACCACAATTTTGGCACTTATGTGAGAAAGTAGTAAGAAAGGCAATGTTATTACAGTAGGTTCTCCTTCCTTAAGAGAGAAGATGTTATTCCTCTTGTAGCTGTGCACACTGGAACAGAAGCAGAAAGCTCTGTGAATTCGTTCTAAAGATAGCAGCCAGGTTGAGCTTGTGCCAATCTGGAGACTGTGTGAACAGACTATAGAAGCAATCAAAGGCCCTAGCTGAATTCATATGCTTGGGCGTGATTCCACATTACTCAGAGTGTGTTTAAGTTATACCTGAACTGTAGTAGGTGGTCTGTAAACTGTGGACAAGAAACTCGATGCATGGAGAAGTCAAAATCAATTAAATATTAGATCTGTTGGGGAAAAAGAGGATATCACTGAAAGAATTTTCCTGATATGTCAGCCAAAGTGTTGCGGACAAATTCTCAGAAGTGGTTGGATGGTATTTATGGGGTGAAAAGAAAATAACAAAAAGAAATCCCAAGAAGATTTAATTAACAGGATTTTCATTGCATCAGTAAATGGCAATTTTTATGTAAGAGAAAGAGCATGCTAAAATAAGCCAGAGTAATTACAGGACTGTAAAGTTCTTTTTATATTTTATGTTTTATATTCTATATGTTTGTCAAGGGAGATTTAGAAGAAAGTTTTCATTCATTTATTTTTGTTTGATTTAAGAAGCTGTTTGATGACTGCTAGATGGTACAAGGGTGTCTGGGTGTAGTAATTTTCAGACATTATATATTGGTAGAGAAGGATGCCAGTTGTTCCACTGACATTACATTTGGATTTTATGGTTGTAACTACACTCTAAGAAATACATCAATTTTCCTTTAAAGGATCTGAGCTTAAGATCATCGCTATTGCAATCTCAATAATAATGGAATACTCTGGATGAAAGCTTCCTGTGATTAGCCTGAATGAGACCCTAAATTGACATTTCTGTATTTCCACAAAAGAAACAGGATCTTTTGTTCTCTGGTAACCAGAGACTGCTAACAGTGACCAGAAACAGCAACCATCTCAAAACTGTGCCTGTTAATAAATGCCAGAAAAGCCTCTCAAAATTCAGAAAGATGGTTGAAACTCTAGTTCTGGAATTAATATTTTCTGACAGTTTCTGATCTTGATCTAGATGAGCCAAAAGCATCAATTTAATTTACCTCAGATTAATGTTTGGCTACCTGACTTCTCAGGACAAAGGTGCCCACATGACAGCCCTCTCTTAGTGATAATTCTTCTGATAACTCCTGAAGTATTGGGAAGGTGTGAGTATGCAGAGCCCAGGTTAGTCTTTTCTCCTGAGTGGAATCCTGGCACAATACTGCAAAGCAACATCCACAGTGAATAGTGGGGGACCTGTGAGTTGCCATCAACTGTGTTGTATCCCAGCCTGCATATACAAAATGCTTTTGGGTTTTTTCTCAATTACTACCTACCCTCAAAAGATGCCTTTAGGTTAACAAAGGAATTCATATATCAAGTGAAAAATGTATCATTACACTTACATAAACATACAAAAAACCCTTGAAAGGTATACAGTGCAAATTATAGCATTTCATCTGTTTATAAAACTAAACTTTTCACTGTTCTTAGGTCAAATGGAACTGAGGGTCACTTTTCACTGAGGACAGAGAAAAATAAAATATCTAAATAAGCAGTTCCTGCCTTTCAGTTGCAGATCTATTCTTTAATATCTTTGGCAAGTGCCTCTTAAAGGAAGAAGATTGTTGAAGAAAAATGTGATATCCATGAAGTAAAGCTGCCTTTAAACAGATAATTTTTTTATATTAATTTTGTTCGATTCTAAAAACTGTGGAGACCATTCTCAGACAGGGACAAGTTTTCTAAGTAGGCTGAAATGGCACCTAATTAAAGAATAGAGTTACTGAAAAAGAAAAATCTAGAGTGCTTCTTCTAGGACTAATGTCTATAAATAATTTCAGTAGTGAATATTTACATAGAACTTTGAACATGTAAAGTGCTTTTCAAGCAGCATTGTTAGTTATTTAACATATACAGTAGAATAACAGAGTTTTCAAAGGGGGTATATTTACTATTGAACAACTTAAAAAATGTTTAAAGGAAAAAAGAGGATTCCATGCTAAATTCCTAAAAAGGAAAAAATTACTATCAAAATTTTCTTAAGAAAAGATCAGCTATTAATTAATTAATTAAGATCAGCTATTATTACTCTAAAAATTTTCTTTATTATTTATTTAGAAATGAGCAATGCAGTTTTGAAAATATAGAGAATATATGGGCCTCTTCTCCATAAAAGCTTTTCAAATATTATAGAGCTTTTCCTCAGTGAGACCTTAGATATTCTGTGTTGTGTAGAAACCAGCACTCGTCACCTGCTGCAGGAGAATTTCAATAGATAGAATGTTACTATTGGAGTGATGGCATGGGTGAATATTTACATTTCATTAATCACAGTGGAATTTATCATGAGCTGAGATGCATTTCTAATAATTAGCCTTTCCAAATATTTAAGCTACCTTTCTTTTGAGCAGTTCAGTATGCTGTATTGATGACATTAATGCAAGCACTGTTTCAAACTCCTACGTTTCTCAAAATAACCCCAAAAAACCACCACTAGAAAGAAAAAAATAAGAAGGATGTTGCTAAAAGCTCAAAGCATTTTGATAACAAACAGAACATTTTGTTTGTTTGCTGAACCAGTATGATAGCATTCTCCTTTGTCTCAACACTTCTGGCCATCTTGTATTCAGTCTTTAATTCAAAAAGTGAAACTGTCTTATGAAGTAGTGAAAATAAAGAAGGGAAAAATTTGGCACTCTTCAAAAGAATAGAAGTGTAATTAACTACCTATCCTCTTGATCAAATTCTGATGATACTTTATGCTTAATTCCAGTTCTCCTTAAAGCTTCACTGAGTGTAATAATTCTCACTTTCTCTCCAAATGTACTCACTGATACAAGTCATAGGTGGTATTAAATGTCTGCTGTCTTCCACTCAGTTCCAAATATACTTCAGAGTTTCGGGGATAGAAATAGAGCTGAATTATGGCAGAGTTTTTTTCACAAGTGCAGTAGAAGTTACAGGTCACAAGAAAGCTTTCCAGTGATACATCTTCTCTTCTGGATCCGTTTGTTCAGACTTCTTTATCTTTGTGTAAAGAATCTCTGAAAGCAGAATAAACAGAACTTTCAAATATTAAGCAAATATTTATTGATTAATGTACAGAAGATGTCTAGGATTTAGCAATCTGTCAGTCTAACCCTTCATGTACTCACCTCCTCTACACAACACCTGAAGAGTCTTTGCCGCCCAGAGAACCTCAGCCAAATGGGAAACTGATGACCTCTATAACGGCTATAAGTTAGCTCTTCCCTGTTGCTGAGATGTAATTTTCAACCAAAAACCCAACCCCAGCCAGATTCACAGGGTTTTTCCCCATAGATATTCTACATTCCCATGAAGGAATCTCTTTCTTAGCTCCCTGATTTGATAATGATTTCATGTTAACAGCATAACTTCTTGATTTCCCATCCATCTATGAACTTGCTCAGAGATCTTCCTTAGTAGTTTGAGGTCTTGGATATGTGCAGTGTCAGAGCTAAGCCTGTGGTCCTTGGTTGACAGGCAGCAGGAAGAAAGCAGGGTGAAGGATTTACCTATTACAGAGAGAGAGAGGTCTACTCCAGGAATAATACAGGGTTTTTCCTGCCCTCTGTACAGGAAAGCTAAACAAAGATCTTAGTCTCCCAGTGATCAGGTAAGTGAACAGAAAGAAGATGTAGGTCTTAATAGGTAAGTGTTCCTGGGCAGGAGAGTATGATTGAAGAGCTTTTAGAAATAGGAAAGGGTATCATGTGTGGTGTAAGAGAGAGGTTATTACCTTTTATTCACCCCTAGGAAATAATACCTCCTCTGTTCTCTTCATTCCGCGGAGGCTTTCATGCTGGCCTTCTTCAGAGTATTTTTCTGTTCATGTCTCTCAGCAAAATTCCATCCAGTTTTTAGCAACTCTCAAAAGGCATCTGAGCCCACAATGAAGAAAATGGATTTGATTACTTAATACATAAGTAATATAAAGAGATTGTAGGTTTTATTTTGCTTGCAGGTTACTGCAAGGTCTGCATTCGTAATTTCTGATATATGATATCTGGAGTGATGGTGAAATTTCCACTAGTTAATTGGCTTTTTTTAAATTTTGAAATTTTAAAATCTCTGATAAACTTAACACATGATTTATACAGGAAAGCAGAGTTATAATTACTCTCCCTGAAGCCTGCAGTCTCTTTCTACCATTTCTAACTTCTACTACTCTCTTACTCTGATCACAGGATACCAGTTTACTGTATTAATGAGACTGAATTATGAAATGTTTGTTATATCATTTGAATAAAGTTATTGTAAAAAGCATGAAGCCATATATAATTTAGAAAATATTTAAATCTTCAGTTGAAGACCTAAGTTTTATCAGGTCTTTATCAACATGAGCAAATTGAAATCTCTGCAGATAAATTGAAGACTTAGCTAGAAGCAGCAGTGGCTCAGAAAGCATAGACTTGGTAAGTGTCTGATGGCAGAGTATATGCACAGAAAAATCTTTAGTGACTACTGTTTTCTGTTGTCTGTCTCTTTCCTTATACTTCTTTTCTAACTTTTTCTCTGTCTTCTTTTCTTGCATAACAGACATGTTGCAGTAGTCAGAAAGACCTGTGGGACCACTTGTGTGTTTTACTTCAAATCCCCTTTATAACATTCTCTCTGAAGAAAAGAATTCTAAAGGGAACTAAATATTATTCATCTGAAGATAGCTTTGTGATCATTTTTTTCTTAGTTCCTAACCAGAACAAATATTAGTTCTAGGCAATCTTCAGGGAACTTCTTAACACAGCAAAGTAGTTGTTACTGTTTATGCAACTTCCAGTCTTATTTGCTTATTTTATTTTGACTTTTGATTGTTTAGTTTCTGCATCTTTTCTTTTTAGACTTCACTAAGTTTTCCAGACACTTCTATTACTGAAAATAAAGCATGTTTTGTCATTTGTCTGAAGGATTTAATTTCTGTATGATTTTTTTTTACCTTTGTTGTTTAGTAGAACATATAGGATCATTCAATGCAAATTTTCATTCTAACACGGCATATCCATTCTCTGAGACAAACACAGCAATTTAGCAATTGCCTTAATATTCAGAGCTTTATTAATATTATCCATTTTGACTTTTTCTTAAAAAAGAAGATGAAAACGTCATCAAAGAAAGGGTCTTGAAAAGCAGTACTGAGCTGAGAGGAATTAACTCATCATCAAATCAGCCACAGGTGGAAGTAAAGTAAAGTAAGGGGGTAAAGTACCCCTTCTCCTTTCCTGGGCTGATACTTAAGGATCAATCTTTTAATAGTACACATATTCCAGAAGTTTACCTGAAGCACTACAGAAGGCGTAGAGAAATAGCCAAAGGACCTTGCCGAGAGATGTAAACACTGAACACCATTTCAATTGTTTTTATTGCAGACCTGGGGGAATTGTGTATGTATAACTTTTGTATTAGCCAATGCTTTCCCCACATGAATTTAAAGAAGTCCTGACAGTTGTTCCAATTTAATCATTACATTGTTCATTTGGAAGATAAAAATGCACAATTCTAGTTAAAGCATCAGATGATCTTTGCCAAGCTCTGTGCTGCTTTTCTTACTGGTTTCATGACATGACACGGGCATTCCTAGGCACTAATAGCAGTTCCACTTGTAGCTACCTCCAGAGGCAGTGTGCTGAGCTTCACATCCCACTTAAAAGTGTGACCAACTCAGAAGCAGGGTTCACCTGAAAGCAAAGGGCTCAGTCCCCTGGTAAGCTGGAAAGGGAGTTCAGGGTTGTTATGAGTAGGAAGCAAAAGAAAGGCACAGAGTTAGACTTGGATCACACACTGTCTCTGTGAACTGAGATCTCCACTGGAGAGCAAGCCCTGCATGTTCTGTAGGGAGGTTTAACTTTATCTGTCATGTAACACTGGCAATGCATGCATTTTATTTTACTTTAAGTGTCTGGATGGAATTGTTCCTGCTGTTCACAATTCTGGGGGGAATATCTATGCCAAATCACCTAAAGTATGTGACTAGCACTGGGAACAGTAAGTTGTTCTCTAAAGTGTTACTTGGGCAGTCACAGCTCTTCATGTGCTACCTTCTGGCTAATACTCTGACATGGGCTTATATTGGGTTAATGACAAAGAAGAAACCTAAATGCAGGATGTCTGAAATTGTATTTTAATGCTCTTGACAGAGTAAGGTAATCCTTTTCCAGAATCACTCTATCTGAATAAGGAGAAACAAGAACAGATTGCTATATCTTCATCTTTATATGCATTGTTACAAAGGACTTGACATCCCATATGATTTACTTTAACTTGTGTTCTGTTCTGCTTTTTCCAAGAATTATGCTACTCTCTTGGTTTGTTATCTTGATTGTTATCTTAAGAAGAAAGTCAATTATCACTATCCTAAGTGTCTTTTGCCTCTGTGCCAACTTTTACAGTTCTGTTCCTCTTCTTTGTAACACATGACCTCTAAAAAATCTGATCCTGGCTTATTCACTTTCCCAGGTGATTCCCAGGTCACTTTGTTAAAGCTTTACTGCTTTAATAGCAAAGGGTCAAGAAGTTTTTAGTTTTCCATTGCCTCTTTACCATTTTGGTTTCCATTTTAATGTTTGTTTTACCTCTGTAACCAATTAAAAATATCCTGGTTTTTTTTTTTTTTGATTTGGTTACTATCTACTCACAAGCCACTGTTTTCATGAAGTTTGGTTAATAAACTGTGTTGTTCTATGTCTTACGTTTCTTATGCTGTTAATAAGAATGATCACAATAGATGCTATAAGGTCAGTAATTTTGATTACTATTCATTAAATTACTTGCACTGAAGTAATTGCGCTCTTCTCCGGTGTTCAGTTCTAGGAGAGCTTTATTTAGTCAGCTGGTACTTTCTGGTAATTCTATCTTCATGAATATTAAATATCCCCTCAGACAATAGTTTCAATCTTACCTTAATGCCTTTTATATAAGACATTTCAGCGTGCCGCTGCTGCAATATTTGAGCTATAAGACATTTCTGAGGGAGATGTAAATGTTAGGCTTCAGGGGCCCTTGGCTTTGGCAGTGAAGCTTTCACTGCAAACCTGAATTCACACATTGCTTAGTTCTTCCTCTGCAGCAGTGTGTCTGTGAAGCTGCTCTATGAAAGATATGAGCTATAATTTCCACCTCTTTCTTTGCAGAGCTGGAAGCTTTTAGGTTACTATCTTGCCCTATATATTTCTGTATGAGTAAAAAAGGACTTGCTACAGATATCCTCAGGTTTTTGATGATGAATTTAACTATAATTTATAGGCTAAACTCTATATTATATCAGCAGAATAAAATTTTTTTACAAGTAATTTTCTCTTGCAAGATTTAAAGTATGAATATCGAAGTGTTTGTGATTTAAACACATTTTTTGTGTGTATTTTATCAGCTGTAAGATGGATGGGTAAGATATAGATATACAGTTCTGTAACAGTACATGTATTTCTGTTAAAAGACTTAGAAATAATGAGTCCCTCTACATAATAATGCACTATATTCTCGAGTTTCCCAACATCTACAAATCTTTCCTAGTGGTTTAAGTGAAGGTCTGAGACCTGCAAGTCAGTGTGACTCACAGAACAAATGAACTGCACACTTTCTGTGTCACACCAAGACAAAGTGGGTACAGGGCTGGAAAAGAAATTTTGTGTCATCTTTAGAGTCCTTGGAAACTGCAGACAACAGTGGAACTGCAAATAACAAATAGCAGTAGTTCTTTCTTATAACTAATTACTTTTTTTCCGCAGTTGTTCTAGTTCAAAGCTTTTTTTCAGAACATCAATGTTTTTAATGGCTAGAAACCTTCCTCTAATATCTACCTTAGATTTATTCATAGACTATTTATACTCATTTATTATTTTGCCAAAATAATTCTTAAACTTTAATAGCTCTTTGCTTTCTCTGGTGCTTATTCACTTGAACAAGTGATAGAGAACAATAAACACCCCTTCTCTTCTCTTTCTGGATTAAACAGGCCAATCATTTTTAGTATCCTAAATCAGGGTCTCCAGTCACCTGTTCATCCTTGTAGTGTTTTTCTGCAGGTGTTCTTTTTCAAATTGATCTTTCTTAAATGGCAGATCAGGCTGACTATGAACAAGCAGTAATTTCAGAGACTCTGGCTTGCAACACATACAGGTATTTGCTTAAATTGAAAGCTGCCATCTTCAGTGGCAATGGTACAGAATTAAAATAAACCAGTTCTCAAATGTTTTGTGACAAGGGGATCACGGCTTTAAAAGGTAGGATGGAAGATAAAAGAATATGTCTGCTCAGTTCCTGAAATCTCAATCATATCCATTTACTTATTTTTAATAATAGACATTTGGCAAAGCTTTTGAGGCAACACTGAGTCTCCTGGTTACATGGCTTTGGACTGCAATCATGCAGGTTTTTCTGTATGCAATTTTCTGACACCATAACAAATAACATCACATTTGTTAAAAAGCAAGCTCCTAAAATGCATATATTACTTAGCAGCTGAAATACAATTTTAAAACAATCAGCCTTTCTTTTGTAGCTGGAAACTAGAGACATCAACAATTGTTATACAGGAAGAAAAATAAAAAGTTAGCAACTGTTATAGAGGCTTTTCTGGGTGTTCCCTATCTGCTCATGCCAAAGACACTTTAGTGTTCAAAACCCTTTGATTACAACTAATTCATTCATTATTTTTTAGATCAGGATTTATATAAATGCAGTTTTCTCCTTTCAGGACAATGCTTTGTCAGTCTTAGCAATCTATATATAGAGGGATGGGTACTAACCCTATACAATATACCTTAGTGTGAGATCAGACAAGCAGTTATCATAATCAAGAACAAGATAAATCAAAGTGCATGGTTTTAGTTAGTTTTGCTGATTTCTGTGTATTTACATATACTGCAGGGGAGAATATATCTTGCAAAGCTAAAACACTGCCCAGTGCAGCAGCAGAAGGAACAATTTGATATTTTTGCTAATTACAGAAAGATTTAAATCTCTTAAGTCAGTTTTCATAAAAATGTTCTCTTACTCTGATCTATTTGAGCAAAAACATTATGCTATGCACGTCTGTTTGTTTTTCTTGTTTAAGACATAGAAGTTTGGTCATTAAATAGAAAAACTTACAAAAAAGATTTCTGAGCACAAGAAATACCAATGTTTTTCTCTTTCAAAACTTGAGACGCAGACACCCAAAGGAACATGTAACTGTTCTAGACTGGCAAATCTGAAGGAGGCAATTTAAATGGAAAATGAGGCTTTTTGTATTTTTTTTTTTCCTTTGAGCTTTGGTTTTCTTTTTTTCTTTCTGTTATTCTATGATCAAGTAGTGAATGTACATGACAGAAATGGAGTCTATTTTTCAGCAACGCTTTTCTGTAGTTACATCATGGACATTTCCTGTTCCCTGAAAATGGAGGTTGTCTGAAGACTTTTCATTTGAATCAAAGATTTTCTAGCTTGGGAGGGTGGGAAATCAAGGTGTTTAATCTTTTCTCACATATGCAAATTTAATGCAAATTTTTAAATAAGAACCAGACAGTTTTCATAATATGTTCCAGCCTTGTATGTTATATTGCTATTTTTTTATCTATTTCTCAAAACCCAAGATGCACAGTCATTTTGAAATTCTTTGTACAAATTTTATTGCTAACCTTGTCTGGCTGTTAGCAAAATTTGAACATATGGGCGGTCAGATCAATAGATTTCATCCTTCAGAAATAAATTTGTACAGCTGTAAACTTATTAACTTTGCTTTTCTCTTTTTAAGAGGTAGGAGCCAGATGAGTCATGAAGGCTCAAGGGAGCTTAGAACTAAAGGCAGAGATATGCCCTTAAAGCTCTTAAAAGAAGTATTAATTATGTCATGGTTTTTTAGAAGCTCAATGTGTCAAATACACCCACCAGAGATCTCACTGTGACAAAATCAATACAGTTCATGAAAAGTCTCCCTTTTAATTTTCATTTTACATATGGAATGAATAAGACCCTCAGGCAGATAAATACTAAATCAGTACAGTTAATTTGCTATAATTGAAACTCTTGACCCTTAAAAGATGAAGGAAAACCAGGGAATTTTCAAGTCTTGCTGCTAGTTTTCAATGCTGTAAAACCAAAAGAAAACATGGTGAATTGTCATGAACTGTCTCTTCAATATGGACATTTTTTTACTGCAGATACTAAATATTCTCTATGGTGCACATATATGAATACTTGTAATTAGTATTTCAGTAATATACAGCAAGAAATAAAATCAGTAACAATAATTCAAATAAATTTTAAACATTGAGGTCAGCCTAGAGTAGAAAAGGAAAGACTTTGTGAAAGACCTCAATCGGTAGTACCATGAGGAAAACTACATCTCATTAGCAATTAGCAATTCAATATGTTGAGGCAGCAGAAGAAGCTTTAACTATGTGGAATAAAAACTTGCTGAAAAAAAAATAACTGTGCTTAACATTTGAGTGGTAATACCCAGTAGAGTGCTGAAGAAGTGATCCAAACCCAACTTCAGTTTCCATCTTGCCAGGAGAGACAAGTCAAGAGGGTATTATCAGATAGAGGAAATCTTTAAAGCTTTCCCTTGATGCTGCTTCTCTTTTCTTCTGCTCTCTAGAGGTAGGAACAGCAGCCAACTGAGTTTTCTGGGTACCACTTGCTGCTCTTATATCAATTCTTCATCTTTTCCTGGGGAAGGACAGCAAGCTAGATGGCATGTCACACTGGCCTAAATCTCATTTCTGTGGTGTCCGTGGGCTCACAGAGGACTGTATGCAGAAACTAAATGCAAGAAAATCTAAAAGAAATGTTTTTACAAAAGCCCCACAGAAGGAAAATAAAAACTTGGAGAACTAAAAGTAGCAAAAATGCATTAATCCAGAATGTTTGAGGGCCAATTTATTGCAAGAAGATTTTGTGATATTGGTGAATGTAATTTTTTTCTTTGAATTAAAATTTTAGTATATGTCTCTTTTCTCAACTTGAAAAGCAAATAGGTATTTTCTAAGGTAATAAATAGGGGATTTGGTAAAATTCTACATCAAATTTTTAAACTCTATGTGACATCCTAAATGAAAATACTTCACAGAGGTTCTAATAGCCTCCCATAATGCAATATGGATTAACCATTTGTATTTACAAATTTTGGATAAAAGCCATAAAAATAATAAAGTGTTGTTCAAATCAGTGTAAAGAAAAATCCATAACTATTTACATGTTCTCTCCCTAAAGTCCAACATTTGGAGCCAGACTTAATGTAGACAGTTATCTATGTGGCAATAAAGACTGGTTGTTATTAATATTTGTTTCTGTGAAAATTTGTAGATGATAATTACTACTTTTACTATGTTCCATGTAATTAAGATAGGTATTATTACCCTTCTCTGCATTGTACAGACAATAGTAAATGAAAGATATGTTTAGAAGACAAATCTATCTGGAATTTTAGGAGAGCTTTTATGAACAGACCCATTGTCAAAATGCAGCTTTACTGTTACCAGGACTTAATATTATCTCATCAGGTTCATCCTAAAGCAAGTAATCCAGAGAAAGATAGAAATAGATTTGACAGTGAATAACAAAATCTTGCATGCAAACCCAAGAAACTGAAATTGTTTATTAGCTCATAGAAGTTCATGCCAATTAAACCCACAAATTTTCAGGACTTCCATCTGTAGATTTAATGTGTAGATCTGATGTGCGTATGTATATACATACACACACAATAATTAAAAAATAATTTTAGCCTTCACCTTAGATTCACCTTCTTCACCCACAAAATTCACTGATTTTCATTACAGCCTAGAATTAGGATTTATTAAGGAAAGTACAATGTAGAAAAGAGCTTCAAACCTGTGGAGTGGAAGCAAGCTGGCAATCTGAAACATGGCTCTTAAAAATAACAGAGAGTTTTTCTCAGGAGAACACAATTGTTTGGAGAAAGGCCTGTACAGGGATCAGAATGAAATTGTTGTCATGACCCAGATGGAAGCTGGGAGCCTACATCTCTGGGCAAGCAGCAGCAGCACACCAGCCCATGTACCAGCTTACAATTTTGGAACCTGATCAGAACACCAGTCCAGCCCCTTGAAAGTACAGAGTAAAACAAAGAAAATCTGCACCAGCTGTCCAGTGTCTGCCATACACATCTCATGGGGAGAATGTGCAAACCTAATGTGGTTTGTGGGGAGGGAAGATACAATTTGGCTCTTGGATTATGATGGTTATGATCTCTTCAACCAGATACCAAAAGCTTTTGAGTATAATGGGTGGGTTTTTTTCCATGTTTGCCCAATCTGCCACTGGAAGAAAACTCCAGTTCTGTGACAAAAAAAGACATATGGCCATCTGCACAGCCAGGATGATGAAAATTTTTTTTCATACAGAAAGGATATAAAATCAAAGCAGGCAGTTTAACTGGGGCTTAACAGAGAAAATATTTGAGAGCTTACCTAATTATCACAGCTAATGATCTCTTATGGTATTTGATATGGCAAAGTTCCCTTTGGGGAGCAAATGATGAATGTTTGAATTACAACCCCCAGCCTAAGAAGAGTATAAATACACTAGGTTATGTTCTTTCATCATTAGATAACATATCTTGTTAAAAAACATGGCATTGTTTGTGAGAAACTGAGGAATTTAATAAGATGGGTTGGTTAAGACTAAAGCATAACTATGCCCCAAATTTAGCCTCCAGCATGTCCTACCAACTTCTAATTTCTTGACTCCTTTATGGAAACTAAACCTACAGGAACCTGTCCACAGTAAAAGGAGACAAAAAGGTGTTAAGTATTGTATGGTATATCAAATGGAAATTTAGACAGACTGTCTTGGGATAAAAAATTTAAGTTAAATAAATGTGTGACCACTTCAAAGTGTATTAAATGTAATAATCCACCAAACAACTTGTGAATTATACCAGTGGCTGTAAGAACGAAGGAAAACAAGAGAACATAGCAGTTTACTGTAAGGAATACTGCACATAATATAATTGAATTAAATAACTGTGAACAATATAACAATCTTCCTACCTGTCCTTAAAATTCCATATATTTAGAGAGGAGATAAGCCAATGTGGTAGAGATCTCAATGGACCTTTTCTTTACTTATCCCACTCACAATGCAAATATATTTGCTCTTTTTTTTGAAAATGAAATGGCTTTGCTGTACTGTACACACGCAAAGCAATTTATTAGCCCTCATATCTAATTTTTCACGGTCTAACCCAATGCTGAATGCTATAATTGTACCAACTTCCAAGAGATATAATCATTCCCAACTGTGGTATCAGGTAAGGTCTATCCTTCCCTATCTGGCAGTTCTGTGGGTTACCTGTCCACCGCATGGCCTTTGGTCTTGGCTCAAATCCACATCCACTATGACTTCTTTCTAGCAAATCTCCAATTTGAATGTTGATGGCATGTTCCATATATGATAAAAAGGAAATGGCTGTAATGAATGCAAGCATGAATCAAATATTTTTTTGTATTGTTACTCAGAAAAAGTTACTGTCAGACAGTACTAAGCAAATCCAACTTTCACTCCCAGAAATTAAGATATCCACTAAATCACCAGTATTTGTAGTCTGTGTCTTCTCTTTACAGCCTCTTGTTTCAGTACTGTCACTTTTTTTCTGGTTTCCTACTCAGAAAGCAGTTAGAGCAGAAATGTGACTGTATTCAAAGACTGATTTTGATCTATTTTGCCTTTTTATCAATAGGTCCATCGTCAATTTCCTCACAACACGATGAGAATCTGAGAAGTTTTATTAGTTTTTGAAATTTTCACTGATAAAAGTGTATATCTATAAGAAACTCATTCTTTGATTTCTGCACTGAATATATATGGATTTTTTTACCCCAGATTGCCATATTTCCCAGTATGTTATCTTACGTTATTCTCTGTCAGTTTGAAATGTCCAATTTTCATAACAGAAAATGAATGTTTCATATTAATATAATAGCATATCTTGTACATCTCCCCCATCTTTGGTTTAAGCAAGCCTGCTTGTGTCACACAATTGGTCTGCTTACGCAGGTAGGTTTTTGCAGAACAGCAGTGACACCAAAGATTTGAATCCCAGACAAGAAGTGTAGGCCCCAGCATGAGTAGAGATGCTTTATTTGTGCCTCGATTTTTAGTGAATTGGAATTTCTGATTGAGAAAGTAAGTAGTTTAGGCAATTTAAAATGAGCAATACAAATTAGGTCTCTTAACCTTTCTTCTTATCATCTGCCAAAAAAATTAAATTTGTTTGCAGTAGAAGTCAAGTTATATGAACAACTTATTTCCCTCTCTTATCCTAAATTAGTAATTTTTAGTCCCTTCCCACCCCTTCTTTTTTCAGTCTATTTATTAATGCTATTTCAAGGGGTTTTTTCTGAAGTCTTTTGATAAACACTCTAGACATTCTAATGAGTAAATTGTAGTTTGGAACCAGGACACCATGTTATTTGAAATGGAATCACTTCACATGAAGATTCTAGACAGAACACAGAAAGTGTTCAAAGTGGTTCATCGGCATTACAGGTTCTTTCATATAGGCTAATAAGTAAGCAGATTTCTTATTCTTATTCTTTCAATTAACTTTTTTTTTTCTGTATATTATAATGTCTGAATGCTTTCTGTGCATGCATACTAGTCTAGCATGCTTTCTACATTTTGGGTTGGATGGTTGGTTGGTTTTTTTTAGAGACTGTTAAGAGACATTTATTAACAACTAGTGAGGTTTCTTTTCTCCTTTTTGCTTTGGAATTCCAAATGCAAATTGCATGATTTGTTTTCACATAAAAACTTATTTTGAAGGAAGTGCAATTTCACTATCTTCTCTTTTTTGTTAATTTTTTTTTTAATATATGGCCTATCATGTGTTGAAGTTAACCATCAGCCAAGATTAAAAGTGCTTACTTTTCTCTGACCTCTGGTTCATGCAATCACCTTTCACTGTAACATTTCCTTTGCAGTAGTTAAATACATATTTGTTTGTTCCATTCTTTAACACAGAAAATTAATGCTTGCTAAAAATACAGACATGCTTGCAAAAATTATTACATGAATTCTTAGTCCTAGAAATACTAATTGCAAAAAGTTCCAGTCATTCATAAAGAATATCAGTAGTATACAAACCAACTTCTTTTATAAACAAAAAGAATAATTAAAAGGAGATAATACATATAAGCTCTTTCAGCAGCTTTTGATGATATTTTAGTAATAAGTTGCATTTACTGAATTAGACAATAAACTGTTTCTATACTTTGTTAAATCATTATGAATTGTTCTAGGGAATCACCAGGAGGTATGGTAAAGTCGGGCAAAGTCTGGCAAAGAGTTTGGATGATGCCAGTCTTATTGAAGGGAAAAAGAAAGACAGAATGAAAAAAAACACATTTCTCAGAAACAGGCTGGCAGAAATTATCACAGAAACAAATTCCTAGAAGGTCACCAGCAGATTAGTGACAGTTACCCTAGACCTGCCAAGAAGAAATTCTGCTAAAACTATCACACTCCCTGTGGTGGCAGAGGCTCAGACCTTGTGGACAGGGATAAAGACCCAATGTATGTGTCCTCAGTAAGGCTATTGATATCATCTTATAAAAAGCAAAGGAAACAGCTGAGATGAAATTTTCTTTGGAAAACTGCATGCAGGCAGTGATGCATAGTTAATATCAGGGTGAGAGGGGGAGCAGAGGGCAGTTCTTATGGTTGTTCAAACTCATCCTTGCTCTCCTTTTATTTTCATATTGAACTGAGAACAGCTTATTGAATTTCCATGCATGCAGCACAAAGCTGAGGGAGACTGCAAGCATAGAGAAGGGAGGTTTTGAATTTATTGTGATCCTAGCAAGTTGGAGGAATAGTGCAAGATAAACAGTGTGTAATTGATTAATTGATTAAGGTATTTTTGAGGTGTATTTATGGACGAAGGCCTGTGATTGCTCCTCTGTCTGAATTGAATTTAGGACTGTCCAGGTGCAGCAGCATTTCTCATTTCACATTCAAATAGCATTTCTCCAGGTGGGATTATATGCCATATATTTAAAGCAAAAGATCTGCTTAGCTGTGTGTGGTGAGGCAGGACCATGTCTGATGTCTGCTTGCCCATCCCCAGCATGTCACTGCCTCAGTGATCACCTACATTATCTGGGAAATAATTCTCATGATCACAAGTCTTAAAATTGAGCCATAATCCAGAAAAGTGTTTGACAGCAGAGATTTGAATCTGTTAGGATGACATAAAACCTTCAAAAGTAGTTGAATGGAGAATTTTAATATTTAATACTTGTTTTCAGTTCTAAACAATGAATGTACAGTATCTATAAAAATACAGAGCTATGAGAATGTGAATAAAGCACTCTAGAGGCAACCAAGCTGTCTTTCTGCTTGCTGGGTTGGAATAACACTGGCTTGCCATATTGTGCAGGATCACTCTGAAAACTTTGTACACCGGGAACTTTATGATATTACTGAGTGGTGGCTGGGTTTGAGCTTCCCAGCTCAGAAATGCCCAGACTGCAAGAAGCGAATTTCACCTCTGTTATCTCATACTATTCATTGAGAGAAACCGTGCCTGTAGTGGCAAGATTGGCTGTAACTCACTGAATTCTAGTGCAGACAGGCGGGGCCAGCTCTCCTCTCCATGGGAACAGTGCCCTCTCCTGCTCTACCTGGTGCTGTCTTGCCCTGCAAAATGCATCTCCTCCTTTGCACATACTTTACATGAGCATTCAGATGGGCAGTGTGCAGTCACTCAGGCCCTCAGCAGCAGGAAAGATAAAGAAGCCTTTCACCACCAAACCCTTCACCAAAGACAGGTGCAACCAATCTGCAGGTTGCTCAGATTACATTAGTTATTGACACCATCATGGTTGGAAATAGTTTCCTCTCTACTGTCCTATCCCCCACAGAGGCATTGGCTAATGATTTTTAACTTACAAACATCACGCCTCATTTCAAAAAACAAACATGAACAGTCTAATCCTACAAATTGGAATTGTCTTTGGTTATGCTTTTGTTGTGTTTTTATGCTTTGATAACAAGTTTAAAAGCTTTGGCTTCTGTGCTTATTCCACAAAATAAAGTGGCCCTTCTCAAGTTTTTGAGCACTCGTAGACTGAGCAGTTGACAGATTCTCTTTTATATTTTCATTGAGGCTCTGACACTACTTGTTGGTACTATTCCTTCAAAATGCTTTTGATATTAGCCTCAACAGCAACCAAAAAGCTATATTAAAATGGCTGGGGGAAGGGATTGGTGAGAGGGAGAGAGAAAGATTACAATCTAGTCAGTGTAATAACATTCTGACATCAGCTCTAAAAACAAAGAAATTCATTTATCAAAAAGCCAAAGCTGCACCTTAGTAAAATTTTCAACCATATTTTTTCACTTGCATTTCCTTTAGTTTTTAATGTCTCAGATTTGCAAATTCATATAGATAATTGACTATTGGGGATGCAAGGGAGAAACACTGGAGTTCTTTGAGTAGAGTGGTTGCATAAATGCATCAACCTGCAAATTCAGAAGAAAAGCACACCATGGACAAGAACCCTGTTGCTGGGAGATCCTAGTTTAACAAATCTTTAGACGCAGCCATTTTTTAACTCTTAACTGGAAAATGAGCTGCTTGTTACCACAGTATTTTTCATATCAAGGCAACCTGCCAAAATATCACAAGTTCGGGTTTGACTTCAAAGAATAAAGTATTTTGGATGAATCTTGGGGCATTTTTCCTCCTTTTTTTTTTTTTTGATATTTTATCCTTTGCTTTGTCACCTGCACTGTGCCTTCTTAGTCTTGATTTTTGCTGCCTCTATCTTAATATCTTTCTCTCAAAATAGGTCTTACCATCCTGAGCAATAGAAAAGAACATGACATAGCAAAGACACTATGTATGAACCATAGGTACAAAAGGTTGAAAGAATTCTTGAAGAGAAAGGTTTTAAAAATCTGATTATAGTACATACTCATTAAAAAGATCTAACAGTATTTTATCTCTTATAATGTTTAAACTCTGTGTACATATACAGTGAAAATCCTTCCTTAGGTATTGGAACAGCTCATCTAGGTCATAATTCCTATGTAATAATTCAATGTAAATAAAGTGGGTTATTTTGCTGCTGGTTTGTTCATCTTGGTGAGGTTTTTTGCTTGTTGGTTTTAAGGGTGATTAGCCGTGCATTAAAACAAGTAGCCACTGGATTTCTACCCTCTGTGGCAGTGAGTTCTGAGCCTTTTTGGCTGGACTGTGCTACATTCAGCAAAATTCTCAGTGGATGCATTGATAACGTCTGTTCATTTCTCAGCAGCTGTCTCGTGAAAATTGACAGGTGACCTTCAAGGCAATTATGCAGCTTTCTTTGTTCAGTTATGTTGATAGATAGGTATTTAGGCTTTCATTCTTTTATCCAGTTTTCTATTACTTCTTTTCGCTTCTTTTTTGGTCTCCTCTTCAATACTTATTTTCTGTTGAAGGTTTTCCATGCTTGATGTCCATCATTAGGTTTCATTATTATTTAATAATGTTTTGTTCTAAGTGATATTTAAAAGCATGGGACTATTCAGACTACAGATATTTGAACAGTGAGTGTGTGATATAAAATAGGCCATCACAGGTGCTAAAGTTTATGCTAAAATATTCATATATTTGCATGTTTGGAAATACAAAAGCATATTTTTTCATAATATGTAAGGTGAATCAGTTCATTCTGTACATTGCATTAAATTAATTCCTAGTCTCTTACAGACAAAATAAAGCAGTTGGGTTTTCTTCCTGATTTAGCTGGAATTATTCAAATCCTCACATAATTTGTTGGTTTTCTATTGACAGTCAGCAACCATTGTTACTGGAATCGTTTACACTAAAACCAGCCTCGACTTAAATGAGGTTCTCGCTAAGATCTTTTTCCTCTGACATACTGCAGATGAAAAATCCTATATTTCAATACAGGCTGTAATGAAGTCTTAGTCTGAAATTATTCCGTCTCTGAGAGGTAGCAGGTATCTTTTTAAGGCATTGAACACTTGGTAGAACTGTTTAGAGATATAAGTCACCAAAGCCTCTTCTTTAAATCAGTGCAATGCACACTCAATCTTTAAAGAAAAAATGTCTTAAAATGCCTTGAAAAGGGCGAAAACTTAGAAGCAATTCAGCTCTCTCTTATACCATCCTCTTTTCTTAATTATTCTTTCAAGTTTCTATCCAATTATTGAAAAGGAAGCAAAAACATCTTATGTGATGTGGAAAATAATGTTTAATTAAGATGTGTTATTGAGATAGATATGAAGAGTCCTTCACTTAAATTGGATTTATTGCTTCCACCTTGTTAACCTTTATCCTCAGTCACTGACCATTTTGTTACACAGTGGGTCACAGATTTCGCATTTATGGCTTTTCTAAAGTGCACTTGTCAACTTCCACTATAAAACCTGACATTCATATCATCTTGGAAGCTTGATAACAAAGTGCTGCAAGTGCCCAGCATGAGGCTGCAAATATAAAAATGTATTCCACAACACTAAGGGGATGCCATGAGTATCCTTTGCTAATTATCAGGGGAACAAATGGCCTTAGATTGATGTGGCACAAGGAAAACACTGCAGGTTTGTAGACTGAAAAAAAGAAGGTTTTCAAAAGGCTGATTATATAGAGATAACTCTTGGAGTACCTCTGGCAGCACTATTTTTAAGCAAAACAGAAGAATGGAAATAAAAGGCTGGTTCTGTCATTGTCCACAGAGAAGCATAAGGAGTAAGTGGGTTTTTCAGGAAGATTTAAAATACAAGAACTGCAGTCCTCAATGGAAATGGTCAGCCCAAAACCCATCAGTTTTTAATGTGAAATTTAAAATACGTTTTTTTCCCACGTGCACCACTTTACAATTCTTTACACTAGACTTCACAAGCTATTTTCATTACTCAAGCAGTCTCCTGTAGAAGATTTCTAGTCCTTCACTGTGTGCCCTTATCCTTTCTCTCTGGAATACGATTGCATCAGATGCATGCTTTGTCACCTTGCTGCTCTGCCTACTCTTCCACAGCCTCCACGAGTGTGTTAGTCAGCACAAATGGAGCCAAGAGCCCACCAAATTCCACTGGTGACCTCCCTGCCTTCAGGATTCCCTGTGCTTCTTTTCTAGCTCCTATCTTTGGAACAGTCATTCTCACATTACAGAGTTATCCCTTTTACCCTGTCATTGTTCTTTTGAATCACTGAAGAGTCACTGTAAAAAGCCAGCTGATATAGGGATGTCAAGGTAGGAAAGAAGTAAGGAATTAAAATTGGAGGCAAGCATCTATCTCAGGTTTCAGGAAGGGAATCCACACACGCATTCCCCCCACTCCTTGCCTGCCACCACTGTTGTCCAAGCCAAATTCATTGTTTGACCTTTCTGTAAAATTTTCCAAAGGAAAAATATCTTGGCCCCAGGGCATTCAGAGATGGGAAAAGTGACAAAATACATACAGTTGAAAAATAAGCAAAGCACATAATGTTTGCTTTCTGTTACAGCTTTGGCAGTGATCTGTGTCATCTGAGAGTTCTGCACTCTTGACTGTCTTTGAACACTGCTTCTTTAGCTGGGAAGTAATTGATTTCATAGTGCAGGGCTTTCAAGTCCTCTGCAAAACCTTCTGCTCGAGTTTTTTTCCACAGATTCATTTTTATCTATTCCCATGATTTGAAAGTCAACATGCAGCTTGCTTTTTTTTTTTTTAATATCTTCTCCTGCATAGCAAGGATTTTTCATTTTTCTCTTCAACTTCTCTCTTATCATTTCCTGCTTTTACGTCTCTGATTTTTCTACAAGCTATAACCATCCAATTTAGTCTCATCAATTCAGTATTTCTTATTACACACACAGAAATCAAGTGTATACTTGTTAAAAGTGTAACCACAGGACTTTTCTGAGTGCATTAAAGGATATTCTTCTCCCTCTCCCTCAGAAGACTGTGCTTGCAGCTATTTAGGAAGATTTCACTGAAGACTGAATACCATGTTCACTGTTATCTGAGTAAGAAATTGCATTCTAGGTAAAGCCCATGGAGTTCAAAGCTAAGTTCATATTCATTTAATTGAAAATCAAACCCAGTCTTTGTTCTCAAGAACCTTCTTGTTTTAAAGGAAATTAAATGTTTAGGCTCCCAAGAAAACTCATATGTACTTTGATTATCCTTAAGACACATGAAGTTTCTAAACAGCTTTGAGCTTCTCTTAACCAATTAATTGGACAAAAGAAATGCAGTGGCTGTATCTGTTGCGACTGCTATGGCATGAAACTTCTGTACATATCAGATGCAATGGCACCAATCAATGCCATGACAGAAAAGAATAAGAGGTTTTGTTTTCCTCTAAAATGTACACAGAATGTTGTTACTCATTTTCTGTAAGGTATGACATGGCAAATTTGTCCATTTTGTCCTGTCAAAAGGAAATGTTTTTAGCTTTCAAGAAAAGTTTTTTTATTTCCTAAGGCATCCTCTCACTCATTAAAAAATGCAATTTCAGCTCACATAATAAAAGGATGGGGTTAATAATCCGACTTTAAATACCACTGTAGTAAGAGCTGTCTTCATATCTCAGCCGAATAAATTCAGGAAAAATTAAAGTCTTTGGGTTCACCCTCAAAATGCTCATATTTGGGTGCAGTATAACCCTTCATGATAACAAGCTTGCAAACAGGGTCAGCACACTGAAACTGCTGCTCACCCACATGAGAAGACTTTGATGAATCCCCATTAAATAGAAATGCCCAACTGAAATGCAGAGGTCCTTGGCATCAAGAGTGCTTAACTTTTTTAAGGTTTTATAGCTAAGCACTGTGACCTTCAAGTGGATATGGATCTGAATATTAAAGTAATAATGAAGTAATGAATTCACAAGGTAGAGAGCAGGTTTTTGTCTTGAATTTGGTTATTTTTCCTCAGAGCAGCCAGGATTTTTTCCCGACTTTCTGGATGGTGTTGTAGGAATTTAGAGATAGTGTTGTTAAATATACTACCCCCCTGCTATTTCAGTCTTTAGGTGAGGCTTCTTCCAGATATTCTGTTAAAAAAGCCTAATACATTATTATCAGGATAATTCTTCACAGAAAGAGTGATTAGACATTGGAGTCAGCTTCTCAGGGAATTGGTGGAGTCACCATCCCTAGAGATGTTTAAAGGAAAGTCTGGATGTGGCACTCAGTGCTGTGGTCCAGTTGACAAGGTGGTGTTTGGTCATAGGTTGGACTCAACGATGTCAAAAGTCTTTTTGAACCTAGCTTAATTTAAAAAAAATGAAGAATTAAGATAATAACAAAAGTGGGATTTATTGATAAAACAGTTTTTACACAATTTCTGTGGCATTAAAGTACTGAAAAAGTAAAAATATTCTGGATAAACTATGACCAAGTATGTGTTTATTTTACACCTTTATGTTATGCTTAGCACTAATAAAGATTAATGTGGAGCCTCCTGTTATTCATCTGTCTACTCAGATGTTTAGCACTGAAATTGGACTAAAAAGTCAATCCCATCCAGATGAGACCTCAGCAAATGTAATATGCTGTAAACCCAAAGACAGGATGGCAAAAAGGTGTCTTTGGCACTATTTTCCTTCAAAGGTACGAAAGCGTGCCATTCTAGGGCCAGGTTCAAGTCTTACTGTCCCATTCAGCTGTAACTTGACATGATCAATGAACAGTTTCCTTTTCTGATTTGCTGTCCATCACGTATACCTTTGTAGGTTAATGAGAAGTTTATGCCTAGCTGACATTTATAAAGTCTAAAATCAGAAGCCAAGTAATTCAAAGAGAATGTGAAAGCTGAGTGAATGAACTTCATTTGCCTATAACTTTCTTGGCAAATGAAGTTCTCCAGAATGAGAACTATTTCTGTATGAAGAGCTTTCCCTCACAGAGAACTACTCTTATATAAACAAAAGCATTAGTCTTGCTTTGAAATTAAACAGTGTTGACAGGCTATACTTCCTTCCAGGGGCATTTTTGATAAAGAAAAAATATATAAAAATTCTGCTGCTTATCTACCTTGTCGTCTGTATTTCTATGTGAGAATCCATGCTGTGTTTAAAATGGGTTTGTAATTGATTCTTATACAGCCACAGGTGTCAACTGGAAACACTGAGATAATGCAAGTTTTCATTTGATATATGCAGGAATAAGAATATAAGAGACACTGATGAATACACAGTTTCACATTGGAAAAAACATCAGTGTGAACCAAGAGATATTATTGCACATTGGAGAAATGAAATAATTAAATTTTAGAATTAAGCTGATTAATAGTCACGATCTAGTCTTATCTTTTGACCATCACAACATCTTTTAACAAAAATCTGAAAGTCTGAAGTTTGAAAGTGTGATTCCTGTATTACCAAATATCATCATTTCCATGTGAAAGCTTGAGGAGGATGTTGCTCCCAAAAACTTTCTGAAATGAGTGTACAGTTCACCAGTGGTGTAAGACGAGCAATACTTGAACAACCAATATTCATTTTAAGACATATTATTAAATTTCCATGGATCATAAAAGAAAGGATAAAAGTAATCATGAATAGGTATCACAGTTATAAACATTTTGCGATAATTTCTAATCTCTCACTTGTACAAAAAAACCCAAAACATCAAGTTTGTGAGAAAATTGATAATTTCTGATAAAATATCTGAGTTCTTTAAAATAGTTTTCTAAATCTGGAACCTACTTAGCCTAAACCTTTTTCTTGAAATACTTTTATATTTTGGACAGTAAATTTTGGAAATGCTTGAAATGGGCAAAGGAAGTAATAAAAGTTTAAGAATATTTCAGTACTTCTGATAAATTTGGAGGAAATCCCTTATTTCACAAAAAAAGAAAGAAGAAAAAAGAAAAAAAAAGCAGCTGTTATATAACATGGGAAAATTCAGAAATATTGCAGTCAATATTTACTTGTCATTCATTGGCTATGTTTAACTCATTCATGTGAGCTGGTTTTATTACCAGAAGCTCCAAATTAGGCATATATTTGAGTGCAACTTAAGATATTACAATGCAAGATAAAAATCTTAATCACCAATTTGATCTTCTATGTATCTTGTAAATATTCAGTCTGTGTTAGCTTTAAGATGCATTTAAAAACTGCTGGTTACTGAAGATTACCTTTTTAATTGACTGCTGGTTGATTGGCTTGGCCTCTCATTAGCTAGAAGAACTTTCCATGATCCCTAATCATTGTGTGGAGTGAGTTAATGTGTACCACTGTGACAGCACATTTGAGATAAATGTCTTTGCATGATACAAAAGGTCTGTGATCTGTTCTGCATTATCTGATGAAATACAGCCTTGCTGGAAGGCTTTGAAAATGAAGATGTGTAACACATTTTAAAATAACTACAAATCAAAAAGACAAAAATTAATTTCAAAGAATAACAAGCAAAAAAAAATCCTCAAAACTCTCCATACAGTCTATTCCCATTTCATACAAAAGATTTATCCTAACCCAGGAGATAATCAGAAATGTTTCAAATTCCCCAAACCAGATCTTGTTTACATTTTGAAGAACTGTAGCAAAATGTACAGATGACTACTTTCATTGCATTTTCCCTGTTTAACTTACTTTAAAACGTTTGCATAGTACAACAAATTTACAGGGCACATAAGAAACACACAGAAAATGTTTCCCTCCCAGACTTAATTACACTGTACTATTAGTGATCAAATATTTTACCATTTGCAGTCAGTGCACTCACTTTTATGTAAGTGCAGGCAGCTTACAAGTTGGTGTCTTGATTTTTTAGGATTCCAAAAGACCTTTTCACCTGAACTGAAAGTGTAACTCTCAGGAACTGTCCCTAAAATGCTGCCTGCCATCTCCTTAACACTTTACATGGTGCTGGAAAGAAAGTGACCCGTTTAAAATCCAGGAAACTGAACTTTCTGTCTTCTGAAGCTACTCACCAAGGAACAATTTTTTTATCATTACTATTTTTTTTTTCTCAGAAAGAGAATCTAGCACATATTGAAGCTCCTACTTTAAGCTAAGGTTTTATGGTCATTATATAAAACTTCTTTATGTCATTTGTTGGTTTTATTGATGTGTGGTCCAGGGAAATTGCTCAACAGTCAAAAACAAAAAATAGAGGAAAGCTAGCCTGTCATTGCACAATCTTTTTGATCATTTAAAAGTATATACATCAATATATATTTGTCATTAGGTTGCACATCATGCAGCTCCAGAATGTAAGCATTTTAGAAAGAAAACTATTTTAAGGAAAGGTAGTATAATTATTAGATATAATAGAAAAAATTACAAAATTTTCTTAAGATAGGCTTCTAGGAAAGCAAATAACTGATTTGTAGCATCACTGGTTCAACAGAATAGCTCCAAATATTTAACCGAGTTCAAACAGAAACAATGTCTCAGCTAAAACCTGGAGTGACCTTCATAGCTTTCAGCCTGACCTCTATTTAACATTGAACATTTTAATGTTAATTAAAAATATTTATTATTGGCTGCTTGTCTCATTCAGCTTTCTGCCTAGTGCTTGTAAAACTCCACTGGTAACCAGCTAAAGAATTCCAGGATAGTGAGGAGAAAAGTAAACAATGTGATTTGATTACCTTTTCAACAAAGTCTTATTGAATGAATCATGCAAATAAAAGGAAGAAGCATTGCGAAGTCAGTTTACATTTAGCAGGTAAAAATTGTTAAGGGCTGGATTCTTGTTTGAATCCCAAGTTAAAACCAAAATAAAATACAATTCTTTTTAATGGTGCTAGTAATTGACTACGTAGTCAAATGAAAACATAGATTCTGTAACTATTCTTACATGGATTGCTTTCTGAAAGATAAACTTCACCCATACAAGATTCATGTCTATGCCAAAACTAAGTTTTCCAGTTGAATAGAGGAGTTCATGGGTCAAATATAAGGACTGCTGAAACAGACTTTGGTAGCATGACAGATACTTCCAAATAAAAACTTTGTGGATTTAAAAAGTGAATATGTCTTTAAAATTTTTTCTTATGGTCTCTTAAAGTTGGTGTTTGGTTTTGGGTTTTTTTATGACAACTACATCACTTGCCTTCCACAAAAAAAAAAAAATTGCCACTAGAATAAATCTTGAAAATAGGTATAAATTTTGTTCACATCTTTGAAGATAAAGCTGTTTACCCAGCAGATACTTTTAGGCTTTGCTCTGTGTTCCTGTTACATATTTGTAACTTCAAAGGATAAGTAACATTGTTGCATTACTTGGTACAGGTATTCAAATGATTTATACTTATGTGTCTAAATAAAATCTCTTTTGAGACTTCCTAGCAGTATTTGTCAGATTTGTCTACCCTATCTACTATCAAGGTCTCATTCATCTCTATATAATATTTGCAATTCTTTGTAAAATTGCCTAATTTTTCAATGTCATATTATTTCTGCCATAATTCTTTTAGGCTGAAATTCATCTTATTTCAAAAGTTTTTTCAAGGCTTATGTACCACTGAAATACCACCTGAGCTTTCAAAATAATGCTGTATGCCAATCACAGATGAAGTAGGATTGCAATCTCTGAGGTTACTTGTCCATTCTTTGTAATTATTTATGAGTAGCCAATTGAGAATACTTTAGGGGAAAAAAGGGTCTTGTTTATTAAACTATATCTCCACTATCAGAAATTATCCCTTTGCTATTGTTAAATATATATTTCAAGCCAACTGCTTGTATAAGGCTGATAATGGAAATATCTGGAGAGTTGATTTGCTGAAATAAAAGCCCTTTGGAGCTAGAAAAGCCCAGCCACTACTGGGTAGGTAATGATGTAGACATTTTCAGTAGAAGTTAAAAATTTTGAAGTGACTAAATAGTTTTTGGGTTTTTTATTTTTACTAATATACTATATTTGGTGTTTGGTTGTGGTTTTGTTGTTTGTTTTTTTTTTTAATTTACTTATATTATTATTATTAAATATACATAAGTATATGGACGAAGAAAAGCTAATTGTTGTTTAAAAATAATATATTGCATTGAAGCATAATTGTTCTTATTCCAAAGTCCATCCCTCTCTCTTCCATTTCTTGAGGAATCCATGTTCGAAAGTGGGGCATTTAGTAGTTCAGTATTTCTAGGCTGTAGATTTTGTCTATGCAGAGAACTAGTGGTTCCTTTTCAATACCATTTCTTCCACATGTTGAGTTAAAAATTGGACACCTCTGTTTTAGTTCTTTTTTAAAATAGGTAAACTTGACCAATCTTCCAGGTATTTTCCAGCATAAGTTTATACAAAGCATTTTACCTTTTTACAAATAAAACCTTGGAGTTAATATGTTATGCATGCAGATGTGTTGAAGTGTTTAATATATTAAACAAACCAACAACATACACTGTGCACTTACCTATTAGAATAAGTGTTTGCTACATTGTTAAAGAGGAATAAATGCTTACATACATTAAGTAATTATCATTAGCCACTCTGAGAGGATTGTTTAGCTGCTTGGAACATTCATTGAATATTCTGTTTTATGATTCATCCCTCTTCTTGGCTTAGTTTGCTATATAATCTTTTTAGAAGAAAAGAAAACTAAAGAGAGGCAACCAAATAAGTGCTAGTGATAGTTCACAAGTCTATTACTTCACTTAGCCTAAAACAGAGCAATTCGTTCTCACTGTCTAACTAAACTACCACAAGACCGTAGAGAGGATAGAAATCTCAGGATTCTGTAATTTCAACCTATTGATAGTACCTAAACACCATTGGCTGAAGATATCAGTGACTGCAATTTCTGTAAAACTAAGGGTGTAGGGAAAGTATTTTTTTCCCTAGCTCCCTCTAGTATTAATCAGCTAAAAATATTTGCATGATTCTGAGTAATTATTCTAAAATATTTATTGAATTGTCAAGATAAGTTTTTCTTTAGAGCATGATCCTTTTCTTATTCTCCATATAAAAATATGAATTCTTGAAAACAGGAAAACATCATGTCTCAAGACATTATGGAACCTAGGAAATAGGTACGTGATGAAACAGGATTTTTTTTAAGTACTGAAAACTCAAAAGAAACACTTTAGGAATAACAGAACATATTGTTAGATGTAGTCTTTCTAAAAAATGCTAGGGAAGAGTATCCATTATTATTTTGAAACAATATGTTTATTTTCTTGTAAAATTTTGGAATCTGTGGCATGTGGAAATTGTTCTAAAACTAAATGATTCCTACATTCAAACTATAGATGGCTGACAGGAAATCAGGGGTGAAATTCAGCCTCAGGAGCGAAGTAAAGAACATGATATTAGAAAGTCAAAGGAAGTTCTCAGAAGAGTATATGATATGCATTAACAGTGAATAATGAGGGAAAACATAAAAACTTTTATAGGATGCAAAAGTCAAGAAGTATATTGTGACACTGCTTCTGTAGGACAGACTAACACAGAGACTTGGACATTTCAAACATGTTGAGAAAGCTATGACTTCAATTACTGCTCCTTTTATAGAATGATTAAACATCATTGGAGCTGGACTTTCAGTGGGCCTCTAGTCCAACTCACCACATTCAGTTGGACCTCAAATGTTTCCAGGGATGGGGCATCTACCATATCTCTGGGCAAATTCTTTTAATGTGTTATCACCTTATCAGTAAGTCTTCTTCCTTATATCTAATATAAATTGACACTCCCTTAGTTTAAAACTGTTACCCCTTGTTCTATGACAACAGACACTGCCAAAAACCATCCACCCATCATATCCATGCCTTGCTACCTGTGGGGTCCCCATAGGGCAGGTACTATTCACTAAGGATATATATCATTTAATATTCTGGACCTAAGATTTAGCCATGATCTCAACAAATCCTTTAGTCTGCTCCATTGTGCCATTGCAAAGGCAAGGACATGCACACTTTTTATTTTGCTCAAAAGTTGCAAATAAGTTCCCAAACTTCCAAGTTCTCTTTGAACCAAGTCCAAGCGCAGAATCTTTCAGTATCAGTTCCAACTCTACAAGAAAAAATTGCTTTACTCACACAATATGTGCTTGACATTTTCTGAAGAGCTGATTTTTGGTACCCAAAATGATTTCAGGGTAAAGGATAAAGGAACTTTATCTCAGTTATGTCTGTGTGCAATTTCCCTCTCCCTTTTCCAGTGTTCTCAAAGGCTGTTTCATACCTCCCTGAGGGGTATAGCCTTAAGGAAAAGCAACCTCTTGTTTGTATCTGTTTTTTCCAAGCTGTGTTTTACATCTTGTGGTGTCATCAGGCAGTATATCAAGAGCATTACTGCACTTGACTTTTCTTATTTTCTCGTGACAATATCCTCAGGGTTGATAGATGGTCCTGCTTTCCTATAGAAGGCAATGTATTTATTTGGATCCTATATATAAGTTTATGAAATCATGACATTCTGCAGTACTGACTGGAGCAACATCCGGCGTCTATTACATCAGTTAACCCTTAGGGGATGGTTGCTGTTGTTTGTCCTCATCATTAATTCCTTGAAGACTGGAAATGTGTAGTACTAATAACAACAAGTTGCAGTTCAACAGTTTCCAGCATCAGGTTTATTGCCATGCAAGCTAAAGAATAGTGTTATATGTATTTTGCCTGTATTTTTAACCAGTGTAAAGTGGTGTACGTGTTTCTGGGAGCAAATGCAGAAGACAAACTTAGGGATAGTGTGAGGATAGCGAATTGAAAACATAGAAGAGGAACATCTTCATGTCTTGCTTGCTTTTATGCTGCACATTTTTGCTTAAGCTTGCTTATGCTTGGACCACTGTTTTAGTGATGTTTATTCAAGGGTCACAAGGTGCATTTCTGGCAATGGAAAGACTGCAGTAGTCTTTGAAACACCTTTCATTTAACTGCAGTTGTCAGTTCTAGCTCGCTCATAAAAATAACTAAATAACACAATAAGAGGAGGCTGAAGTACACAGCAGTGACGAGCATTGCTTCAAAGCCATGAGAAAATGGATTCCAATCAGTCTAATTCCTCACACAGCCTTGTGCCAGGGCTGCTGTATATCCTGCAGCCAGGCTTTCTGTCTGCTTCTGCTACTTGAGATGCAGGCAGTCATGCTTTGGCACATCTCTCTGCTCCTGTTCGTCCACTGCTCAAATGTCCATTTCATACCAATGTCAATTCTTTCGACAGTCCTGTAAAAAAATAGCCATAAAATACATGCATTGTAAGTTCTTTGGAACAGGAAATAGCTCTGTTTAATTCAGTTTCTAGAGTATGTTGACAAGAAATCACTAACCTATCCTGCATTACAATAGAAATGACAAGTGCTCCTAATAAATGGAAAGGCATTTATTTCACGGATGCCAAACCTGCTTCTACATGTCCCAAACAGATGGGTTCACAAATCAGTTGGCTGCAGTTTCAGAGGAATGCTGGAAGTTTATCCGATGGAGAGCTGGTGTAGAGCCCAGATCTGTCAGAGGAGTGCCCCAAGGAGTTGCTCTGTAGCAGCCCCCACTTTGCCTGCTGCAATCAGTGGGCCAGAAACAAGGAGCAAACAGGATGGGAACCATCATGGACTGGCCATCCCCTTCTGCTGTTACCAGGGATCATATGCTTTAGATTATTCCACAAGTGAGGAAGTGGTGCTGATTACTGACTCAGTCCCAAATGCATGTTTACTAACTGTTCATCTCTGAGTATACCTGTATTAGGAAATACATTTTTATTTGTGGTGTCATTTTATTATGTGCAGTAATTTGGTTTCATGTGATATGTCACTCGAGGGGTTATTTGTACATAAAGGGAGAGATGTTAAGCTCAATCTCTCTTATCACGAGTTAATGAAATTAAACCACAGCAAATACATTAATGTAATTTGCTGGCACGCAATTATTTCCATATCTGGGTTGTTGAAAACCAGAGCCTACTAAAATGTGCAGTTAAAAAGTGATTAAATGCTGCATTTTTGGATGGCCTAGGAGGACATACAAGTAATTAGGCAGAGCCTTGAATTACTTTTGAAATATTTTGGAAAAGCTACTACAATATACATAACGTAGTTGTGTATTCCTTACAAAATTCAATTCAATTCAATTATTGCTTCCAGATTTGTTGTCACTTTGGAACCTACACCAGTAGTTCACATAATTCATATCAAAGAAACTATTATGGCATATTCCTTCAGCAGCCATCTGTGTCACGTGATGAGCTGTTCCTCAGTTTTGCTTCTGTAACACAAGTGGCAGCATCAGTAAATTTGCTGGGAAAAACTCCCTGTGGCCATAGATTTGTTCACCCAAAAAAATGGCCCTCCTTGAGGCAGCCAGCAGATGCTGCAACTGAGCAATCTTTTTCTCTGCTCCAACCCACACTGATTGCAACTCTGAACATTTTAAATATACATAGGTTAGATACATTGCAGCATATATTGAGGCACCAGCTGCAGGCAACTATCAGCTCTTCTCTTCTTTCCTTTTGCTTCTCCTGTTCCACACTTGCTTCCCTGAACTCAGAATATGTCTGTGCTACACTCTGGAGGATGGTTATTTATTTGTTTATTTTGGTAGTGATTTGGTGCCGCTGAATAATTAACATTGTCATAGCTTTGCAATGGTCAGGTTAGGTTGGACTTTTACATCTATTCCTGTGGCTTCCCTTTGCAAGGACACATGGTCTGTCCTGGCCTAACTGCTGGAATTTTAAATATTGCATGAATGGCATGTCAAATCTTAAATGACCGTGGTTGTAGAATATCAGCCAGCACTGAAAGAAGTAATTAGTGGGGTCTGTTTGTGACTGCAAGCTCCTTTTCCTTTTTTAATAACTTCTCAACCTGCACTGAAAGTACCACACTGGCTGATTTTCCAAATATTAATGGAGCTGCAGAGAAAAAGATACACTTTTATTCTATTAGCTTTCTCTGTTTTTTTAACAACCCTGCTGGCTGTTGTTTCATAGCAGAAACAAAATTGCAATCACTTTTCGGTGACATAGATCTGCCAATGCAACAAAATTTCCCCTTTCACTGTCCACAAAGGTAGGGTGCCCCGACACCCACTATGTCTGTGCCCTTGATTGATTGTATGTTTTGGAATATCTGTTGCCTGGATAGACCAGATGCTTGTTCCTTTCTTTCTGGCATCTGTGAGCCTTTAGGAAACTGTCTTAGCTGCTTCCAACTGGAAATTTATTTGCAAACCAGCACTTGTGTATGGCTTTTTCTTATATTTATCTAATGCCTAGGAGTGAAGCACTGGGATGAATGCATTTTAGTACACTCAGAAAAGTTGGAAGCTGAATTGGGCACTGGGGAAGGCTACAGGGGTGGCTTCTGTGAGAAGCTGCCAGAAGCTTTCCCCATGTCCAGTAGAGTCAACACTAGTCAGCTCCAAGATGGACCTGCTGCTGGCTGAGGCCATCAGTGGCTGTGGTAGCACCTCTGTGATTTAAGAGAAGAAAAAAAATTCTCAAAAACTGCAGTTGGAATGAAGAGTGAGAATATGTGAGAGAAACAGCTCTACAGTCTCCAAGGTCATTGAAGAACACACATTTATATGTGCACACACACACACACATATATATATATGCACACACACAGAATATTGGTTAGGAATGAAACTAATCATTATTTTCTGTATTTTCTGTAATTTTTGTCATGTATAAATTCTTTGTTAACATAGACATCAAAATGATGGAGCACAGACATTTCTTCACTTTTCTGCACACATTTGTGCAAAGAACAGACCTAAGATGCAGGTGCAGTTAAGCACAGTTTGTCCTCTAGTGATAACAATTAGCAAGTGTGTTTCAATGGTAGAAAAAAAATATTTTCATTGGAGTGAATCACTGAAAATACTTTTGAGCTGAAGAAAGAAGAATTATTTTGGAAAAATGCAGTTATTGAATTACAAAGATACTTTATTTAATCCTCCCCTCCTACCTGCTTTCATTTCTAGGATGTGTCCTTTAAAAATGTATAGCAGACAATACCATGTTTTCGTGCTTGTCACCAATTTTTATCTGAGTGCCTCACAACAACTTGTGTGTTTTGTCTTTACCAAAAATAGGTTAGGAAAAAACATCTCCACTTTGATGGTGTGAGATGGCCTGTGTACCTTGTGGACTCTAACACAAGTCTGTTATTATAGACTCACCCCTAGCACCAAGGTACCTGTCAAACTGTGCACAACAGAAGAGTAATGAGTTGTATTAGTGAGATATTGACTCATAATCTTGCTCACTAGTAAGTCTAAATAAATATAGAGCTGCATTAAGCTTTCTGGTTCAAACAAGATATAAGCATGGCAGCCACATCTAGAGAGCAAACAGCAGCAGCATGCTGAAATACAGAGAATATCAGAAATTTTTAGCTATGGTCAGCCCTGACTCCATGTGTAATTATTAAAAAAAATACATTGTCACTGGAATGTCAAATTTTCAGTTGCTGATAAATTGTTAAAATTACCTGGTTTTGGTAGCATGGAGATCACACCTGGCTAATTAGAGATGACACCATCATATCGCTCCTCACATATGTTATTTGGTTGAAAATACTTTTTCATTAACTGGCAGGGATTTGCTCCTTTAGTAAATTTTTTGCCTGATTAGAGCAGAAGAGGGGCTGGTGTTGTTTCACCCTCACATGCATACAGGTCAAAGGCTGGACAATCAGAATCTGTGCATCTTCTGTATCCAGACAGCCTCTTGTGCTTGGCTCCAAACATTAGGAATTCACCATCAACTACAAATGTGTTTCATATACTATACTACACACACTGTTAATGTGGAGAGAAGGTTATATCAAGCCTATTTTTTCCCCCATCTAAAATAATGTTCCATAATTTATTTCAGGCATGGGAGAATATTGAAAAAAATTCTGACCACTAGGTTGTAGATTACCATTATTTATGCATAGGGCCCTTGAAGAAAATATTTAAGTAAAGTAAAAGACAAAATGGAGGTACTGGTTTATGGCAAAGCTATTTCACATATTAAGCTTATAAAGCATTAGCACCAATGTGATACTAAGAGCAAGTAAGCTTTAAAAGTGAGCTGTGTTTGAGTTAGAATTTTTTTTCTGCCCATCGTGTCTAATGGGGGAAAAAAGGGTGAAAGTCATTTGTCTGTATCCTTTTTAATGGCATAGTTCCTTAATGAAAAACTGTGAAGAAAGGAAGCTGGTGCAGAGATTAGGAATTTACCCCCTGTGTCAGCATATAAGACATGAATATTTCAAATACTTAATAAGAAATGATAAACAGTTTGTTCAGCCTTGAGTCATCCATCAAACAGAAGAGCATATTTATACATCTCTGCCAAGCACAGATATTTTAGGCAGCACCTGGGAAAACTTGACTATTAAAACTGCTTCAGGCTGAAGTCTTGTCTTTGATATCATTTTGCTTCCAGACCTCAAAACTTCCAGATCTTGATTTTGCCTCCTAAGCTGCAGGTCAGCTAATCCAGCCTTGGTCCAGCCTGCCCCTTTCATGCCTCAGATTCTCTTATTGCTGTATAAATTCTTCAGTCTTGACTCCAGCCTGATCCAAACTGCACTCACATCTCTCTTTTTAGCCTTGGCATACACAGTCTGCTTTCTGATCCTCCCCTCAAATTCCAGGCAAACTCTTGCTCTTTCCCTATCTGCCAGCTTTTCTGCCCTCCAGATCAGGTGATCAATACTATGGCATCTGGATTTGGCCTACATGGTACTGATTTCTATGTCCTTAAAACTTCCTTGAAAAGATTTAAATTGTGCATTTATAAAAACCTTGGGTGTATGAGTATTTAATTGCATTAATATAAAAGGAAATAAAAGTTACAGTAAAGAGACCATTTACAGTGTCTCCAAATGATTTATCTCATGTGTTTTTTTAATCAGTAAAGCATGGAATTGTTCTCCTCCAAGAAAGTCAAATAAGTGGGAACATATATTTCATCTTGTAAACTTGGAACTTGTTTTATATGTAAAAAAAAAATCTCTAGAATTTTTTCTTTAAACAGACAGAGGCCAAATTTCACTTTTATCAATATTTAGAAGTTTGGATAGTTTTCTGTGTAATGTTGATGACTGGACAATCCTGAGATGCATTGAAAATTTTCTGTTTTCAGGAAAGCCAAATGAGTTTAGGCTGTTAAAAATTGCTTGGGCTGGGCTCTGTCCCTTGTGCCAAGAAGGAGGCAGGGTAGTCTGTGATACACAATGACATAATCAGTATTTTAAGAGAAGAAAAACAATTTTTTCTTTAGATATACACCAAGAAAGGCAATATTTTATTGAATAATTTTCTTGCGAATTTTCTTTTCTTTCTTCAGTATGGGTATGATTATATATCATGTGAACCACTGCAAACAGGAGGATCAAGAGATCAAGAAATAACAGGTTTTTTGGGAACAGAAATTTCAGAGAAAGATACAGAATAATTGTAGAATTATCTTCTCTTTTGTATAAGATTGTCGATATATTTTAGGTCTAGTCAGTGAGTGAATAATGAAAAGGAGAAGATGAGAGATTTCAGAGCTTCTTTTACACTGAATTGGACATTGCACTCCACTGGAGATGTTCTTGAAGGTACAGCGATCCATTTTGCATAAACTGAGGAAGTCATAGAACATATTTTCTCTCTCCTACCTCTTCTACAGCAGTAAAAGATGCAAATCCCTTTAAAATCTTGAGTATTGTCTGTAGCATACAATAAACAGGTGTGATACACTGTAAAATAAAGGTATACTATGACACACAGATGATAGAATATCTGTGAATAAACTGTTTAAATATAATCAGTTGGCTGCTAATACTATTTTAGTTTGAAAACAAAAATCAATAAAAAGAGAAGCAGAGTACAGCAGAGGTGAGACCTGTGGGCTCAAGAACCTCTCTACATTTTACAGGAAGTTTTCTTGGCTTGTAACCCAGACCAATAATAAAGGCCTTTTCATCTCATACATAACATATATTTCTTAATTACCTTTTTTTTGTTTTTAGTCTTTGAATAATTGAATTCCCTAATACCACTAATACTATAATGATCTGGGATCTTAACCACTATTAATGCTTGTCCATCTGTAACCATCACAGCTATGACAGAAAGAAAAGAAAAGAAAAAACAACTCTTCTATTTGAAGAAATAATTTAATATATTTGAAAAGGATGTACTTAGTAATCAATCTCATGTTAAAGGAGTCTGTTCTTTTTTTGTGAGAGAAAGATTGGATTTTGAACTAGGTGAATGAATATTGCTAACTGAAATGTACTGAAATCTGCTTACCTGGGTGCCATGTGAGAATTATTATGGTCTGGGAATGTTTTTTCACAGTGCTGTTTCCAGGGCTTTTGTTTTCACTGGACCATAGAGTGAGAGGTGACGTGGCACTGCTGCACAGCACAGCTCAGTGGTGTGTTGCAGTACAGGATATCACAAACAGTGATATGGCTGTAGGCAATCACCATAATATTAGCAGTATGCACACATCAGAAAACAGGGAACACCTGGATTCTTCTCTTACGGGAGAGGAATTTATGATTCTTGGATAACAAAAGGTACCAGATTAGATGGCATTCCTACTTTGGTGGATTTTGCTGTCCTTCCTACTGCACCTAGAAGCTGCTGCAGTGGGAAAGTCACACTTGCAAAACTCCAAGCTGTGTCAGGGTCTGTGAATTATAAATGGCATCAGTGCCTTGAAGCTATTGACTCCCCTAGGTTCAAGTGCAGATTCATCAGCTCTCTTGTTTCAAATATATTTTAAAATTAATTTTAAAAACATTTTAAAAGTTTCAACCTTGCTCCTGGGTGTAACCCTTTCAGTCTAGCACTGTAGCAAGTCCCCTGTCACCAATCCAACTCACACAGCACATTCACACAATGTGCCCTCATTCCAGCATTTCCACCTATCTACCTACTCTATCATTCTAGTCTAGTAGAAGCACTTGAGTGTAATATCTTGAAATTGGAGTTAATGAGAATATTCTTGAGCTTTGCATGGAGACTCAAGTTTGCTGATCCTCAATGTAAAATGTTTTGGCCTTTTTCATTGAAATGTCATTTACTAAGAAACTTTTTCGTTACACTGTCCTGGAAACGTTTGTGTTCTCACAAACTGGAAGTACTTATTTTATTAAACACCTCTGCTAATATGTACATGCTGATAATAGTTTTTATTTTTCAAAATTCACATATGTCAGAAATAACATCCCCTCTGGAAGGCAGTTTTACCAAGTGAGAAGATTTACTTCTTCTAACTGACAACAATAAACTATTCATACAAAACCAGAAGCAGTGTCACATTTTTTTTTAGTGAATAGAATTTACATTGCTATACTGAAATGAATAAGCTTTTTACTTTATTGCCATTTGACAAAGCTTTAGGTTGAAATAGGTATTTGCTGAAGCAGCGGAAAATGTTGATGTTTAATTCTGATGTATATTATATTGCATTTAGTGCAACACACACAAGATGTAGTGTTGCTTTCTCATGTTAAATATACACTGTAATTTTAACATTACATTTTTTCCAAATTCTGAATGTTTAGGGCTAAAACTTACATCTTTATATGCTGATATTTGTAAGTCATATATGCTCAAAACCTGAAGATATTTAGATTCTGTTGGGGTAACTAAGAATTCAAAAGCTGTATATTTCTGAGTATATATTTACCTGCTTGCTTTCCCTGTCCCCCATCTGAACATTTTTAAATATTCCACCTAGACCATCCTGTTGAAACCAGAAGGTTTGCTTTTTTTGTCTCTGAACCATGAAGGTTTTTAAGCAAATTGTTTTCCTTTAGATGCAACACAAATTGCTTTTAAAGTACATTTTCTGAAGGAATAATAATTCCAAACCTGTCTTCAAGCATTGGGTTCTGTAACGTCTGTGGTACATGACTTATTTTGGTATGATACTCTCTGCCCAGAAAATCAGAATAATCTGAAAGACATTCCTGTCCAGTGATTTATCAGATTCCAAATAAAGAGGAAGATTCTTCCCTGTAAGAAATACAGGAACTGGATCAACGGCAAAATGGATGGGAAAATGAATATGTTACTATTTGTGTGACATTAACAATGTAAAGTATTCTTTTCTTTTTTTCTCTTTGCAAATTACTTCCTGTTTGGGTTATGTTTTTTTTTTTTCTTTTCTTGCTTCCTCAAACTGAAAAACAAAATTTGGTTCTAGATGCTCAGACAGTGATTTAAGGTACTTTAATATTTAAAAAGCAGTCCATTTTATATGTGTCATTTTTTCAAACTTTAGATGTCTTCAAGAATCCAAAGTTACAAAAAATGTGGAGTCTATAAAAAGCTATATGTCATTTTTACTTTGAATATATACTTCTTGAATATATATATGGTAAAAACCACTGATGAACCTAAGCTAAACTCTGCTTCCCTGGAGACATCTTCTGCTTTTTGAGCCCATCTAGTTAACTTAATATATGGTTGAACTTCAGCCTACCTGATTGATGCCTTGAGAGGCTGCCTAGAACAGAGTCAAGACAGTGTTAAAGGAATAAAGCAGGTATTTATTAAAAGGCCTTCAAAGGACACACCTTGGGCACTACAAGAGCCTGGCCGTGGTTCCACCCAAGATGGACAATGGGTCACATGTTTTCACATTTTATAAGATTTGGTTAATTTATATGTTGGGGTTAATTGTCCAATTACAGCTTCAGGTTATGAAGTCCCATCCTCCCAGATTCCTCTCCTCAATTTGCTGTTGTTTGGACTTCTTGGGCCTAAAGCTGTAACAGTGTCCTTGGTTCTCTGGCCAGAAAAGAATTGTTTTGTCTAACCAAACTGTGAGGAGAACTTGCTAACACTTTACATGAAGTTCAGAGTTACATACTAATGCAGTACAGAATATGCAAAACACGAAAGCTAAAACTTAAGGCACCATGATATATATATATATTGTTATTTTGAGTGCTAAATCCTTGACAGGGATGGGGCAGGGGAGGAGAGTAAAATCTAACAGTAGGACTGGTATTTTTCACAATGTGACGCCTTAGGTTACATGCATAACTCGTCAGTGTTTAGATGTGAAAGAGATCTTTTTCTCAGAAATGAAGGTATGTTGTCCATTAATGTCTGGGAAATAACTTCCTCTGAAAATCCTCTGCTGCTTTATTGAGATGCTAAAGAAAAGATTTATGCTTTTAATGTTATACATGTATGCAAATGTAAAGGATCTCATTTACAGAAATCATCACCTCAACAGGCTGTAATTGGCTTTCAGCCTCGGATCAAGTATATAGGATTGAATGTTTGTTCTTAGCAAAAGTTAATCTTCTTCCCAGATGAAAAATGAAGACATTTTGAATAGTGGCTACTTCATTCTGCCTATAATTTTGCTACTTCGTTCTGCCTATAATTCTTTTGCAGAGGTGCTTGCATGAAATGGAATTTTTTAATATTAATTGCAAAACAGAAAATAAATTTATTTACTCAGTGGCAAAACCAGCCTGTAATCCTCCATCCATCCTTTGATCCAAGAAAAAAATTTCAAACCTTTAATCCTCAGTTTTGGGAGTCTTTTACTGAGACTAACTCTGACTTACCTTCATTCATCACCATAAAACTGATGAATGATAAATCAGGATATTATTCAGAATTTGTTTATTTTCTTGTCAGTTCCTTTTTTTTCCTTTGATTCCCTTCTCTATTTTTGCCTTCTCCTATTCCGACTGTATAGGTGGATAGTAGCTACTACAACATGGTTTACATTGAACACAGCAGTCAGTACATTCATCTGGAGATCTGTGTAATGAAGAGCTGGGAATGCTTTCACCACCAAGCCCACCCCCAAGCTATCCACTGACTAGAAAAATACAGTCAAAATTCATGTGTTCTTAATGCTCATTGTGTTGAAAATACTGCTACAACATCGTATAAACTGCAAAACTGACTAAGCTGAAATGCTGTTGCATAAGATGCTTTACATTCAGTTCAGTGCCTTCCTATAAGATTTCTAACACATTTAAAGAGATAATAGCTAATGAAATATCTTGAAACATTAATGCCCTATTATTGATCTTGTATTAAAACTAATCCAAATGCTTGCTTCATGGTACCTTTGAAGAAAAGTGGTTTTTCAAGTGAGGAATGCAAGGAGAAATTAAAAACAGAGTATATTGGCAATACAGGCATTTGTTGGCTAGCAACTCAAATATTTTACTTGTAGTGATGTGTCTTGGTTGCTGTAAACAACAGGAATTTTCATGGAAAGTGTTAGCCCCCTAAAAGATTTCACTGTTTCATTGGTCTCACTTATGCTATCAGGAACTGTAAACCTTCTATGACCTGAAGGTCAGTGTAGGAATACTAATCTAATGACTTCTCTAGAGATGAATAACATTTTGCATGAGGTAGCCAGATTGTTCCTTTTGGAAATAAGTGGTTCCAACAGGAAAATATATAATCACGGATAAGTAAAAAGGTCAGATTTTATGTAATTCTTCATATTTGCAGCCAAATATGTGCTGCAGATGCTAATAACATTTTTCTACCACGTGAAATAAGCTATACAGCAAGGTTTTTTAACTACATGGCATACGTTTAACAAGTAATATTTTCCTCACATCCATCTGAAATAAGTTTACAACTGTGAACCAGGATTATTTATTAAATGTGTTTTTATTGCTTCCACATCTCTCATTTTCATAAACTGCCATATCATTTTGTCTAAAAGACTGCTTAAGAGTTTATTAAAATTTCATTAGCCACAAATAACCCAAACAAACAAATGAAGCAAAATAAAAAACAACAAACAAACAAACAAACAAAAACAAAAAAACCCCACCAGTACAGAACTTCTTTTAAGCTCACACTTAGTTTCATGTAAGACTTCTTCATTTTTGCTCAGTAAATATCATAGACTTACATTATTTTACTTCCATACAACAGCTGCAAGTGTTATTTTCAACTTTTTTCCATTATTTATTAGAATAAAAAATAAATATATTTATTGATAGAAAAATAAATATTATATATAATATAATATTTATTTATAAATATTTTTTAGAATATAATATTTTTTAGTTTGGTTTTATTCTTTAATTTTGAGCAGAGACACAAGCCTAAATTCATTTATTTTTACCGTCATAACAACTGATCTGACCTTCTAACAATAAACATTTTTTCATCAACCAGAGGGAAAAAAGTTATGGGAGAAGATTAGTACACCATAGAGAAGTTTCCAACCAATCAGTGATTGTTAAAAGTTTTGGTAAGTCACAACATTTCAAATAGGTACCCATTTAAGATTAAACACATTTTTGAATGTTCTTTTTCACATAGTAAATATGTGCAGGTATAAACCTTTTTTATGTTACAGGATGCAGCACAGATTTTTAGACCCATAATGAATTTGTGAATTCACAATGAGAAAAATCATCTTTTAAATTGTAAACAGAGGACCTGTTGATCAAGGAATTATTTGAAGTAATAAATACAGAAGTCTGCAATTTCATATTGGAAGAAACACATTAAATGTTATATCTATTTCTCCCAATTATGATGATAAATGTGCCACTTAATTCTTAAGGTTTTTGCCAAAATTTGAATGTCTGTGGTTCCCTAAAGAATGTTTTGGCAAAATAGATGTTTCCTTGCTGCCATAATAATTTCCTAACTTCTTAAATCTCTTTACTACTGCTAGATATAAAGAATTTTAAAAAAAAAAATCCAAAAAAAAAACCAACCCTAAGCTTAATAACTCAGCAGACAACTTTTATGTGTGTTCCCTTTAAATTCAGTGTGTAAATCCAAAAGTAGAGGTGAAGTAGAGGTGAAGTTTCTAGTGATTTTGAGTGATCTCACTGTGATGTCACAGTGGTCCCCTCTTCCCTGCAGTACCCTGTTTCACAGTGTTTACACACACGTATTCTAGAAATGGTTTCTCTGTTTGTGACACTTCTGAATATTTATGAGATTCTATTACTTAGCTGCACTGCTACTGAGTAGAATAGTATAAATCTCTGTTGTCACTTTGTGGTTCATTTCCCTAATCCTTTCAGTGCCACTGGAATAATTTCAGGATTCTTTCTCAAGATTGCGTGTCAGTTGGCTTCAGAGAGCAATGCCCACTGTAATTCAGAGCGCTGCTTTGCACCGTGTCCCTAGTTAAAGAAAACTGCACAACCAAATACTTTTGCTGCTCACATGAAAATATATTTCTTTACTTTTCACAGCCAAAGAGCCATTTCCATTTCTCCCCTGCAGGTGCCACATTTTCAGCAGTGTCATCAGAGCACATGGCCCTGCCCCACAGCATGTAATTATCTGTACAAGCCAGAAAGATCCGGCTGTGAAAGGTATTCTGCTACAGGTAGCATATGGCTCTGCAGGGTGTCCCATCTGCCATGGCTTCAGCAACTGCAGACAGTCTCATGAAAGGCTTCCAGGTGACTTGGTGGCTTTGAGACAACATTATACCCTCTTTTGTGTCCCCTCACCCTGTTTTCTGGTTCCATACAGCTTTGATTCCAAGCACTCTGTATTCTCAGCAACAGTAAAGCAGGCACTTAGAAAATGGTACCTATATTTATTCTGAATAAAGATTAAATCCCTTAAAACTCTGCTTTAGAATTTACATATTTTTCCTTTGCATTTTATGCCTTTTGACAAAAACAAATTCATTTGCTTACTCATAAGGAAATAGAATGACCTTTTCACCTGGGAGATAATTGGACAGTCTTACCAGTGTAAGAAAGTTTGCAACTTTTGCCTGTGTTCCTAGATGGGGGTGAAGGCTGAAGAAGAGGTGATTAACTTTCCCCTGGACCATCTAGTTACTATGAAAAATAGAACTTTTAGGCTAGAAGCTAGTGCAGACAGTTTTCTTTTGCTCAGTTCTTGTTCGAAGAGTCAGGGCATGGCACAGACACATCAGTAGTATAACTGAGGGACAGCTTGTTCTTCTTTTCCCTTCCAAAACATTTTCCATGACTTCTTTCAAGACTCTTTGTGGTTGTTTTTCATACATATGTACTGTCTCATCAGTAGCCCATCTTATAAATGACACCAATGAATAATTACCAAAAAAACCCTTTTTATCCTCTCCTTTTTCTGAAGCAGTACTGAAGCAGAGTTTGCTTGTTTGAGAAGCTAAGGTGCATGGTTTTATATCCCCAGCTTCTGTTACTGAAGAAGCTAAACTGGACTGCATCAACCATCTGAAACACAAACTGGCCAACACTGAAAGTCATCCTTCATTCCTTGGCAGAGCCAGAGACCTGCAAGGCAAACACAAGAGATGTAGGGAACATTTCTGTCTCTAAGAATTTCTCAGAGCTTTCAGTTGTCTCTTTCTGTCTTTATTTTTCTTCCTTATCCTTGTATTCTAGGGGGTGTTTGTTTGCATTTCATTGTTTAGCACATTTACAAAAAATGTCTTCTTGTTTCCCACTGTGCCGACTGAGTTACAGCTTGATTTCCTGTAGAAATATTCTCTCAGGGGAGAGAATAATTCTGCCAGTTTAAAATAATTTTAGCCCTATTTGTTTGCAATATTTTATTATTTGGAGTTGATTTGACTTATGCTGAGACAGAAATTGGCTTAGTATCTTTTGAGGTACATAGCTACATTTAATATCTTCCAAATTCTGTGAACGTTTTAAAGATGTCACATCATAATGTGGAAGTGAAACACAATAAACTATATTAATGCAGGTTTATTTTGCATGTAGAACACTTTTTCATGTTTGTATGGAAGAGAGCAATGGCAGGACACTAAAATTACAGGGTAGCACTATTATGGAATTTCTGCATGTAGTTGCTTGACCATTTAATATCATATTTATAAACAGTATAGGTTGAATTGTAAACACCACCAAATTGCAGGTTTAATAAAATTACTATTTCCATCCCTGCTGAACAGATATGCTTTTCCAAAGTTAAATCAGACACTAGGGCTAGGATGAATACTTTCAAGCTCTTTAAAGTTTATTATTGTCTCCGGCAAGAAACAAAATATTGAAAATAATGTTTTAAATTCTGCCTTAAAGCAGGACATAAAAACTTGTATCTGTAAATGTAATCTGCTAGCACTGAATATTTTCAGTGTAATAAACCTAAACACATCTCTGCTCTGAATGCTTTTTTGCTTGTACAGAAATATATGGCTTTGTTAAGTGGATGAATTTTGTTGGAGTAAACACACTAGACTCCATTTCCTCTGATGCAATGTACACTTCCTAGGATTTTTCACCTTTTTTTAGGATTGACTAACCCACCCACTTGGAAAGCTTAGCACACCTATTTAAAAAGAAAGGTAAAAGCCTTCTGAGACAGACTTCCTTTCTTCCCACTTTATTCGGTGGCCCAGGTCAGTAAGTACCTCTCCAAAGCCATTTGCAGTAGGCTTCTCTTCCTCTATTAAATTTAAAGCACACCCAGTTAGATACTGTTTCTCCAGGCAGATCTCAGGTCAATAGAATTCAGCTGAGATCTTTGCTGGAGACAATTGCAGGTGTCTCTAACCCTGGAGAAGGAGGGAGAGAGAGAAGGAGGGAGGGAGAGAGGGAGTGAAGAAGGCAGGACAGGAGTACCCCGTTTACAATACTGTGTGCAAAGCCCTATGGAGTCAAGAGGACTAGGGCTGTGCAGATTCAGTGGTTTGAGAACATTCCTGTGAATCCTGACAAGAGAAAATGACTCAGGAGAAAGAACTAGAAAATCTGTGGAAATGCATTCCTCTGTCACACTAGGCATTGTGCATGCCAGGGAGGAATCTAAGATTTTGAGAGAAGTATATTTACTCAGATGCTGTAGATATGGTCAACAAATCTCTTTGTCCTACACACCACTTCAAGGAATTTTGATTTCTGCAGCCCCAGGATACAGGAGTGGATATGCAAGCTAAACCATCAAAATGCAAGCAATGCAGCTCTACTCCAAAAGCTTTCCTGCAGCCCTTGGCTGCACCACCAGCTGCTGCCATGCTAATCCTTTCCACAGTTACTTTTTCCCATGGCTATGGATGTTATTGGACTATTGCTCATATCAGTATCTAATCCAGGCAGTTCTTCAGCTCACACACTGCTGCTGAGAGAACTGCCCTGCAAAGAGTAACAACACATAGCACACATCTTTTTAATGCTCATCTATAAGTTATCTCTGAAGTTTAAATTTATAAGGCTCAGCTACATATGTAATTGAAAGTGGCACTCCCCAAGCAGCCGTGTACTCCATGTTCTTAAGATGCTGCAAGGAGTCTATATGAAGGATTGCTTTCTCTGAGCTGAATCTTTTGGTCCTTCTCCTGCTTGGCTCTTCAGGGCTTGCATATTATTTCAGATGTGTTACTTCTTGTTCTCTGTTGATTCAGGGTAGCATAGTTACCCTTTTGTTGTAACTACAATATCTTTCTCCTTACTATCATCTTCCAACTTAACAGCTCCTTTGCTTTGGTTTTCCACCTCCACTGCCTTTAGCTTTTTCAGCTTTAGCCTGTGTATTAATCTCTGCTGGGTTTAACAGGGCCAAACACCAAGTAGAAGTTCCCAACATTACTCACAATGCTGTGTAGAGAATGAGCTCTATCAAAATTATGCTTTGTGTGAGCTTTGGCTGAGGTAGAGTTGATTTTCTTCACAGGGACTAGTATAGGACTGTGTTTGGATTTCTAATGGAAAAAGTGTTGATAATATGGAGATGTTTCTGTTACTGCCAAGTGATGTTTGCCCAGCATCAGGGGCTTTTCTGCATCTTGTATCATTCCTTCAGTGAGAAGGCTGGGGGTGCACAAGAAGCTGAGAAGGAACATATCTGGGACAGCCAGTCTCAATTTAGCAAACAGATATTCCACATGGATATGGCACCGTGCTGAGCATGTAAAGCAGGGGGGAGAAAAACAAACTAGGGGAACTTTTGGAGAGATGGCATTTGTCTTCCCAAGCAAATGTTATGCATGACAGAGTCCTGCTTTCCTAGAGATGGCTGAACACCTGCTCAGGAGAAGCAGTGAATTATTTTCTTGTTTTGCTTTGCTTGCATGCACAGCTCTTGTTTTCCCTATTAAACTGTCTTTATATCAACCCATGAATTTTTTTTTACTTTAACTCATTCAATTCTCTCCCCAATCCTGATGCTGAGGGAGAGAGCAGCTGTGTGGTACTTAGTTGCTAGTTGGGGTTAAACCTCAACAGAAACAAAGCCAGGAAAGTATATAGGATGAGGAGATACAGCCAACTAATTAAGCAGTTGTTTTCTAGAATGATTGTAGAACAGATTGTCTTGGAGCACTGGAAGATGAAAATAATTTATAAAGAGGTTTGAAAGAAAATGGTCTACATGTGAAGAAAAATACAATGGAATGTGACACATTAGTAAATACAAATGGAATGTTAAAATCTGGCAAAAAACATGAATAGATTTTAATGAGCATTATAGATAACAAGAAAAACTCTTTTGGTTTTTAAAGCTAAAAATATGTGGTCCTGGTGCAGGCTTATGTCTTGTTGTGTATCAGTTTCATTCTTGGTTGTTGTTTCTCACTTCCCTCTGCCCCTGTTTAGATAATTTTACACCCACTAGCTAATGTTGAACAAATTTGATATAGCAATAATATTTCCCAAAGATATGTTAGTCATATGTGTTTCCTGAAATAGATCTATAGATACAAATTGGATGCTTTCATTTACTCATCTAAAACACTTTTGATGATACAAAAAATGTTGCAGTGAAAATTTATACCATTTTAAGTACACAGAGAACAGAGGGAGAGAACTTTCAAATACTCTTAATTGTGGAAGAAACTTCAGCAGTGTCTACCCAAAAGTTGCAAAGCACAGTTGAATAAAATCAGGATTTATTAAAAAATTCCACATTGAGACAAGATTGTCAAAAAAGAGTAAAAGATAAAGACATGAAGGGTACTGTTGTATCAGTGAAAATAAGGTGAGATGATATCAAGATCCTTAACAATCAACCACAACAGGAAAATAATTTCAAAAAGCTCAGCATATAGACCCAAAGAAATAAAAAATAAAGATTCTGGCATTGCTAAGGTGAGTGCATTAGAAAATAATTTTGGTGATTAATAATGGAGCTGCAGCCAATAAACAAAACCAAACTATTTGAAACATGACTAAAGATTGGAGCTGTGAACGTCAGTTTTAAGATGTCATGGAAATAGACAACTACAAATGGACTATAGAAGTCCTAAAGATGAGAGGCATTCCCAAGAGGCAGAGGGAGAAATATTAGGACAGAATCACCACAATGTGGGTGAATAAATCATGGGCACAGCTCTTGACCAACATATCCTGCATTTTGTGATCTAACAAGTGTCTTCCATAATATCATTATAGATTTTGTGAATGATTTTTGAATTACATTAAATTCCACAAAAAATGACATTAAGGGTTTTATAAATATTTTTGACCATTATTAATTCACAAGAGTTTAAAAAATAAGTTTTTAATTAAGACACTTGTTTTGTCCAGTTGCCAAGTTTCACAAGCACAGAGCCACTATTTAATGTAGAAAATGGCATCCTTTCACTTGGTAGTGCTGAACAGGAACTTCAATTGCATTGAGCAGCCAGCTTAAAACAACACACAGAGACAAAGACAGCAAGGAAACAGGACTGGTCTTTGATTTACAAATGCTTCTCAGCAATAAGTTTGTTTCAGGAACGGAAGGCGATGGAGAAACAAATAAGCAAAAAGCAAAACAGAATAAAGGGCCAGAATGTAAACTAAACACTTGTCTGGCTCAGAGCCTCCAGTTTGATGTCTGGGGTTATAAATAATCAAGTGCACTTGTATTATCCATGTTGTAGAGCACTAGTATTCATGAATACTTAAAAATCCTCTGACAACTGGTAATGTTTCATCAACCATAAAGTACAAAAGGCGAATTAGTGTTGTTTTTTCATCACCCTTTGTGGGCAAAAAGATCAAAGAAGAGATTTCCATATTGGCAAAGACCTTGTCAGCCTTTTTCTCTGCTTATACATAAAGATGTGTTTCTGCAGTATGACAATGAAGACTGGCAGATGTTAAAACAAAAGTCACCCCCAACATAAATTGAGCAACTTCAGGGTATGAAGTCTTTCATGAGTGTTTTATAAAGGGATTTATTCTTCTTTCATGTTTATTTAATTATTTTATAGTGAGAGCTGGACAAGTCAATTTTTCTGTGGAACTAGCTTCTGGCATATCTGAATTTTCCTTTTTAACTGAAGAACAGGAAATCACTATCTCTGTCACAGAACGTAGCTTCCCAGAATTTTTATGCTTAACATAATTATATCACTAATTTAATGACAATATCCAGTGAGTAAAATTGCAACAGTATTGCAATGTGATGTAATGTTCTATGCTCTATATACTATTATATTGTATACTAAAATTTAAAATGCACATTTTTCAACAGGAGGGATTCCCTTGTGTTAACAAAGATCTATGTGAAACATTTCAGAGAAGCTCTTTGTCACTGAAACTGCAGAACAGTGTCAGCAAGGTGTGAAAATTTTCCATTTACTCTTCAAATGTCCGTCTTTGAATAAAATCATATCTTAAAACTGCAGTTCTGCATACGATTATACTGCATGTCTAAAGTACCACACAATATAATTTCTATCCTAAACAGATTCTGCACACATATTTCTTTAAATTAGATTCTCAGAATTATTTTTAGTGATTATTCTGAAAATGGGGAAAGATAAAATTGTAGCCACTGTGCATTTTCTGCTGGTTTATAATAATTTTCTCTCCTGACAGCCTGTGCACTTCCCTTAGACATTGTCTCAAAATATGCACATACCAATGCATTCGTGCCTGAAAGAATCTAATGGAAAGAGTGACCTTCACTTTTCTTTTGTAACAGTCCAGAGGTGAATGTAGCCCAGAAGTGATGCCTGTCTCTGTCCCTGTTTTGCATCTGTGGCTCTGGCTAAGAGCAGCTTTCTGCAAAGCTGTTTATCTGGGGCTCTTCACTGGGTGTGACAGTCTGGGGTGCCATGAGCCTGCCCCCAGCTCTGCAGCTGCCCAAGCCCATGCAGCCCCCATGGTCCTGGCAGGGAAAGCTGGCAGCTTTGGAACTCATGTCACTCTCCAAAACTGAAGATTCACTCTGCCTGGAACAGAACGGTGGCAGGAGCTATGAGCAGTTCTTTGAACAGTGGCTTAGTGAAAATGTAGGCAAACCATGCTATAAAACAGGGTTACATGCTGCATTAGGGTTTTTGTGAAAGCAGCCAGATAAATATCCATTACATCTCCTATTCAGCATTTGTGTGATGAGTTCAATTAAGACTATAGCCTCTTTTTGTGGGGCAAATTTGCTGTGGATAGCATTTATTTTCATCTCTCCTGTGTTGAAAGGGCATTAAAATGAAAATGAAAGTTCAGTCTTTTCAGATCTGTAAGTCTAAAGGAACACAATGTCTTCAAAGACCACTGAAAGGCGTGGTGATAAATATCAAGATGGTAACAGATAGAAATTGTTCTTCACATTTTAGCCTTATAAAGAATATTCACTACTGGTGGCGTGTGGTCATTTCTGAGCAATTTGCAAGATAATTTTTTGCTATGTAATATATTCAGAAACACTTTGTTCTTTGATTTTGGAAGGGTGAACTGAAGAATGGTCCCTGTGTTCCTCTGCTGAAACAATCAACATGATTCGAGATCGTTGGAAAGCTGAGGAGAAATCAGCAAAAGTAACACCTGTATTTTTGCCAAACAAAATTCCTGGAAGACATTTAACGTGTAAACAGGTAGATACTAACTTTCTCTGTTTTTAAAGACTGTTTTGACACACCAGAATTCTTAATGCAAAAAGCAGATATCCCAAAGTTTATTCATTTTAGTGACCCATGTATTATTAGGCTGGAATGCATAATGAAAAGACTAATTTTATAGAAGAGGACCTAATTAAAAAATCTTCTTTGGGTTTCCTGTGTTGTAAGATGGGGCTACTCTTGAAAATAGAATACTTAAGCATTAACCTAAAAATGGAAAAATCTGCTAAGACACCATTGATTTTGCTGTACAGCAGTTGTAAAAGACATTAAAATTCTCTGGTGCATCTAAAATATTTGGCAAAATATTCGGCAATGTTTAAGTTTACAGCATGTTCCACAGGTTTGCAGTGCAGCCTTCAGGGAGTCTAAAAGTTTTTGATCCAAAACTTCCTGAAGCCCATCCATTTCTTGACGTTTTCCCTCAGGTTGGTGGTTTCCTGATGGAAGTAAATAATAGAGATGGTAGTACTTTAGTCCTACTGCTATACAAAAAGATTTCCCGGTGGTTTTCATGAGTTTCCTAATAATAATTCTTAATAATTTGCATATATTTTTTAACAATACAGATCTCACATGTACCCAGGGAAAAGATCTATTCACTTGCTGTTTGTTCATTTTAAATAAGAGAATGAAAATTGTTTTTCACTCAAGTAGAATAAAAAATAAAATCTTTATATCCGGACCCACTGGCTTTATAGAGTATATAACAAATTCAATAATTTCAACATAACCTTTACAGTGGTTCTTTTTGTAATTTTAACCTTTTTTTCACCAGAATATTAATTTTTCTTCCAATTTATCTGCATAGTCCTTGAAAGCATTGCAGTCTCTCAAGATTTAGTGATTTAATATATTGAATTTTTGTGTGTTCTTAGTATTTCTACTGAAATGTAGCTATTTTACTGGGAAGGGCCTAGCAAGCCCTTTACAATGTTTCTCTTAACTAAAGATCAAATACCATGAGGCTAGAGAAGAACCTTGTGTGTAAGTCATCTGGGGCATACCTGTCTTTTGAGTTAAGGAATATTAAGTCACATGCAAGAAAAAGAAAAGCATGTGTTAGTAAGTATGAATAAATAATAAAAAAAGCCCTGGCACTTGCCTTCCTGGTTTGCTTTGACTATTGTGACTGGAGGCAAGGCTCTTTGGTTTCCTAGATGTAAGTCCTATACTGTGTAAGAATAAGCAAATGGAAGTGTTGGAACATGCTTCAAAACAGTTCTTGGTGTTTTCAGCTGCTTTAATTTTTGTTTACACAAACGGAGACTCTTGAAAGGACTTGATTTTCAAAATACATTTTTTCAGTAATTTTGGTGAAATTCAGTTCAAAGAAGAGCCTAGGGTTCTACATCCAGAAATGAGGCACCCACTACTTACAATGAGTTTGTAATCCCTTGGCCAGGAAACTACTATCCATTTTCATTTATATCTCACTAATCTTAGCAAAAAGAAAAAAAAAATCTTCCTACTTTACTAAAACAATGTAGTGTTTTCAAAAAGAATGAAGAATAGATCAGTTCCAAGTATTGTTGTTGTTTCATCCTCAGTATTTCACAGTATGTGGGCTGAAATTGTGCCCTTACAGTTCCATTTGATTTAGTCCCATTTAGTACTTCCCTGTCAACTAAGGCTTTCCCCTTCATACATGCTCTAGTGTTCTCTATTCTGTAAGATTTCTTGATAGGTATTTTTCCTTCTGTTTTGCTTTAAAGATTTCACGTTTACAGCTAAATCCCCAGATCCACAAATACTATTATAATTTACACAATTTCTCCAGTGCTGGAGCACCAAACATGGGAAAAAAGTGAACCTGTTGGAGTGAGTGCAGAGGAAGCCACAAAAATGATTGGAAGGCTGGAAAACTCTCCTGTGAGGACAGGCTGAGAGAGCTGGCATTGTTCAGCCTGGAGAAGCTTAGGCAGACCTTACAGAACCTTCCAGTACTCAAAGAGGGGTCACAAGAAAGTTGGAGGGGGATTTTTTACAAGGGCATGTAGTGACAGGACAAGGGAGAATTGCTTTAAACTAAAAGAGGAGAGGTTTGGATGACATCAGGAAAAAATTCACTGTGGGGGTGGTGAGGCACTGGAACAGGCTGTGCAGAGAAGCTATGGATGCCCCACGCCTGGAAATGTTTAAGGCCAGGTTGGATGGGGCTTTGAGCACAATCTGGTCTAGAGAAAGCTGTCCCTGTCCATGACAGGGGATTGGAACTGGATGATGTTGAAGGACCCTTCAGACTCATGCCATTCTAATGATTATCTGCCCAGATAAAAAGAAAAATTAATTTTCTCCCCTGTGACAACTAACTGGAGATTAAGTTGCTCTCAACTGCAGCTAACACATGGTGAGAGAGAAGCAGTTTTTAGGCTGTTTGTACACAACTGGGACCGAGAGGTGGCTGTCCAGCATGTCTAAGAAAGGAGTGGGTTGGCAAGGAGCTGGGATGCTCCTCCTGTGGAGCTGATGAAGGGTGGAGGCAGTTCAGTGTCCTGTGGTCACTCATTTCCTTGCAGCACTGAAATCTTAACCTTTTAGGCAGGATCCTTCGCTTCAGTGTGATCTTGCTTGTTTGAGCAGGATGCATTGACACAAAAGGTGTCTGGAGAGCACTGGAGGAAATAATAGGATACAGCCAGTTTGCTGGAAAACCGATTTCAGAAATTCTCTCAGGCAGGTAATTACTCCTTGTACTGATCTTATAGAGAAAGTCTTATCCAAGACAAGCAGAATACTAAAGCTTTCTTTATCCGTACGTAAATGCATCAGAATTGTTTCAGCATCACCTGGTCTTTTAATAGTTTCTAGCTGAAGATATACATATACATAGCAGGAAAAATTACACCAAACCCCCACAAATAATACTGAGTAGGACTTGAGATGTAAATATTACCACATTAATGTATGTTAATCTTTTGTTAATTTAAAACTCCCTGTGTGAGATTATGACCTTGGTTTACTCAGAGGAAATTTTTTAGAAATTTAGATTTAGAACTGTTGGGCTTTAGATTTAGAACTGTTGAACCTTAGCTATGATTACTAAAATGAGAATGCATATAAGAAACATTTGACTTCACAAAGTAAGGAATCCCTTTTCCAAGAAAGAATTAATATATATTTTTTTTTTACTTTATTCAATTTAAATAAGGATAAGTAAGAAATACCTCATTATCCAAAATGTCCTTTATATCTAAGACTAATCATTTCCCAATCATAATTTTACTGGTAATTTTTTACTGTGTATTTCTATAATTGTATTAGAATCACCTAATCAAACTATACATAGAATTACATCAGTACAAATGTCATTATCATGTGTAAGAAGCGATGCCACGCAACTGAAGGTTAATTGTGGAATAACATTGCCATTTGTTACACAATTAGTACTTGAAAATCTGTGACAAGATTCTGAAGTCTCACATGGCCACAGAAGAGGTTCATTCAAGGGCATTCACAAAACAGACCTGAAATCAGGTCTGAAACAGTCTAGAATCAGATCAGGCACAGGGAATAAAAAAGAGAGCTCACAGGCTGGGAAAAGCATTTAGAAGCAAGCATTAGAATTGCTAAGGAAGACTACGTCTGGCGAAGGCAGAGAAGTGGGAGAGCTTGCCTCAGCCATCTATTGATTTTCTGATGTGCCCAGTAGCACAGAGGAGAAAGGATATGGAATTGAGCCTGAGAGAATGGTGGTGTTCATGCAGCAGTAATTAGAGGTGAATTATCCGGCTGTAGAGAGGGGAATACCTGTGGATAAAAGTCCCAGGCTTATAGAAATTATTATTTGTAGGGCCAGTGAAGAGCAGTCTAGCTCCTGAATGGCCCATTGAGCTTTGAGTTGTGAGGGAAATTGGCGGAGAGGCTTTGCAGATAGAGACGGAGTCTCGTCAGGTTAAGGTAAGCACAGAGCATGAAATCCACTTACACCATCACTAATGGAGAGCTCTAATTCAGACAAGTCAGCCCTCAGCTCTCTGAGCAGCAGGGGGCGACAGGGTTTTAAGACCTGTCCTGTTTTATTTCGTCAATTTTAAGATCAGAGGAAACTAGTTTCTTGTAAGTGCAGCTACATTCAGCTGCTGGAGTCACAGCTTAATGGACTGCAGTGGTACTGCTGGGAGCATACCACTCCTACTTCTCTGGTGTGGGGTGGGAACCCACACGTGAGACAAACTGAGAATGACTAATTTGAGAAAGACTGGAAAAAAGCTTGCATTTCAATTTGGCATTTAATATCCTATTCCTAGCACCTTTTCATTGGATTTTGTGACTTCTAAAACAAACCAAACCAAAATAAACAAACTAGAACTGCAGATTTTACAGGCTTGCTGCCTCTTATCAATATTATTATTACCCCTTGAATAAGGTCCAAAATGTTAACCAAGGAAAAAATTTAATCCAAACTTTTGCTTGGATTTAATTAAGAATGAACTTTGCTCTGACTTCAGTGAATGCCGTAGCATCTCCAAGCATCACTTTAGAAAATAAATACAAAAACTCCTAGTGCTGATCTGCAGCTGATTCAATTAAGCTAATTTGAATATGGAAGAATTTCTTGTTGTTAAAGCTGGTGAGATCTGTTTTTTGTCTAAGAGGATTTCAATGTTCCCTGCAAGTCATCGAACCTTCTGACCCATGCCAATGCCATTAGGAATCAAATAGTAGATTCCTCCAGGTTGCTCAGATGTAGATGTAAGGTCTGCATATCTGGATCACTAGTGTCATGCTTATTCTAAAGTATTTGTGCATAAACTGCCATGAGGGATTGGCATCTTGAATTAAACTCCCATACATCCTTGAGAAATCAACAGGGACTAAGATGAAAAAGTCAAAGAATATGAATCAAAGTCCAAGGAGGGTAGAGGCTCTCTTTATCCTCTACACCCTAGGTAGAGTAAATGCAAAAGAAAGTGTTTTGTCTTTCTTCTAATCAATGTTGAAATATTAACAGTGATTTTTCTTTCTTCTATAGCCAACATGTTTGGTAATTTGTGGTGGGTTGATCCTGACTGGATGCCAAGTGCCACCAAAGCTGCTTCTATCACTCACCCCCTGCTGTACAGGAGTGATTTTGTCCTCCTAAGGAAACACCGTTAATGGTATTAGCAAAAAGTAGGGTTTAATATGAGTTTGTGAAATTGCTGCTTTTAACAGAGTTCAGTGATAGGGTTTGCTCTGTTACTTACTACATAGACAAAGCACACAAAGGATGCTGTGAAGTGAGAGAAGGTGCTGTCATTGTGGCTTTGTTTGAAAGATATAGGACTCTTCCTATGTGTCTGAACACAGCACTGGGAGACAGCTGCTTTTATTTTTATTTCAGATACAGAATATTATTAAGCAAGTTATTTTGCTTCCTGTTGTGGTTTAACCCCAACCAGCAGCCAGCTAACCCTACCTTAGCCCAAAGCAGCACTTTCCATCTTGTGAAGACATGGAGTTTCCTCAGCTTAAAATAAAACTTAGTTCCTTGAAAACACAACTTATTGAAGTAGGGACAAAGACAGTATAAAATTACTTTCTACACTTAGGGGTATATTTAAGAAACAGAAATACATTTAACATAAGGAATAGAAATCAAAGTGGATTTGAATTCGTTTTTAACATCCCTAAAAAAATTGTTGTATTGTGACAGAGCATTATACTGCCTGCAAAGTATCTTTCTTTTTTGTTTTAGATTGAGCTATTATGATACTGCATAGTTTAAAATTTTGCACTCCTGTGTTTCATTCACAATCATTGTTGCAGTGGACTAAAAGAGTATTTTCCTTAAGACTCGTAGCCCGTATTTCATATTTAAAACGTGAACAATAAAATTTTGTTGCCAATATGTGGTGGGTTGACCTTGTCTGAATATGAGATGCTTACCAAGGTGCTCTATTACTCCCCTCCTCAGAATGACAGGGAGGAGAGAAAATAAGACGGAAAAGAAAATTTATGGGTCATGATAAGGGCAGGTTAAAAAAGCAAAAGCAGCCTTTCTTTTGTCTTAGCTTGAATGTCTGATCAGTCATTACATGGTATGGAATATTCCTTCAGTCAGTTTGGATCAGCTATCCTGGATATGTCCCTGCATCCCCTGCCAAGGTTTTACCCAACCCCAACACTACAGGTGTGTGTGAGGGGAAAGTTAGCGAGGCAGCCCTGATATTGTGCAGGGAGTGCTCAGCAGTAACTAAAACACCAGTGTGTTCTCCACACCCTTCTAGCTACCAGTAAATAGCACAGCAATGTGAGGACTGATATGGCAAAAATGAACTCCATCTCAGCCACATCCAATACACAATATTAAAGAGAATTGTGATCAGAAAGATAGAGCTGCTTTGAACTGAAATTATTCTTGTCAACCTGTCAATAAAAAGTTGCCTGAATAAAAATATCTCTAGAAATGTGGTGTGCAAGACATAATTCTGAAGCATAAAGGGATTTAAAATGTATTATTAAATCTCATGTTTCTTGGGAGAGAGAATTAAAATGTGATTAATCTTTTTTTAGAAAAATAATCGAGGACAGGGAATTTGTAAAGAGAAAACATGCAGCATATCATCCTGGTAAAATGTGTATTAACAAGATTGATATCTATAGCAAGACAGTGAAATGCAGATGCTGTGTGAAGGGACTTCTTCATATGAGTTGTAAGAAAACTTGATTCTTGACTCAGAACTGTTAATGTCATTGAAGCAATGGAAAATGAAAAGAGGGAACACTACAATCCTCTATTCCCAGTAATGACCTAGAATTAGAACTATAAATGGATACCAGTCTGCAATTTAGAAAGGAAGCAATGTGAGTTTCCTTGTTGCATTGCTCTTTCAACAAGAAAAGCATCCACTTAGCAGCAGTGCTACAGCTCTAAGCTCAGCATTAAACCTTTTAAAGTGTCACTTTTTCAGCATTAATCTAATGATAAGAGAGAAAGGCAATTGCAAAAGTCATTCTTTATTGCAGCATTTAGCTCCTTGAAACTTCATCAAAATCAGGAGGGACCCCTTTTTGCTCTGATTGCCTGACCCAGAATCTTTAATCCCGTTCATTAAAACCATGCCACTCTGTTTCCTCGTGCATTGCCTTCGGAGCTCCAGGAAATCACCAGGTACAGACACAGAGCAGAGCTGAGGGCTGGACCTGAGCATAGCTCTGATGCCTGAAGAGCACAGTTCTGCACTGAGGAGGCAGCTGTTTGAATGTGAGACACAAAACCAACTTCCCATTAATGAAAGATAGCATTAAAAGTGTCATTTTGCTTGATTAAGTCATCTGCCTAGACTTCAAATCAAGAAAGCAGTTTTCTTCAGTACTTCAATAGCCCTTATGGTAGCATGTCACTGTGATTCCAAACTGATAGAAAAGGCACTTTTAAAAATGGATTTGTTTTGGTATTCTCTCCTTCCCTTCAAAAAGCTGTCACAGGGTGTTTGGAGTTTTTAAATAACACTAAGCTTTCATGGTAATGTTTGGGAAATATTTGTAATGGTAAACATATTTTGACACTTTGCACTTGTCCTAATGCTGAAATTTACTTAACTTCGTTGTTTCCTTTCTTTCTTTTCCTACCTACAAACAAAAGAGTGATTGGTATTATACAGAACAACTGCAACAAGAGGGAATTGGTGCAGAGCTCTATTTTTCTAGGGTAGAGTTAAATGCATCAATATAGCTCTAGCTAGTAGAAGACAAATATAAAGTTGAGTATAAGACCTTAAGTGATGGTACAATGAATGAGAAATAAGGGTTTCCCTATTTGACCAGCTATCACTCTCCCATAAGCAAGACTGATAGAGGACATAGATATATTTGCCTGCAGGACTGTCCCTCAAGGAGCAGAGGTGACAGCAGGCACAGCACCCTCCACCCAGATGCTGGGGACACGGATGATCTAAAGAGGGCAGCTCCTTGCCGTTGTATGTAAGGACGTATTTGCACAAGTAGCACAAGCTTGAAGGACGTTGCTGTCTCATCAATAATAATAGGTAGCTCAGCTCAGACCTGCTGGCAGGCAGCCAGCTCAACGTGTGTATTTTGAAAGTGCTGCTGGTCATTTTGCTGGTGAACTGGTGGGCTAAAACCTGTTTATGTCATAACTTAACCACTGGATGATAAGCTAATTGCACTTTGCAGTTTCCCAGTCCTCCAAGTCCCAATTCCCATAGAAGCACACTGATTCAGTTTATCTTAGAAATCAGGAGCATCTGAAGATTTGCCATCTGGAAGTGTCTGGAGCACAAAATGTCTGAGGCTCTCACTGCTGACGCGGGAGGGGGTGTGTTATGTCCATTGCCAGCAGGTTTTCAACATTTGCATTCTATTGCAGAGCCAGAAGTGCTCAGAGCCACAATGCTGCTGTTGCTCAAAAGCCTGTTGGAAACTGCATAACACTGCTGGATTCGGTGGTGAAATGAAGCAAAGCAGAAATGGTGCTAATCTATGCTGTGTAGAACATCCAGGGTCTTTATGATTTTCTCACTGAGCTGAACCTTTTATGGTATTTTTTCTCTGTGATTGTGGTCCATGGGTTTGCAGCATGCCTGATACTTCTTCTCTCTCCAGTCTCTGCTCAGGATAATTTCATATCTCCAGTGCTGGCAAAGGGCAAGACTGCTGCCCCAGCTTTCCAAACTGTGAAGCCTGTTTGAATTGGCAGGAAAAAACCAGGGGCTTCAACTGTCTGTGATTGCTCTCTGGTTAAAGACCAGAGTAACAGAAAATGTCTCAATTTACCAGGAAAACCATATTCAACAAAGTAAATGATCCTATATTTTTTGACCAGTGTTTCTCTTATAAAAACTAAAACCCAAAAAAGAAAATGCCAGACAGACTTTTAGAGCAGTTGAACCAAAAGCTCCTGTTTGAGGTTAAAAGTCTGTTCACATCCAGGCTTTGTTCATAATAAGGGACAGTATTGTTGTATCACAGCTGGCTTAAGTCAGTCAGGCACAGCATCTACCACTGTTTCTTATCCAGAAAACTCAAGAGTGTGTTTTGCTGTGTGGATTTCAAATGCCCAGATTTACAACACCATTACTTCTGTGTAGAAACATATAAAACCAGTTTGAACAACCAGGACTTTAGTGTATACATTTTCTTAATGGTTTTCCTGGTTTTCCTTTCTTACTTTATTTCCACAGATGGAACAATGGATACTTCAGCAGTCTAAGCATGTATTGAGCAAAACCTGTGAGGAGGATCATCTCACACCTCCTACCTGTCATCAAAAAGTCAAAATAAAGGAAAAAAGGCAAGTCAAGTAGTGCAGCTAAACAAAGCTCTTTAACTCCAAAAAGACAGTCAATAAATTTAGGAAGAAAACATATATATCTGAGAGTAATGACTCTACTGAAAGTAACATGGTAGCACTCTTCTCAACAAAGCATTCAATGTATTTTCTATCCATGATTTTATCTATGATTTGGCAGTGTAACCAACTCTTTTGATAATGCTGAACTTAAATACTGTCTCCTTTGATTAAGATGAATGAAAATAAAAGCTATCCTGATGTGACGGTATTTCATATGGCAAGATATTAACAATAATATGGCATAAAAAGAATTTATGAAACTGAAAGAGTGTTTCTTTATCTGTCATATAAACTAAAGGTTCTCTGCAATGTATGAGCACATTCTTTTATAGTTTAAAAGCATTCTGACAAACTTCAGCTGAGCCTTTAACAAGAAAATCAAATCTTAATATACAATCTAACTGAAAAGTAAAAGGCAACTTTTAGTACTATCTCAGATCATCTTTGATGTTTTCTCACCTCCACATTACTATTAACAAAATTCTGCTTTTGAAAAATTCTCTGTGTGTTACACTTCATGACCCATGAGAGGGAAATTGCTTGCTGCATTCATCAGGGAGGCATAAATATGATCAGGTCAGCAAGGTCTATTCCTGCAAAGCCTTCATGTTGCCAGCCCAGTTTCTGCTATCCTCATTCTCAGTATAAAGTTAAAGCTGTTAATAGATGGACTTCAGAAAGTTGAAAATACTATGTGTGCTCTATAGAAGTTATAAATTAATCATTTTTCATTTATCCTCTGGTGAATGTCATGTAAAATCTTCACACACTAGAGGTTTGTCACAGTTGCTTTTGGAGTGATTTGGAATGATTGTCAGTAGTGCAATTGCATCCTATGAATAGTGTATGATGTTTCCACAGACAGTGGCTAGGATTTTTGTTTACTTTTATCTATGCTGCTGTGTTTCCTTGGTTTCATAAATACAAGGTAGCTTTCCCACTCCTTCTTTCCTTAAACTAGTAGCCAGCTATTATGTTTCCTGCTTAGTTTTACTGTGTTTCTTTGATAAGTAAAACTTTAAACTTTATAATATATTTCTTCGTGTCACAAGATGCTGTTAGGACTGTATTAACACCAGTTAATTCTTGTTTGTCAGCACCATACCCATCTAGGAAGGCATCCCAAACTGATTTTCAGTTTAAATGCAAGGATCATAAAAACTTTATTTTCTTTCGTTGTCACTGGTGTACACTAGTAGGTAATGCAGAATCTAATTGTTATGAAACTTAGAAAGTAGAATAGTTCTCAGAAGATTAATTAAAATCAATTAGCAGAGCGAGGGAAGCCACCACTGGTTTTTGATGCTCCCCTCCACGAATACAGCCATTCTCATTCCAGGACATAGAGGGATTATTTTAACGGAAAATAATAGCTGGCTTCTGAGCTTTGACTGCCAACAGGAGAGTCAGTTAATTTTGAAAGCCACAGAGGATTTTCTCATTTAAACATTTTTCTCTGAGGGAGCACAGAGAAATAACTGAAATATTTAGTATGTTAAAATTAAATTCTTCTAATATTAAAAGGATTGTTGCTTTCATTTTTTACACTACAGAATTTGTTTGTTCATAATTTTGGAAAAGGTGTATAGAGATGAACGTTTTGACCCAAATACATTGCTCTCAATACAAGCTCAGTGAAAAGTGATTGTAAAGTCAGTGTTATGTGATGTTTTGCTGTGCTGGTAGCAATGAAAACACATATTGCGTTTGGTTAGTGTTCTGCTGTAAAAAAAATGACTACTTAAGAGTTAATGGGAATTAGGCAGTCAAATCCATACATTTTTGTAGGACTTTTTCTGGAGAAGGATCCTAAGCTATGTCTGGTTCTGTTTCCTCCAAACATGCTTTCATTTTCTTTGCCCCTTTTTCATACCCTTTATCTTAGGTACTGGTTCTCTTTATATCTTCTGACTAATGTAAAAAGAAAAGCCTAGCAAAATATCACTCTTCCTCATATAACAGCATTCACATTTTAGTTACTTTATATGTTTTAATTCGATTGCATTCTTGTTTTCTCTGTGGATTTAAGGTCACATGTAGTGTTTAAGAGCATAGGGAGGGCCCAGATATGAGAAGGCCATTAGTGTTATTTCCAATGCACCATCAGCCCACACAGCATCCTGTGTGGTACTATAAATAACTTTTTTTGGACAGATATCGTGAATGTTGAGATCCTGATTAAATTGCATCACATTCACTTCCATTTCCTCACAGGTTTCCACGCATGAGACTAAGAACATCTTTCCACCCATTAGTTCATGTAAATTTTAAGAAAAAAACTTATTATTTATTTTGGTTTGGGGTTTTTTTTTCTCTTCATTACTTCATCTATGTTTTCTTGGAACACAGTATTTTTATTACATTGATTCAGATATAATGTTTAACAGCAAATTCCTATTCTACTTCTTTTTACTAAGTTGAACCCTAGAAAAATGTCTGCAACAAGGATACAAATATTTCTCTGAGATTCAAATACCCCTATTTCATTTACAGTGAGACTGCCTTGCAGTCTTTCCCACATCTCTTTCCATATTCTTCTTGTGCAGATTACTTTGGCTACCATTTTGACTTAAATATTTGGATGCAGGAAACTGAATTGCTACTTATATTATTTCCAAGGAGTGAAAAACAGCTGCGATCAGCTGAACAGAATGCTACTAATGCCATGTTACTGAGATGTTGAATTCATTGCCTAGGTACAACTTCTCCTAGCTGCCCTCAAAGCTATTTTCAGCAGGTCACAATACAAAGGAAGTTCAGCTGTAGTGGAAACCTCTGTGCAGCTGTCTGGTCAGGGCATTCATCTGGCAGCTCCTGAACAGATATAGCTGAAAAGACAAGATGTAACAGTTTTAGGAGTCACAATGACTTTAGTAAAACCTCAAAAATTTCCTGACACACTTTGCCATAAGTAGAATTGATGCCCAACAATCACTGTGTCATAAGAACACTTGTGATATCTGTGATGGTATTGTTAAACCTGTGAGATCAATCTGGAACAATGGCAGGGTTTAAGGGTAAAAGGAAACTCCTGTCACTCCAAGAATCCTTAGATATTGCTGACATCTATGTTTTAAGCTCTCGTAAAATCAGCTTCTGGCTTTGTAGACTCAATAATGTGTGGCATAGGGACATAATACTAAATACAATGCTACATTCATATATTCTTGTATTATATACAAGTGTAAAATTATTTAACAAAAAGCTCACTTTTCATTTGTGTGTACATATTTTCCTACCCCTAGGGCTTGTTTAAAATTCTCAGTATTTTATTCAGCTTGAAAATAGCACCAAATTCTGATGATAGCTCCTAAGCCAATACACAGAGCAAGAATTTTCAGCATTCTGGATATTTTTAAATGATTTCTTGTGATTTTTCAATGTTGGGTAAATAGATTTACAGGAGTTAAAAATCCTGCTAAGGAACACCACCTTGTGAAGGTGTATATTTAGGAATACAGTCTTATTTAATCCTGAACAGACAATTAGCACATAAATTGCTTCTTGCACACTTTTTCTGACTTTAATTCTTATTACTCTAATCCAATCTTGCAGACTATTAGAGGAAAGTAATAACACCACTACTTCTGTACAACAAATGAATGGAAATTTTAGCTCAGCTTAATTAATTTCCTGTTAGAGAAAATTTAACATACAAAATTAAAAAGAAATATCTTTCTTTGAGATTGCACAGTTTGTTTTGTTCTCTTTCTTACATTTCTTCTGTCTGATTCTGCCTGAAAAGCATTTTTCTGTCTCTCCTTCACACTCACAGTACATAGTAATCCTCTTCAAATTTCAGCTGGTACTGCAAGATGGAAATCAAAGCTGCTTTGCCATGTTTAAAATGTGTTATTAATGCATACAGGCAGATGAAAAATGTCCAGAGGATATCATCATTTTGACATCTATTTTACTGTCCTCTGCCAGGCAAATGAATCAAAAACGTCTCAATCATCTGGAAGATGTTATCAGATTTCTATTACAGTTTTGGAACTCTTTGTATGATGTCACTAAGTGAAGAATAAATCTATTTAAATGTATTTAAATAGCTCACAGATGCTTGCCATGATCTTACGCTTCCTGGAGTTGTGTTGTCAAACCAAAAATATTTAGGATGCTGATAAACATACCTCAAGGTTGAAGCTATAGGAAAGGACATGCTGTTACTGTAATGTGATAGAATGAGAATTGCCAGTCTCTTCAGTTGCTCTATAGAAAATAGTGCATCCCAGGTTCAGTGATGGAACAGGAGCAAAATTGGACTGTATTGGAGCAATCTGGCCTTTGTGTCTAGTTTTCAAAAATGCTTCATTTAGCCTTTCTCACAAAATCTGAAATTGAACGGCTGACATAAATTACTCCCCTCAGAATCTTAACAAGCATTTAAGTCTCTCTGGTTTAAAAAATAAAAGAGAACAAATGATTGATCCTTATTATATGATTAATCCCTATAATAAAAATATCTGTCACTAATAGATCCAGGCATATATCACAAGTTTTACTTAGCCAAAGGCATTATTAGAGCAGAAAAAATTGCTGCTATAGTTTAGCTTAGGTGCTCCTATTTTTCCTCCAAAGTTATGATCTGAATATTTAAATCAACCAAATTTTTACTGTTTAGCTCACTAATGAGGATTTTTTACAGTTACAAAAAATATTTATGTTCATTCCTCTTAGTGTTCACCAACTTTATCTTCATTCAAAAGAAAGGAAAAGACAAGCTGTGATAATCCAGTGCCTAAAATGCAGAAGCAGGAGTGGGCAATTCGAACTTCTGCCCTTGTTTTAGCATTTCCAACAAATGTTGCCCCGCAACTACACCAGGACAAACCACTTTTCTCTTTGCTGGCAGTGTTGCATGCACAGATTTACTCAGTTTTCTTCAGAAGGACTTTGGGGGTAGTGATTTGAGTGAAACATTTTGTGGAACAGGAGCTTGACCTCGCGTGCAGAGACGTTCCCAGAAAGGCACTAACTCCATCTGTCATGCTGCACTTCCTGTGCCTTTCCGCGGGAGCTTTGTCCACAGTCCCCAAACACTTCCAGCTTTAATGCTGGCACTCAGCATCTCCCATAGTATTCAGCAGCGTGACACTGAAAAATTACGAAAGTGACCTTTTGAAGATTTGTGTTTATCCATTGTGATTTGTAATGGAATGGTCCTGTTTCAAAACCAGTTTACATAACTATTGTGGGCATGTGTTTGTTTGGACTCTACTCATCTTTGTAAAGATGGTTTTATTGAGTGTACCTAATCATATCAGCATATGAAAAGTTATTTTATGAAGGAATATGTCAGTGAGATATTTACAGCAGATTGTGACTACAGAACTAAGCAAATGAGACAATTAATAAGGAAGGTAGTAAGTACCATGTCAATTTATGTAACTCTAGCTATATAAGAATGCAGTTAAGAATTTTGCCTAATTTAGTTACAAAAAGATAACAATGAACACCTTCTGAACAGCACATCAACCATTTGCATTTGGTTATTAAGGAATAGGAAATTAAAATGTAATATATCAAGGAGCAGCATTGTCATGTGGAAGTTGCAGAAGTCAGGGAAAAGCATCTTCTTCCTGAACGATTGCCAGCAGTTAAGTTTAGTCTTGTCTTTTATAGTTTCTAGAGGTTTACAAGGCAGGATAAATTTAATGAGAAAAAACTGACTCTGAATCTCACTTTCTAGTTAGTTTCAGAACCAAAGATGTGTTCAAAGGCTTTCAGCATGGTCAGCTTGAAAGACCAATTGAGCACAACATTTTTGGTCAACGAGGTTCAAACTTACAAAGTACTTACAAACTTTTCTCCCCAGACTGTCTAAAAGCTGATTCTATTTACACTTCACTCCTGAATTCTGTTTCTCCCTGATGACTTTCTCAAAACTCCACAATCCAATTCAATGAAACTCAAAGCTAAAGCCATGAATCTTTGGTCTGAGCTAAATATCCTGTACTTCTAATCAGAGAAAAGAGCATTGCAGTGTCCTCTTATCCCAGACTGAAAACTAACTGTGGAGCACTGCACAGATGTCTCAGAATCACAGATAAGAAAACACTAAAGGAGCAATCTTAAGCTGAACCTTGCCTTCAAGACAACTTCATACATATCTGTGTCATTTCTGAAAAATATTAGTCTAATCTACTCTATACAAATTTTCACCAGCTAAAGCTTTTGTAGCCATTGCAAACTTTATTCCAGTACTTCCCAGTGTTTCGGATTTCTTTTTTTTCCCCACGAGTCTCTGGCCTGGATCTTCCTTCCTGCAATTTAAGGCTACTGTTTCCTGGCCTGCTAAGCAGGGACAGGAGAGTAGATTGTTAATATTTGGCAGAAGGCAGCATATTTGAAGACTGTTACTATATCTGCCCTATATTTTCTTTTTTTGTAGGCTTAATAACCCCAGTGTGTTCTCTCCTTCTCCAAAAGTCATAAGTTTCAGATGTTTGATCAATCTTTTTGCTGTCCAAATGGTCCACTTCATTCTTGAATTGTGGTGCACAAAATGAACACAGTGCATCACCTAAGGCATCACCCATACTGGAAGCAGTAATTACTGTGTGTCTTGCAGTCTGTATGGCTGTTTACACATCCCAGTATGATGCTTTTTCACAACAGCATGACATAGTTGACTGCAATGTCTATGTCCTCCACAGAGATTTATGATTTGATAAATTGCTCAGTAAAATGTGCATACATACATATATTTGGCACTGAAGCTTCCAGAGAGTCTTTCAGTTTTTCAGTAGAAAACATATAGTATATTGCTTATTGACTTAGCAAAAACAAATTAAAGTTTTATTAACTTCTGCACAACAACATTACTGTTCTAATTATGCAGGAGATTTGTTGATAGTCTGGTGCATTTTCTTCTAATTAATTACACGCATTTTATTTTGTGAATATAGTTTGGCTTTTCTTGTAGAAGTAAAGCAATTTATGCAGCCTGAATATAGTATATATACACACAGAATGGAAAACAAAATCAAGAAGTCTTCTAAATTCAGGTTATATAATTTTCTGAAAAATATTACTTTCCTTTTTTTCTCTGGCTTCTCCTAGATTGCACTCAGCTCCCATACAGTTTATCAAGAACAGAGAAGCAGCCTAAGAACCACACCTTTCCGTACAGCAGAAGAAACAAAACACACTTTCAGGACCCTGCTTAGGCTCCACCTGCATCTTCACTCTTGCTTACTGAATAAACCTTTCTCTTGTGGACCTAAGTGAGAAGTTCTGTCCTCAGCTAAGGCTCTCAAGAAAACCAAGGATTTCCCAGAGCAGCTGCTCGAACCTCAGTTTACAGAAGAAGAGTCTGTTAAGTGATGTAACCAAGTTTATACCTCACAGGGATCTCTGGGGCTCAGTGCAGTGTCTCTCTCAGATTCAGCACACTCTCCTGCTCAGTAAGTATTTAAACACACATTAGATGTTTAAGAATATACATGTTCTTCAAGAAACATAGGAAGAATTGCTGGAATCTTCAGCAGATATTATTTCTCTCCCAAACTGTGCAAATGATCAGATTGAGGGGAAGTATGGGAATAAATCACATGGGACTCCATTTTCTTCATGGTGGGAAAAGCCCATTCTTTATTCACATAACTCCTTTTTATACGGTTTTACAGAACTCGTGTGGGACTCTAATTGGTTAGTAGTTTTCTTGTCAATTACTTTTACTGGTTGTCAACAAGTTGTTATTCTGTATTGACTGGTCACTCAAACTGTCAGTATCTACGTGCAGGGACAGTTGTTTGTGACAGATAGCTTTCATTTTTCTATCTAATGGTGTGAAAACAGTTTATACAGGTGCAAGTTGGTTTTTTTTACCCAGGAATAGATTGTTATACTAACGAACTGCTCACAACAGGACTGCTTTCACATGGGAACTTGCAAAATGCTAGTTTTGGCAAGGCCAGCCACTGATTCCAGGAGAGCAGGCTTGATTTTATGAAGCCTTTCTTTATGATTTTTTCTACCTACTACAGCAGGGAAGTATAAATTTAATGGTAACCTTTACTTTTGTCCAGAATGGATAGCACTTCAGCAGTGTGGGCTTCAAGTTTCTGTGTTTGATTAGAGCACAGGTAAGAAAGATACCCAAGACTGAAGTATATGGAAGAAACATACTGGTTTCCACACTGAGTTTATTCTCTCTATTTCCAAGCAGAAAACCGGTAGGCTCTTAATTTTTATCTTGCTTATTAATCTACATCTTTCTTTAGATTCTACATATATTAATCCATTTTTGTATCAGGCCTCTCGGTCTCCCAGCTAGAAAAGGTCACACAGAGCAGAGAAAAGGTAGTGAGTTTGTCTGCCAAAGCTGTTCCTCCTGGAAAGAAAAGCTCTGTTCTGCAGAGATCACTGGAGCAATGCAGTACTTCAGCCCTGACTGGTAAAGGGTTGAAGGGTATACAATGGTTACATTTTTCTCATTTTCTCTTGGCAACACTCTATGCTTTGCCAAAAATGTGTAGATGCTCAGTGTTTTGCTGCTTTTTGTAAAAAAAGAAGCCAGTAAGATATATAATTTTTTTAGAAGAATGTAGTAATTAAAAAAAAAAAGTGTTTTCTAGTACAAATAATCTTGGGATGGGGACATAGGGATAATCACACAGTGGTGTTCTCATGAGTAGTCCTGGACAGTCTGCTCACCATTTTCCATTCAGCCGTTATTAAACTCCTGACTAAAGGTGTGGCTGAAGGGGAAGATAACTACCATAATCTTTAAAGGCTTTCTTTGAAAAACTGTTCAGTGGTAAATTGCTACAGGATTTCCAGGGCTCCCACCCGAGTGTTGGGGGATGAAGATGAGCTCATTTAGAAACAGGCTGGTCAGCCTTATTTGACAGGGAGTTAGAGGACTCCTGTTTTAGAAAGAAGGTGGTTTCCATCTCCAGGGAAAACAGCTTTTTTTCAAGGGACTGCCTGGGAGAGGTGACTCAGTGATGCTGGTCCATGCAGCAGTTCAATGTCCCATTTATTTTTATTTTATTGGTATTGACGTGGTGCTTAGGGCAGTGTGTCAAGAGCTCTAGTCTACATTCAGTGCTGCAGAATTGTTAGCACCAAGATGTCGTCTACTTCTCATTTTTTGTTTTCTTTTATTTTATTGCAACATTCAAGTTTACAATAATGTAAGAGGTTACACAGGTGTTCAAATAGGAGCAAAATGTTTGTTTGCTACTATTGCATGCTGAAGGTGTAGTATAAATAATAAATCAGTTAAGAGTCACAAGCAGTCAAGAATCAGAACATGTCCTAGGGAAACAATATTTTTCATATTTTTCAGCAAAATACTTCAACACACATACTTTCTAAAATTTTTATTTAATCTCTTCAAGGCAAGAGCCTTGTGTGGTAAGAGTACTAGAAAAGTGGCTTGCCATGTGCAGAGCCAACCCTCAGGAGATGGGGAAGTATGCATGTTTTATGGTGTGATGGATAAGCCTGGCAGCTTCAGGGGGACTTGTGGGAGCTGTGTACGGGTGGTGCTGCTCTGGAGGCTGCCTCTGCAGGCACAATTGAGAAGGACAAGGTGTGGAGCAGTCAGTGCTGAGTCCCCTGGCTCCTGCTGCATCTGCATCCCCACCCCGTGGCCACAGGACTTTGGGAATGCACAGGAGAAGGAGGCACCACCCACACTGTCCTCCTGCCAGAGCAGCAGTATGAGTTCCACTTGCAATCTCAACATCACTGTCAGCATATTTTTTTTCTTTTTACAATTAACATGTCTCCAAATTCCACCTTAATAAAATTAGTAAGTTAATTAATTTTCATCAAGTCACTGGACACTTATCCCTGTTAGCATAAATAAAGATTAATCAGCCATGAAAAGATACTTTCAAACCACATGGCTTGTAAATGCAATAAATTTTTAATGTGAAGATGAAAGAACTGTACATACTGCTGACAATTCACTCTCTGGACCTTCTTGAATCCCTGCTTTAGTAATGATCTAAAACTCACTTTAAATCTATGCCTGGAAGTCTAGGCAGCTGGTGTTCTTGAAGACTTTTATTGCTATCTTTCTGAATAAAAGTAATTAATTTATTTTTCCCTCAAAACTAACAACTAGCATAGTTCTCTGCATCATTCTTCATCAAAATCCAATTTCACTCTGCTTTACAGAGGTCTGAATTTTTTCTATTGATTGGTTAATTAAGTGAAAAATACTTCATAGCACAGTATGGAAAATATTAGTGGGAATTATGTGCAGAATTTTTCAGTTACTTACTTTTGTGTCTTCTGTTATTTCATATTTGTGTGGAGATTTGCCATTCTGTTTTACTCTTCTTGTAAGATTTCAGAGAGAAACTGTATATCAGGGTAATAAACCCACACCCCACTGAGAATATTCAGTGTGATGGGTAAAAACTCTAGAAACACTTTAGGCAGAAAAAGAACTGGAATCTTATTCAGGGGTCTGAATAGTATTGCTTAAATCACAGATGGGTGGCCTGTGGATGATCAGTACAATATAAATAACAGCAGAAGAAAATATTTCTTCTGCATTTGTAATATGAAATCCATTCTCAAATGAAACCCCATTTTTCTTCAAAGCTCAGAGAGCTTCAAATCACCATTTTTAATTAAGGTTATTGATGGTATTTTGTTTTCAAAGTAAAGACATATTTTAGGTTATTCTCATACAGAGTGATAGTCTAGTGTCTTTTATACAGGCACATTTTATTCATTTGAATGACTATTTTTGCTTATAAGTTTATTTTATTAATTCATATGGCTATCAGCTCCCTATCTTAGCAATTAGGAAGAACAAAATTAATTGCTGCCAGTGACAACGTGCAATCATTGCAACAGAACTGGTGCTAAGGCTTACATTTCTGGCTTTTTCTGTACTTGGTGAATGGTTCCTCACTCAAAGATTTAATGTTGTTAGTATTCATCTACGCATTGCAGTTAAAATTCAGCTCTTCTAACTCTAGCTGTGTAAGCAGTATACAGCTAGTATTATGTCTGAAATTTTCTTTCTAGTAAATGCAGACTGACAGGTATGTTCAGATGGATTTTTCCATTTTAATTACTTATTTAATATGAATAGAGTTAAGCCATGGAAGCAATTTTTTGCATTGATTAGGCATAGATAAAATTAGTTCAAGAGAATCCTGTGTGTCTCTTGTCCCATTAGAAGGTTCACTATATCAGATCTGGCATTAAACTCTTGTCAGTCATTCCTTTGAACCTCAATAATTACAAATAATCAACTAAAGATTTTAATAATAAGTTCATGATAATGAGAAGATCTAGACCACAAATAGCAGTCTGTTTCCACTTAAGGAAAAAAAACTATGAATTCAAAGAGGAAATGTCAGAAACATTATTAGTAGAAATATTTCACACAAGACTTGGAATAAAATAGAAAGTGTCAGCCGTAATGGGATTTATCTTGCAGTATCTAGATTAATTAAAAGTGATTTGAGATTGTGGAAGATAGATGGCCTTTGCTAAAGAGAGCAGTTGTGGTAGCTCTGGATGTGATTTTTGGCTGCATAAGAATTGATTTTTTTTTTAATATTTAATTCTATTCCTGAAAACTAGGTTGGAAATGATTTATATTACAGTATTGGATTTGGAGTTAATGAAGCTGAAGAGGTATAACCTGGTTTTCAGAATTTCTTCCAACAGACATGGATAATTTGTCTTATGAAATATTCAAGCATTTAAATAAAAAATGTTTGAAGGTAATTATTAAATTGAAATTATTTAATTAAATTTAGGAATAAATGTTGGATCTCAGCCTTTTGGATAAATACAGAAGAAAATATGTCTCTACTGCTACTTATTTGGTTATTCCCATACTTTCTATCAGTCAAACTAGCTACTCTACTTGGACAAGGTTGAAATCTGTTGAATCCTTGTTTTATCTACATTATCTGCAATGACTTTGACTTCTATAGGTGAGCACCTTTAAAAAGAATGAAAACTTTGTAAACACAAAGCAGGAGGCAGCTCAAGACTGTGATCTTTTAAATGCTGTTTGGCCTTATATGGCTTGTTGGCAATGTAGGCCTTATGTTGCTTCTTTCATTCTGCAACTTTATTTTTGATAATCTGTTATTTTTGTCTTCTGGAGAAAAATCCTTTTCTGTTTTTTTGTGTCACCTGGAGGATTGAGAATTTATAAGCAGGTGAAGGATAGCCAGGGGAAATTCATGTGACTATAAAAAAATACCCTGACAAAATCTTTCCTAAATGAAACACAGAAGTTTTGTTTTGTGTTGAAAAAATAACATTTCTGTTTGATAGCTGGTCTTCCAATGTGATACAAATGGATTGCACCAGTGTATTTTCCAGCAGACAGTTATGTTTTGTCATAAAATGCACCAACAACACAGTTCCTTTGATGTCTCTGTAGTCTGTCTACTGCAAATACTGTCATGGGCAGCATGCAGTACTATAAAAACTGAACTCAACTTTGGTCGTTAATCGGTCTCTCCAAAAGAAATTAGGATTTTGGGATAGATAGATAAAAATTGTAATATCACGATCCGTTATAGGGTATTAAGTAAAAATATAAAGCTTTTATTTCCCTTTCTTTTACTTTGACATTTTTCAAAATTACTAGACTTAAAGAAACTTAATTTCTCATGAGTATTTTTAAAAGCAAACTCTTGAAATGCAAACCCATACTGTAGTATTCTTAACCTTTCAGTTCGAACAGACTAAAAAATCAGTCCAACCCCTCTTGATTTGACATGAACTATCTAATCTGTTGGTAGATACAAGACTGATAAAAAACAGTTCACAGCTCAAAGTTATCCTGAGTCTTATATTAATCACTGAAGATTTTACTCTTGCATTAAAGCTATAGGAGTAAGTTGGAATAAAGAAAAGGCATTTATTATAGTCCAGCATACCAGTGGGCACTGAGTAGCTGCAAGGAAGAGCCAGGTCTATCAGACAAGTGCACAGCATTAGAGACACAACCTGTCAAGCATCCTCTGAGACATAAAAAGAGGGAAGCAGAGGAGTGGACTTTGCCCAAGAGATGGGGAAATACAGTCTCCAAACACTATGTATGGCCTCCAAACTTTGTAACAAAATCAAGTCTGAAAAGCAATCCTCATTTGTGACAGATCACTGCAAGAAACTTTCCACAAAGTTTCACCTGCGGAGTCACCTTCCAGTACTCCCAGAACATTTGCTGTTTCTCTATCTGCAGAGTTTTCTCCAAGATAAGCTACTTTGGATGTTGTCCACTATTTCACTGGGGTTGGGTTTCCTGCTTCTTACTGCAACACTCTTTGTACATCACTTATTTTCTGTATTGCATGCTAAGTGTTTTAATATTATGGTGATATATGCTAGGCAATAGGACGGTGGGGGAAAGGGAAAAGTACATCCTTCCTTTTCATATTTATTACTGTTGCTTCACCCAGAACATATTTAACAAGGCTTCAGATAAAAAGTGAGTCTCATCCCTTCAAGCATAATTGGCAAGCAAATAAGTATAAAGAAATAGGTTACACAGTACTGGTTATTAAAGTATAATGGCTTGTGGTTTAAGTAAACAAATAAATGTGTGCATAAATTATGTTCTTTGCAGAATTATACTCTGATCATTCAAGCATAATAAAAGAAACTGCTCATGCACTTATTATTCCAATGTGGAGGAAAAATCTGTATGTATTCACTATTTACAGTACAATCCTTAACTTTCATTATCACAAAAAATACATATTGCATGTATTATCACATACAGAAGTATCACATACTGTATCACATACTGTAATATATTCTTAGTGTTTTATTTTAGGGAAAGACAGAAGGATACAAGTTGAGGATTTTTCATCTTTTAATCAGAATTTTTTTAGTATGTATAGGTTTAAAGTTGAGTGCACATGGCATTTAAGGGGCACTACCACAAGTCTTGTTTTGGGATTCTTTTTATGGTTGCCTAATATATCCAGTGTTTACAAAATGATAATCTATGCATTAGGTCACTAGATGCATTTGAAAATATTTTGCAGAATCTAATAATATGCTCTACTGGAAGGCACTCACAATGATCACCAAAAAGTTCACCTCCTGGCCCTGCATGGGCCATCCCCAGGAGTCACACCCTGTGCCTGAGAGCATTCTCCAAACTCTTCCTGAGCTCTGTCAGGCTGGTGCTGTGACCACTTCCCTGGGGAGCCTGTTCCAGTGCCCAAACACTCTCTGGGTGAAAAACCTTTTTCTAATGCCCAACCTAAACCTGCCCTGACACAGCTTCAGGCCATTGGGTGCTGTCACGTTCACCAGAGAGGAGATCAGTGTCTGCCCCTCACAAGGAAGTTGTAACTGCAGTGAGGTCTCCCCTCAGTCTTCTCCAGGCTGAACAGACCAAGTGACCTCAGCTGCTCCTCACACAGCTTCCCCTCAAGGCCCTTCACCATCCTTAATGCCTTCTTTTGGACACTCTTCAGTAGTTTACAAGTGAAAAATACATTCATCATTTAAAGTTTTCTGTAGTAGACTTTGTCTGATAGGTTAGTTTTTAAGAGCTCAGCTGATTTTCCAATAACTGTAGTTTAGTCTTCCTGTGGTCAGAGGGGTCAGTAGCCAACAGACAGCAACATATAGACAACATAAATTGCAAATATTTAGTATATAATAATGAAAGATTTCAGGATGAATTATACCTGTGGTGAAGCAACAATACTAATTCTTCTCTTGATTTTTCTAAAAAATTTATCTGACTAGGCAACAATGGCCTGGTCAAATACTTTAAAAAAATAGTCAGCCAAGTGTTATTAATCAGAGCTTTCAATGAAGTGCATTGTATTATAACATCATGAAGCTGTCAGCCTACCCCAGTGAGTAACACTAAGCACTGTTCAGACATTACTTTGCTCCAGTTGAATTCTTCAGTTTCCAGCAGTAAAGAAAATGAAGCCCATGTGCATAGCTTGAACCAGCTTGAAGCTCTTAAAGTTAGATAGTCATGAGCGGTGTATACAATTGGACACTCCTCCAGATGCTGTCACAATTAAAAACAAAATAGTTTTCCCTATATTGGACACCCACATAATTTCAAGGTGTCGAGAGATTGGCATATTTTGACAGTTTAGCTAAAATAGGTTATTTCAGGGAAAAATATAAAAGCTGTAGATTTTCTTGACAAGTAACTTTTTTTCCCTAAACATTTGTTAGATTAAAAAAAATTTAAAAACCTATCAAACAAACCCACAAGCATTAAGAGAGAAAAAAAAAAACTAACAAAACCTGGATTCTAGATGTGTTGTGAGAAATTTAATAGAATTTATCAAACTTACTCAGAAAATATCAGTGATGAGGAGTTCTTTTCCCTAGATACACAGACATGTGAAGGCATTAAAATACCCACCATCTGCTGTAGCTTCTGCTTTGTTTAGTATGCGGAGCAGTGATAGGGAAAACTCATAAGGCTCCCAGATTTTATTTCCTTTTTCATTATGGTACAATTTGACTGACTAAACGTAGTAGCCCAAAATTAGGTGACACGCCATGTCCAGACCAGATGCCTGCTTTTCATCACCATTCAGCTGCTCAAGGGCAAGCATCTTTCTCCCCTGCTTACACAGAAAGAAGCACTCAGAGATGTCAGATGGAGAAATTACATTCCTGCAAATCTTTTCAGGTCACTGCACCAGGGAAAGAAAGGTATTTCCAGAGCAGATCTGCAGCATCATCTTTCAGTCTCCTCCTTGTATGGCTCTACACATGCAGACTAACTCCTCCATTACAGCTCTCACTATGTGCTTCTTCACAAAGACCTTCAAGGTTCATACTCATGAATTACCAAGGCTTTTGCAAAACACCAGGCAGCAGGACTGCCCTGCACAGAAATAGGAGGCTCTGTGTGAAACCTGATGCCCTCTTTATCACTTCTCCCAGGAAAGTAGACTTCAGCTAAATCCTGAAGAGACAGTTCTTAAGCAGTCATGCAGCAGATGTGCCAGCAAGCAGGTTGACACCAACCAGACTTGTTCATATCTGAAGGGAGGCTGTCAAGAAGATGGAGTTCTTCTGGGTACTGCTGAGGAATAGGACAAGAGGCAATGGGCAGAAACTGATGCACCAAAGTTCCACCTGAATGGGATGAAGGACTTCTTTATTGTGCAGGTGAATGAGCACTGGAACAGGTTGCCCAGAGAGGGTGTGGAGTCTCCCTCACTGGAGGTATTCAGGATCTATCTGGATGCAGTTCTGTGCAATGTGTCCCGGAAAGACTCTGCTTGTACAGGGAGGTGTGACCAGATGACACCATTCCTTTGGCCTTTTCTAGCCTTGACCATTCTGTCATTCTGTGATCTCCAAACACCTCCCTAACATCACAAAAGGACAGCTTTGGCAGGCACGTGTCCTGTGAAACCTCTTTTAAAAGTGCGTGTCCTGTGAAACTTCTGTCAGATGTGATCTCTCTTTCAGCTTTTCTAATACCAGAAGCTGAGTGAAAAAAGTATTTCCTTTTAAAATCAAAGACTGTCTTACCAGTTTGAATTTTAAAAGTGCATATTTTCTGATATGATAGCAAAGCCAAGGCTAAATATTCAGCAGACAGCTGAAGACACTAGTGTAGATCATAAGCCAGACTGCAAGACATTGTTATTATATACTGTAAATAAATAGGATTTAGTGCTGAGACACTGACATATGTTAAAGATTAAATAATTTTGTCCTTGTAGTTCACATTTATGTGAACATTACATAAATGTTCATCAGTTTCTTAAACAAAGTGAACTCTTGGCAAAGCTAGGATAACAAGTTCTGGTAGGTGAAACCAACCATTAAGATCGCCATTATTTTCTTTCAGTGTATATTTGAATTCAGATAAAATACCATTTTATCAAAAATACAAGCAAACAAATCAGATGCATGCTGATTTGAATTTTCAGCCTATTTCTAATCAGCATTCTAAGCTTTTTTAAAAAAGAATCTCCCCTTAATTGTTGAATAATTCAACTCCTAGATAAAACTATTAATCCTATTCTGACTCATCATCTCCATTTTATGAACTTGACAAAACTAACTCTATGATAGCCTCAAAGTCAGTAACTTGATTATTTCTTCATGAGTGGTTTCCCTACAACTCAGAAGTGTCAGTCATTCCAGAGACTCATTTAATATGTCTCCCCATGCATTTGCTGTCATCTTTTAATGTTCACAACATCTACTATCAAAAAAGAAAAATAAAGGGAAAATTCATTTTGATTTGCATTCTTTTGTGATAAGGTATTCCAGATACATATTGTCACTATTCCAGATTTTGGAAGTATTCTCTCATCAACATTTCTTTGTGTTAAGATTATTTGATTTTTTCTCAAATTTTACTTATTTTATTTTTTTTTAATAGTAGAGTTCTCTGTGTCATTTGAAGTGTAGTAACTGAGGCAATTTAGGTGAAAAACAAAAGCAATATGAGCAAAAAGCTAAAAACTGAATATAAGAAATAAATGGAGAAAAATGAGTAAGATTCCAAGCTTGCAAGATAAGCACTGCTTATAGCTCTCACAAAGTGACTCCTCGCACCAAAATAAAACCTAGATGCAATATGGGAATGTTTTGCTTTGTTTTAAAGGGAGCTTCCCCCAAACAGTGAAGGCTTAGAAAAAGTTTTAAAGTATTCATTTGAAGTTTTATTGTAGTTTAATGATAATCCCACAGTGCATTTTAGCTTCTTGGTGAGTTTGCATGGGAGCTCAATGAAAATAGTGTTCCTGCTGAAATCCTTCATAAGAAACCAATTGCCTGTCCCCACAATCTAAAGGATGATTTGCCCATCCCAAAATATACAGCTTGTTGCAGTGTCATGCCCTACTGTTAGTCCGCAGGCTAACTACACCCCGATGCTTCTCCAGTAAGGAAAAAATCTTTCAGCTATAATTAGATTGCTGAACAAATGGGAATAGTGACAGGCACATAAAGCCATAAAAGGTGAGCCCATTGAGAACAGAATTTGAATAATTGCTTTCCAAGATCTCTTGGAAGTTTTACAACCCAAGTTCTATGTCATTTGTCACTTAGTTTGGTTTTCTCATAATGCGTACAAAGGTTTTCTATTGTCACTTGGTTATCACAATTTGTCCATTCAGCTATGAAGTATTCAGTGTCATTTATGTCTTTTCAAGTTCATTCTGCATGTCTGTAAATTATAACTCTTTATTAGTGTTGGCAATGAGCTGGAATTTCACTACTGCTTCAAAAATTATATGTCTGCACTTCCAACCTTTTCATATCAGATCCAAATTTGGAAAATTAATTATTCTTCTTTACACCAGCTGTGTCAGGAGACAATTTAACAAGTGGAAGGGTGGGGAGAAGATAACAGAAAACAGGGAAATGGAGAACTGGGATTGAAATTAGTTTGTCGGTCTTAGAAGGGTGCACTTTAATAATGTCTACTGCATGCCAAGAATCAATAAAGACAATTCCAATTAAAGGTCTTAAACCAAGACAGAAAGCAGAGGTATCCACCACTGTTTATTGCCTAAGACTAAATCTAAGAGGAAACTGAAATTCAGGGCCACATTTTCTACTAGATTGAGCAGAATGTGTAGGATGTCAAGTGGCACCCATGAAAAATTGCATCTCTAATGTAAAGATGATAGAAGGCTACCTCAAAGGAGCCAGAAAGACCTGTTTAAACACTTAGTACTAGATCTGCACACACTATGTAACAGCAAGTCAGATAGTGCTCTTTCTAAGGCAAGTCTAATAGAACTCATGGGTCCTTCCTTCTAACAATCAATAAAATACGCCCTCCCATATTTATCTTTACTTATTTTTCCATTTCACTTAATTTTTCCATATAGGATCAATCAAATCCTCATAACCTCTCAAGAACTCTTTATCAGTGTTCAGCTTTACTGTTGGAAGGCAGAAACATGGATGGTGAGAGGAGCATCTTTGTAAGGACAATATGCTTTGCATGCAAAGTTGTGGTTTGTATTCAGGCAATGCATGAAGCCAGTTAATAGGAGAAATTCTCAATTCATATCAGACAATATTAAATCCCTACTGATCTGAAGTTGTACTGCCTTGTTTCAGAGCAGTATAAAACCTTAGCTGTAGCTCATACCTGTAACCCTGTTTGTCTTTCCCTGGCAAGGCCACCTTTTGTTATTCTGAGAGCATTGGATGGAGTGCTGCATAAAATGATTATACATCAGACAGAATCAAAATTAAAGTATAAATTCTAGCTTTTTTGTCTATTTCCCCCCCTTTTTTTTTTCACTTCTCTTTGCCCCTACCTCCCACATGTTTAGAGACTTAATGATAATTTATGTTTAATATGTTTAAGATATGCTTAATAAACAAGCTGCTAGGGTGCAGGAATGAATTTTCTTCATGGGTAGACTTGGATTTTTTTACCTCCTGTTTATAGCTCTTCTTCAGATTCTTCACTATGGAAGTTTTCCAGCCATGCTAAAGTGACCTATAATGGCATGTTGTATACTCCCATTATTTTTTAGTCCAAGACCATTACTAGTAAAAAAATTATCAGTTTAACAGAAGTGCTTACTGTTTTTCCTGGTTATAATAATTAGATAATCCCATTCCTCATCACTTGCCTGAACTTTTCAAAATGAAGCCTGAAAAAGTACATGGCTGTTTCAGCTAATTTTCCCTGAGGAAGGTTTGGAGAATGCACATCGGGGATTACAGGATAATCTCTTCAGATTGTCAACCTTAATTATTTTCTGAATTAAAATAATTTTTTTAGACAATCTTAAATATTTTAATATTGGTTTGACTGATTAATACTTTTCTCAGTATCTATTTTTTATCAATTTTAATGAAAGGGTTATGGTTTATCAAGTTTGAACTCTCTTAGGCTAGCCTGATATATGGTTCTGGAAAGTTCATTTGTCAGATTCATAACTGTAAATAGAACTAATTTAGAATGAAATTTTAGCTGAGCACCTTGTAGGGACTAAATGTTTTTGTGGTTGGGCTGGTTTGTTGGTTTATTTTATAAGTATTACTCTTTAATGTACTTTGGTTCTGAGAATTTTAAGAAGCCTTGTGTACACAAATGCATGAGTACACATTGCTGCCTTTCATTTACAGCAGATAACCTGCTGAATTGTAACAAAAATTGGGACAGCAGTAAGAGGCCAAATCTCCTCACAAATTATACACTGGGAAATGTGAGGGCAAAAAGTAAAGATGATTGCCAAAAAAATCAAGACTTGAATAAGAATCCTGGAGATAGTCCACTTCAAAAACTCAGAGGAGATCCTTGGGCTATAAAATTTAGAAAAATGGTTTTGTAATTATTTATCCCACTGTAGAGGTCAAGTAAGGTAAATGATGGTAAATGGTCGATCCAAACCTCAGGAAAGGGGTGGAATCAATTTTTAATCTTAATGCATTTTATATGTTTAATAGACTTTATAGACTGTAAGAATCATCAGCCCTTTATACGTAGATTTTGCTCAATGAATTTGAAGGAATGAGTTGATGCATGACATGACAGTATCAGCTTGGGAGCATTATAATCAACATAATTTTTTAAAGAGTTTAAGCTGACTTAATAATCTAAACAGCCCTGGTAGTTACAAAACCTTACAAAATGTAATACAGATTTGAACAAAATTCATCCTCATTAGTCTCTGCCACTGAGTGCACCCTTCCCCTCTTCCTTAAGTCATAAAAAAATTTAACCAGAGCATTTTATAGAAGAACCAAAAATATAGGTTTCCTTGGGTGATATCAGACCAATTTTGAAGACTATTTCTTGGTCAGTGCTATAACAAAAGACCACAAGACACTGTAATTTCATTTATGAGTTCTTCTTGAAATTACTCGAGTCATACTGTATTACATATTCCTCTTGTAAGCATGTGCTTCAAAAACCACCCTAATGAAACCAAGTAGAATATGATATATATAGAGAGAGAGGGGGAAAAAAAGGCTTCTAGCACATAGACACTTGTCTTTGGTCTTTGCAGTCCTTGGCAAAACAAAATTGGATGCTTTTGATGAGCTAACAAGACGGAAGTAACACTGTAAATGACCACTGATGAATGAAATGAGACTCTGATTGTGATTGCATGTTCCTACAGCTGGTATATGAGTTAGGTTGTGCTACTTTCTTCCCTCAACAGAAGGAGGAAAAACACTGTGATGTCTACAGCTGCTGTTTTACTGGGTGTGCTAGAAGTTTTGTACATGTTTTCCATTTCAATGGCTTGAATGCTGATATTCTTACACCATTTTAGATCTTCCTTTTGCTTGTATATATCTACTCATCTGTCTGCCTCTCATTTTTTTCCCTTTAACTGAAATATTTAATTTTCTGTAGCTGTGGTTTTTGCTATTCCTTTGTCACTCACCTATAGCCATGACAATTTTAACAGGTCTCCATTACTCTGGTGTCTCCACCATTTTTAACAGGCTTCTCTCTTAGCTAAGAAACAAGCCTTGGGACATGGCATGTTTGCCATGTTAAAGGAGGGAGTATATGGCTTTTATTTTCCCAAATGTTTATAAATTCTGGCTAAAGATAGATAAAGCTGTACAGCTCACAGCTACAATCTCATCCTTCTCCTTTATTTCCCTTTCTTTTAGATATTTGTCAGAACTATGATGCTGACCTTTATTAGTTAAAACAAAGATCTTGTACGCTTTGTATTTACTAAAGTTGTCTTAATTCCAGATAGGCTTGATGATAGCAATGTGGCACAAAAATCTACTTCTTTTCACCATATATCAGCTTCTGAAATATCCCTTCTGTTCAAGCTCCATAAACCCTGCATCTTGACAGAAATCACTTTGGAACATATGGAACTCAAGTTACTAAAAAAGTCTGAGAAAGTGACGGCAATTCCCTGGGGTTAAATAAACAAGGTTACAGCTCGACAATAAGGCTTTTTCCCCCACAGTGTTTGGGCTCTATAAAAATATGTGAGATCTCATCAAATTCCTCTATCTTAATGCTAATCACTTAACTTGTTTCCATTTGGAGTTTAGGTTTTGGCTTTTTCTGTCATCAGTTTCAGTAAACACGGTATCAGAATCTTTATCATAACCTCATTGAGGGGGAGAATCAGAAAGTCTCTAAAATTGCCTTCTGGAAATCAGAAATCAAAAAGAGAACTTTCAGTGTGTTCTGAGGGTTTTTTTTTCTATACATCCCTGATAATTATCTTTGCTATTACTGGGAACCTACTGGCTTTGCAGATTACAGTACCTTTGATGATCTTTTGGTCTGATCCAGTCTCCTAAGATCTCTATCCTTAAAGCTATCAAAGATCACTCTAACAGGATACAAAGGCATTTTGGATAAAAATGTTTTCAGATGTTAACTGTATTCCTACAGTAGATGGTGAGTTCTTTAGGACTGGTGTTTATTTTGGCACAAATTGGAAGTAATCACGATTACAAACTTCTTTGGTCTTTTGAGGTGTGTTCTTGTTACTATAATCTTGTCATCAAAAACTAATGAGTTTTCAACTCAAGTGAATATTTCTGAAGTTTTTCATCTGGAAACAGGCAAAGAGATACAAAGTTTATCACTAGCCATGTAGAAAAATCTTATTCACGTTCCATTCTTGTTTGTTATTTCATAAAGTAGCTACTCAGCATTTGAGCGTCTTAAAATTTATCACCCCCATGAAACTTTGCTATCAATTCTACAGTTCTTATACAAGCCTCTAAATGTTAATTTCTTCTACAACAGATGAGTCATTATGGTGTTTCTGAGTTCAATCTTTCCTCTTTTCAAAATTTAAAGCATTTCAAAAGTTTGTTTGTTACTGCATGGAAGCCAAACAGAAGTCTGAGAAAAACAGAACACATGTAATATCTGGTTTTCGTGTTTCATCTTCTAGTCATGTTAACTCATCTTCCCTCTGTTTTCTTCTGTTCATTGTGTTTTGAGGATAGTGATAAACAAAATATCGTCCATACACTTGCATTTGTTCCCTTTTACTGACATGTTAGCACACCAGCTTCATAAATTTCTCCTCTGCACAACAGGAGGAGAAAGAGATGGTTTTCTGTGTTCACCAGCAAAAGTTAATGAGACTCATTGGTTAATTCCTTTTGATTTAGTTATGGGGATAAACGCCAACTGACTTCCTCATCTTCAATAACTTTATAATATCATATATGCTCAGAATTAATGTTTTTTGAGTTTTTAAACATCCTAAACGCAAAAGCAAAAATAATTTCCAATATATTGTAGGAGGAATTGACCTATTAATACTTCCTTTTCACAAAACTAATTTACAGAAGGAATTTTTGATTGGCTAACACAATGCTCTGTGAAAGATATTAAAGTTCCAGTGACAAGCCTAATATGAACATCGTAATACAAGGTATGTGGCAAGGGAATGAAGAAATTGTCCCTGAAAGTGAAACTTAACTTTCTCAGGAGGATTATACAATTTTATTACTAGTGATGTCCAAATGGCCCATTTACTTAGATTGCTTTCTCTGTTTATGCAATAGTTAATTCCTTCTTGGTTAGTAGGGCTGTTATATGCTTGCCAGCACAATTAATGTCTATACAGCAAATTATTTCTTTTTGAATCTGCTAATAGATATGCCTCTGTGATTTGGAGTATTTTGGAAAACAGCATTTTGAGGTTCGCAGTTTAGTCTTCTATTGTCTTCTTGAATGCTTCCCTTTCGTAAACAAAACTGCTTATTCCATGAATATAGAAGTAAGTCTCCTCATAGAATTTCTCTGTAACTACATGTTTATAAATATTCTTTTCAGTTTGGAAAATGTTAAAGGAAAAAAAAAAGTTGAAAGTTTCCATGCATCACACAACAAATCAATAAATTCTAAACTAATTTAAATTCTTTTACATCTAGGGATAAAGAAATGTTTATAAGAGCATTAAAGAGCACTCTAATGTTTTAAGAAAGATTAAAGAACTCTGACGTAAAATGCAACCTGCCTTTCAATAGAGAAATAAACATTATAAAACTCTCTAGCCTTTTCTAGCCTTTATTGAAAATTAGTATGAAAATTGTATTCTTCTAAAAAAAACCCCATACAGCAGAGTAATTAACAGAGAGCTTTTGATTGTGAGCACAGAATGTAATTAGCATGATCCAAGAACTTTTCTCTCAATCACTAGGTTCATAGAGCCATAGAATTGAGAAGGCTGGAAAGTGGCTCAGTGAGTGCTTCTGCCAACTCCCTCAGTATCCTTGGGCAGATCTCAGCTAACCCCATAGACCTGTGAGTGTCTAAGTCATGTAGCAGGTCTCTAACCCTTTCCTCCTGTTCCATGGGGGCTTTATTCTACTTCCTGTCTCTGTTTTCCACCTCAGAGGCCTGGGGACCTGGGGAGAAGTGGTCTTGCTATCAAAAATTGAGACAAAGAAGGCATCTGCATTTTCCTCATCCTTTGTCATTACGATTTCCCCCACACTCAACCAGGGATGTGGATTCTCCTTAGTTCTCCTTTTGTTGCAGATGAGTTTTTATAAACGTTTTGCTATTGTTGACAGCAGTAGCCAGATTAAGTTCTAGTTGGGCTTTGACCTTTCTAATTTTCCCCCTGTATAATCTCATTACACCCTTTTAGTCTTTCCAAGTTGTCAGTCCCTTCTCCCAAAGATGGTGCACCCTGTTTTTTTACTCTGAGTTTGATACAAAGCTCTCTGTTCAGCCAGGCCAGTCTTCTTCCCTGATGACACATCTATGGGCACAAGGGGACAGATTGCTCCTGTATCTTTAAGATTTCCTTTTTAAAAAATGTCCAGCCTTCCTGGACTACTTTGCCCTTCAGGACTACCTCATGAGACTGTTTCAAAATGATTAATTATCTACTGGTCATTTCTCTTATTTGATTAATGCTCTACTTTATTATGAAAAGCTGTTTCTGACAGACAAAAGTAAAACCTGGCATTCACTAACATTTTAGTTTTGAAACAGAAAATTCCTTAATACATTTTTGGATCATTGTTTGAAAATTGTAGAATAGCAGGAGTTAAGAAAGGGGTTCTAAAACGTAGTATTTTCATCTCTATCCTTTGACAGTGATTTTTTTTCTTCAGCTTCATTTCACGTCCCATCATGGACATTTCAGCAACACATCACCTCTAGTTTTATTTAGTTCCTGGAAGTGACTAAATTTCCTTTTAGCTTCTTCTAAAGAAGACATTTTGACCACTGAAGACAGAGATCTTCAATCTCCTGCTGTTTAGAAAACCTACATTTTAAATAGCAAATATGAGGTCATATTCTCTTACAGGATGATAAAAAGTTGCTAGCATTTGCCTTCCTTTCTGTGGCAAACACGGGGGAGGAAAAAAAAGCTGTAATTTTACTTATGTGTTTCTTAGCTGTTTACAGTTTCATACTTTAGTTAACTTTTTGTCCAAAGCTGAAGAAACCAAAGTCATAAAATAAAATGCTGCTTCATACTAGCAAGAGGTTCCATACATTTCCATTTAGGCAATGAATGCATTTGAGACTTTAGAAAGCCTTTCTTCACTAAGTAACTAACATGTGTAACATATCAATAAAAATATTTATTTTAGTAATTACTTACTAGAGAAATGTGTAATTTCAGCTTCTCTTCTTTGTATGCCTGAGCAGAAAAATAAAGGAATCTGTATCTCATTTTTTGTTTAAAATAGTTACCATACAGTATTCATTAGGATATTACACAGTAACAAGAGTAATGATTTGGTTCTTATCAGAGGCATTTTATCCCTTAAAAAGCATCCTTGGAGAAATGATCACTCATTTTCTTAGGAAAGACTTCTAATACTAAAAGAAATTCTTTACTAAACTATTTGTTTATACCTTTGTATGAGATGCTTTTTGTTAATTCCCTTTGAAGCAAAGAGGACATAGTGTTAATTTGTAACATGTAAGATAAATTATTCAAAAGTTCAAATGCACAAAAATACAACATTCTGCATGCACATAGATTGTTGCTTAGTATTAATGTTGTCACTTACCCCTAATCATTCACCTTTTATATGATGCTATGATAAAAAGTAAAGAAAAAGTGTTTTCTTTGCAGACACACAGAACACTCATGTTATTAATGAACATGCTTAACATAAGAAAGCTGATGTTCAATTCATTCTGTGGAATAACAGCCACTGAAAAGAAAATTTCAAAGTTTCAACTATCACTCTTCATCTCCTTCCTAACTTAAATTAATGAGATTTTTGTGAACATTCTTGTCATGAAAGTTAATTCATATTACCTCTTCTGTCTGTCTTGCATGTCCAGTGCCATCTGCACTGACTCTTTCAGCTTCTGCTACCTTGCAATTAAGGAAAGTCACTCATACCAGCAAAATATCTCCGAGAATACAGGTTTTTGATGAAACTAAAAGAGTGGGGAAGAAGGTGGGATAAAAGCAGATTAAGAACTTGCTTTACTGTTCCTATTTTTCCAGTGCAACTTCTTCTACACATCAGCAAAATCTCAAAAAATTATATACCATTTTGGTGTTTATAAATTGTTCTTACAACTAGAGAAGAATGGCAGTCCTTATTGAGACAAATAAGATGCAATTGAGCCTAATTTGATTAACAGAATTAAACAGATTGAGATAGAAAAAAGGAGGCCTTTCACTCTTTATGGGCAAAGCAGTGTTAGAGTTAGCGTCTCTTTGTCTTCATTACTTTGGCTTAAAATACAGGAATATGGAGTTTTTTTGCAGTTAAGAAATTAATTAGATAGAAAGTCTTATTTTTTGTTTGTGATAGATTCTTCTGCAGGCAGTCCAGTTTAATCTATTACCAAAAATATCTGAAACATAGTGTGATAGCTCAATCAAAGAAGCACCATAGAACCACAGAATATGTTGAATTGGAAGAGAATCATTAAGTTCAACTCCTGGCCCTACAACGGGCACCCCAAAAATCACACCATTTGCCTGAAAGTATTGTCCAAATGCTTCTTTTATTCAAACAGGGTTGGTGTTGTGTTCTGTGTTCAACCACCTTCTGGATAAAAAACTTTCTTGATATCTAACCTAAGCAAGCTTTAGTCTAGTAAATTTATAATAGTAATATTATTTTTCTGGAAATAATTTTCATCTGAGAACATAATCTTGACTTCTCATTTTCCTCTTTAAAATTAGTTTAGGAGGAAATAAGATAAGAAGTAAGTTGATTTTTTTAAATATGCATTATAAAGAGCAAGTTAGAGAGTACTTAAATCAGACATGTTCTCGAGTAACATAATGAAAAATAGCCTTTAGCATTTCTAACAGAATCTTTTAGATATATATATATCAGTTATATTTCTGAGTTATATTTCTGAATTAAAAAATACAAGTTGAAAACTATTATAAGTGATTGGGATGAAAGGAAATGTACTTGGCTTGCAAAAGAGCCAAGAATTTCAATCTAACCGTTCTAGTTTAATTTCCCAGAAGGAAACAGAAAATAAACAGTTTGTAGAAATACTCCAGAAAAAAAAACAAAAACAATTGTCATCAGATATTTGACCAAAATATGCTGAGTCAATAGCAACTTTTACCCCACACAATACAAATACACACATGCAATTGCTGAAGGTGAGAGTAAGAATAAGCTCGAGCTCTGTAAGGCTTTAAATTTCCTCAACGTCGTGTTCTCTTGACCAAACTAAGCAGCTATGACCTAGGAAATCCCAAGAGCTGCTCTGTTATCATCAAGCTTTGTCTCAGTGGATCTTTGTCTGACTGGAGGAGATGTAAAGTTGATTTCTGCCAGAACTGTTTTGAGTCTGATGGAACCCATTCACCATCTAAGCCTTAGGATGAATCTAGTCCCTTTATGATATAATGAGGCCGAGGAGACAAGGCTGTTGCATACTTTCTAAGAGTTCACAGGTAAGATAAGGCAGCTGGGGAACTTGACTTTTATTGATGGATTGGAGTAAATCCTCCAGAAGATACTTTTGTGGAGGGAAGAGATAGGTTACAATGACAAGGCATGGAGATATCTGTGAGGACTGAGAACATGACTTGTAGCAGTGGGAGAAATGCATTGGCTGGCAGGTACAGGGAGCTGTGACAGAAAATGAGCTGTGGTGTAATCAAAACAGAAAAGGGCAATTTAAGCTAAAAAAAATAAATAAAACTCCAGGAACCTGTAGGAGGAAGAACAGGGGTATTAACCTTGCAAATTACACAAAGCAGGCAAAACTGCAAACACTCAGTAGGACAGAATTAGAGCACAGTGTAGTCTTGATAAATTGAAGTAAGGGTCTGAAAAAATTAAATAGGAAAGCACTGTGTGTAAATAAGAAAAAATAATGACTTAAGCACAGATAATCCAGAGGAGGGCCACAATGATGATCAGGGGTTTGGGGTCTATAGAGCCTGGGATTATTTACCCTAGGGAATAGAATACTCCAGGGAAACCTTCTAGCAGCCTCCCAGTACTTAAAAGGGGGCTCCAGAAAGATGGAGAGGCTCATTATAAGGCGGTGTAGTGAAAGGACAAGTGAAAGCAGATTTAAACTGAAATAGAGCAGGTTTAGAATGGATATTAATTAAGATATTAATTTGGTGAGACACTGGAACAGGTTGCCCAGAGAAATTGTGGATGCTCCGTCCCTGAAAGTGTTCAAGGCCAGGCTGGATGGGGCTTTGAGCAACTTGATCTAGGGAAAGGAGCTAGATGATGTTTTCTTTTTCTTTCTAAGCATTCTACGATTCTAATACAGAATAACAAGACATAGCAGTTCTGCATTTATAATTAAGTTTATTTATTATTCATGTGATATAAATATTCTGCTTCATTAAAAGTACTAGGTTCATTTTCACTACAAAATATCTATGCATTTACAGACCCACCTCCATTTGACCTGAAAAAATATCAGATATGGTTAGTTTAGGAAAAAAAAGGAGGATTGTAGAAAGACAGGAGACCTCAAATACGTGAAACACTGCCTTAAAAAAGGAAAGTAAGTTGTTCAGTGAGTGTAGAACAAGGAAGGATATATTTAAACTACAGCATTATTCTGTTAAATGTGAGTAAAACATTTTTGTTATGAAAGCAAACGAGAATCAGAGTTGACTGCTAGGAAGATCAGTAATATTCTATTTGGAGATTTTCAGTCATAGATTAAGCTGGCATCTTCCAGAAATGCTTTTGTTATCTGTTTTAGGATTTTGTCTTGACAGTGACCTCTGGAAACACCTTTCAGACCTCCAGCCTTTTTTTTCTAATGATGCATCTAAAAGGACTTCACAAACTGAATTTTATAGAGAAGAAGTTGCTTATTAAATGACTGGCTTGGCTGAGCGGCATGTACACAGTTTTCTGTGGATTCTATCACTATAAGGTTAATTTTCAGAGTAGTCTCTTCCACATCACCAAGTTTTCCCTCACAAACATTTTCCATTGTTTGGCCTATGGGGGCTGTAACATAAAATTAGCTTTTACCATTTTTTTCGGTATAATTGGACTGCAATAACGTTCCCTCAGGAAATGGAGAAGATGAGCAAATTGCACATGAAATGTTCCTCTACAGTCAAAACAGATCTAGAATGTCTTATTTTCAATCATCAATACACAGTTTATTGATTACACCCAGAGTTTCTTCACCTTAAGGCTTGATTTTTTTCTTTAGCCAGTATTTGGAACCATTTTTTTTTTTCTGGCTGATCTTTTGATGATGGCAATAATAACAAAAGACAGCTAAGACAAAGCAAGACATCGTGCATGAGCTCTGTGAATTTATGTGTCTTCAGAACAAACACAGAACGGAACTTGTACTGCTCACTGGAGGAATTAATGTGTTCCATTAGGGAGGCTGGTGTCTGATTCCATCTACCATTATTTGCTACCAGGTGTTTTTATAGTCCTTTTTTCACTTGCAGTTCTTCAAGTTTCACTTGAGCCAGTTACACAGGCTCAAGGGAGTAGACAAACACCACTCTGTGTATAGATACAGGGTGTCTGACTTCAGTCTGTTCATTTGACATACACAGGTTTAAAACCATACATGGATGCAATACTTCTGCAGCTACATGTTATGAATATTTTAACACTTATGTCATTACTGTAGTACTGAAACTTACTTTTTTGCTTATATTAGCTTGACTCTCCTAAAACTGCATCACTTCCTTTTGATTACAGATCAAACAGATCAAATGTTCATGAAATCTAGGAAAAAAGTGCCTGCCATCTCCTGATACCTGTCTCTTCATCCAGAGCCAATCAAATATTCTGACAAAAATTATACATTCTAAACATTGGAACCATCTAATAGGAAGGGTGTTGAATGTTGTTTCAGAGCAGTTGCTATTCTCAGAAATGTATAAATTAAATTATACATTTTAATGTCATTATAGAAATGCAGTTATTAAGCATGTCTTTGTGGAAAAAGGATGGGATAAGTTTTGTTCATTAATGTTAATCAAATAAAAAAAGCTTTTCATACAGGTGAAAACCAGAAAATTTAGGTAGAGGTAGTGTTGTTTGTAATCAAGAGCTCATTGAGTTTTAAAATTAAAATTATAGTTGACAGCTGTGATTTTTAATGAAATAACCCTCTTTTGTACTTTCTAGGATATATAATCTGAAAAAAATTCCCAATCTATTGAATCCTCAATCACAGTGAGACTGAAGTTTGCCTATAGCACTATCTAGTCAAAAACCTATGACAGCACTCAGCTTTAGGAAGAGAGTCACAATGCAATTTTTAACCTTGTTATGCTTTTATTAAATAGTAATATTAAATATCTAAAGAAACACCAGCCTATACTGAGATTTTATTTTAGGCCCAGTTCACTTGAAAAAGACAAGTATCATCCTAGCACTGCAGACTAAAGCATCATATTTGGACATTCTTGAAGACTGTAGCTCAGAATGAGAGAAGAAAATTAAAAGGTCTTTGGTTACACTGCAAAATTTTTATGAGATGCCAGCTGCATAATTCTAGCTTGTCAATAAGATTATACAACTTTAAGAAAGCAAAGTCAGTTTTGTACCTCATGGCTTAGTATCATGTATAAGATTTGATTGCAAGCTTCCAAGATATAATTTAGATTAAATAGAAATTGTTCCTGTTAGCTAAAATATTTCCTCTAAATGCAGAGCAAAGACAGCCATTGTCACAGCATATTGCTAGCAGCAATTCTAGGAAAAAAAGTCTTTTAGCACTTTTTCAAGAAAAACTGTTAGAATATGATAGTTGTTTAAAAAAAGTAAACAATGACCCAATCAGTAAATTCTATGCAAAATGTGATATTAAGTATAAACTGTCCAGCTATCATTGTTGAAATAAAGAGCCAATATAGCTGTAGTGGTAACTGAGCTTTTTGTTTCCCAAAAGATGTCCAGGGCAAGTCTGTAGCAGGGATAGTTTTGTTCAAAACTCTTGTACTATGTGCAAGCCTCATTCGATGTCTGCAGCTTGGAGGGGCAAATACTGATGCTTAAATACAGTGGTCAGCATCTCTAGCTTCATACCTCCACAAACAGAGAAACTTTCAGTAATTCCCATGTCCCCAGTACTCAATGAATTTCTGCTTAATGAGTTAATGCTCCCAGTGATACATCACTGTTGGACATGAGGATTTTTGAGTCAAAAAATCACAATCTCTGCTATTGCAAATGTATTGCTTGTGACAACTACTGCGTCTTGACATCTGCTGTTTACTTTCATGTTTTGTGAGAAAACAATCTCCCCTGCCTGTTCCTAATTTAAGGTGAAGAACAAAGGAAATAGTAGCCTTTGGTGCCTCTGTTGGATTCCTCCTTTTCAACAGGCGAACAAAAATACCACAGCCATAAATTAATAAATGTTATAAATGTCTCCATATATAAAAATATCAATAGCTGATTTAGAGATTGCTGTGATGACAGAGTTTAGAAGACTGATTAAACCAGCTTTAAACTTTAAACAGTAGCAGGGTAGACTGATACTCATTAAGATACTTTGGTCTAATGCCGACTTCTTACCCAGTAAGATCTTAACATCTAACTAAAGTTGTTGTGACTATACAGAGCACAGAGGCCATGCTAGATAGTGGGCACTGGTGGATGAGGCCCTTAAAGCACCTCAGCTCCTGAGGTCAAAGGAAAGTCAGAGCTGAATATCTTTTTTTTTTTAATGCAGCTCTCCTAGCTCACATCTGGTGTTTTTCCTGGTTACTTTCCCCCGTCCAAAAGGAGGAACTCATGTGCTCCTGATGCTGCTCATCTCATTTCTGGTTTTGTGAGCTGTCCTTGTGTGTTCAGCAAAATGCCCTCATTGGCAGGCCTTTGTGCTTATTTTGTACTCTATTCTTGATCTTGAAAATTGTGCTTCTTGTAGTAATTCAATGTTTTCCTGTGCCATCTGAGTGCAACTGTACAAGTCTTCGCCTTCTTTGGAGGTCACGTTGCCCACACACTTACGCAAAATGCTTGTACACTGCCTGGCCATGCAGTCATGGTATCACAAAATATGTTTGTTACACTATTATTTTATGCTTATGTTTGGGTTTGAGACAAATATTGATTCTGCTCAGATTAATACACCTCTCAGGTGTAGCCATTACAGGCCTCTGTTTTGACTACACAGCTGTAAAATTTGTTTATTGGACAGAGGTGTATTTGCTGCTTAAAGAAGAAGTGATTCTGTGTGAGGATCTGCATTTATACTGTTTGTGAACAGCTTCAGAGATCCTTTAGCAAATTAAAACCCACATATTTTATCCATGATAAATGAATTGAATAATAGTACAGCACAGAAAGCAATACTGAAATATCAGTCCCTAGTCCTTAATGCCAGTGAGTTCATGAAATTCCTATTCATACAGACTAATGATACTGAGTAAAATAATGATCTGGAAGTATATGGTGAACAAAATACTCTGTGTCTTCAAAGAGTAACAACATAGCTGCCACAAAATACAGTGTAGGCTCAATCCCACATACAGCACTTGCATCAGAAATAGAAAATGTGGCCTACTAAATTCATAATACAATTCTTCTAATTCAGAGGATTTTATCTATCCAAATAGTTTCTGTATCCAACAGGTCTGACTAATGCCCCCTTGGTTTTGCTGACGTATTCAGAGAGATCTTTTTAAGAAGACTCTACTGGACTAATTTCAAAACTATCAGAAATATTAGGATTACATTTTTGACAAGGAGAATTTCTTTGAATAATGTCATATATAGCCTGCTAACTTTTCTCTCCTGAGATGAGTACTTTTCATCAGAGAGGAAGTACTCTCCTGATGCTATTAGAACCCAATGCACTTTTAGATTCAGTTTCTAAGTCATCTATGAAACATTTCTCCTACCATCTCTGAGAGTGTTTTCCTTAGTTCATTTGGCCACATTTGTTCCAGGGAAATCCTCCCTAACTTTACAAATTTTGTGGTTTACTTCACAATTGATGGAATCTATCTAGGTAGGAAAAAAAGGCTCACGTTTCCCACCACTGAGAAACGCTTCGGGTTTTTTGCCACAAAGTTTAATTGCGTGGTCATGAAGGTTAAAATACAGAACCAAGTTTATTGTGTCATTATGAGATTTAAGATTCTCAAGGAACCCATATCAGTGTTTCTAGGTAGGTGGTGGATTCCACATCCCTCCTGCAGGCTATCTGCAAAGGGAAGTAGATCTTTACATTCCCATAATAACGGCACAGAACTCATGGAAATTCCTGAGACCTGATAACTCATTTCAGACGGATTCAGGATACCCAGCCTGTGTCCATCTGTGGGATTCTGTCTCCAAGAGTATGTAGTCCTGACATGGTATGGCAAGTCACTCATTTCCACTTAAAAAGTCAAGGTGGTCCTGACTCTACATGTGATTTTGAAAATAGGCTTCAATCTAGTCTTGTTAGACAGAGATTGGTTCACTAATAGCCCAGACAAAGACAAAATTTTATTCACTAGAATGGTTTTTATCCTGCATTGTTGCTGCATAGTCTTAGCACACACAGGTGCACATTTTTATGAAATAAAAAATAATTAAGAGAATCTGTGCTGCAAACATAGGTTTATTAGCCTGGGGCCATTTCTGATATTTTCCCACATGCACTAAAACTATTTAACTGTGCATTGATTATCAAGGACAAAGTTAGAGGACATCTATATTTCAAATACTACCAACACTTTGATTTCTGTCTTTGTTTCATGTTGATTAGACTGCTAAGGCAGGCTGCAGCTTTTTATTAAATCTAGAGGATGTCTGTCAAATAAAAAGTATTTTATCAGCTTCCTGTGTGAAAAGAACATGAAGGAGGACATTAGATTTAAAATAATTAAAGACAACAATAAACTGTTCATATCTAAGCCTTCATTGTCACCTTCAGTCTAGGCATATTTCAGACAAAAAGAGTACCTTTTATTGCCTTTACTGCAAGATATGGAACAAATTTTGAGTCCTTACATAGGAATAGTTAGGCTGTCTTCAGCAGAGCTTGGATACACTGTGTTTTGATGTGTAAGGTGATATGAATATAGCTAACCTTGAATGTGAATTAGTATATTTGGCTGTGTAGTAAAATATTTGTGATAACACTGTTGGTTGAAAGGTTGATACTGCTAAGATAACATATTTTAGATACTCATCAAGGACATTTTTAATAATTTTTGATAAGAGATTCCATGCCAATACTGATACGCTAACAAAATTAGGTATTTCTGGAGTAATATTAGAAATGCCCAATTAACAGGAGATGTTTTTTTTCACCACTGTCTTATGGCTATATCAGCAAGTAGTATGAGGAACAAAACAAGGAAGAACTGTAATATTATTAAGGAGAATTGGATATGTTAAGAAGGGAGAAGGCAGTCTGCTTTGGAGTAGGTTTTCTCTGGTCCCAAGGTCCGAACATGGATTAATTACTGGAGTGCATCAAGTGTGCATTGTCTGCACATTTTTCAGTGTAGTTTCACCCAAAAGAAATACAGTTCATATGCTCTGAGGCTATTCTGTAGCTGGGTTCAATCAGGTTTGTTTCAAAACTGCACCCTTGATTCTCACTAAAACACTAATGCACACATTGCATTGTTTGAGTTTATCAAAGAAGATTCAGCTTCACTTGTCCCTAAACACAGCATACAGACAATTTATCCAAACAAAGACTCCCTTTGCTTAGCTTGCTAAGTGCTGTAAGCTGAACTGGGGAGATCATCTTTGTAGCTGATAAACCAGTATAATCTGGGAGCAATATGCGTAGTAATGATGACAGGCTGGAAAGTTCTTCAGTTTCAATCTTCTGCTGCAACTTGTACTTACTCTGCAAGAAACTTGCCATAGTAGCACTTGATCTCTTTTTTTACTCAATGATTAAAAAACTAAAGAGGCTGAGCAAATCTGCTCTCCACAATTACTAGCTGTAATTATGGAGAGCTGTAATTACTAGCTGTTTTTAAGTTTGTTCGGTTTTAGTTAGACGATTTATGTTAGTTAGATTAACAGTGGTTTGTTCTCATGTACCCCCATCCTTTTCCCTCACGTTGGTTTCTCCCAAGTTATTTTTACCAATTTTTCCCGCCACTCTCCCTGCCAATCTTCCGTCTCCTCCCCCAAGTTACCAGAAACATCCCTGCCAACCCTTGGTAACCCTGCGCAAAGCCCTTTCAATCTCTCTTGTCCAGCCCCATTCCTTCCAGAACCTTCCATGTCATTTATCCCTTTCCCTGCCAGGGGTTGGCTCTCTGTGACTTTCCCCTCCTCTGTGTTACTCCCATTCGTTCCCTGTCATCCCTCATCCCTCCCCTAAAGGACCCCTATTGGCTGGCCTGCGTGCCAGCCCCCCTGCTACTATGTGTTTATATTGCTTTCCCGGGCATTGCTCGGGGCCGTTTTCCTCGTCTCTGTCCTGGGAGAATAAAACCTTCTTTGGATGGATACACGAGTGAGTGACGTCTCCTTCCCCTCTTGCTCTGGATCCCTCGTGGGGAAATGCCAGCCAGAGCAAGCCAATCCACGCACGCCCACGCTGTTGTTGCTGCTGGCTGTCAGCGTGTTGGGCTCGTCGGCCGGGCTCTCCACTGGACAGTGACATCTAGCTTCTTGATGCTGGCTGGTTTGGCAATAATAAGGTGTTTCCAGCATTATGAGTTTTCATCTGATAAGGTCTTTCAGCTAGTACCAAATTAACCTGTAGCATTCATAAGAATTAATTTAACTTTCTCAGATTATCTCTGGAAAATTTAGGGGTAATTCTTGCACTCCTTGACAATTAAAATGAAAGGGATAAATATTATTAAGTATGAATCTTCTGTTCCATTACTTGCCTATCAGGCCGATGAAGAAAATTGGAATAGAGGAAGCCTAAAAACTCATTTAGTTACTTGTTAAGGATTTGATTTTCAATGCATGTTATTAATCTAACCCCGCCTCTTTTCATTTTAGGTCTTTATTTAATATAACAATTATACAAAGGCAGATTTGTGCTTTGGACTTGTAGTTTGGCTTGATTAATACTAGACTTTTTAACAAAACAGCTAGTGACCAGGGACAATGGCTTCAAAGTGAAAAAGACAGATTTAGGTTAGATATTAGGAGAAAATTTTTTACTCTGAGGATAGTGGAGAACAGAGTTAGGTTAAATATTAGGAGATATTTTTTACTCTGAGGCACTGGAGCAGGTTTCAGGGAATTTGTGGATGCCCTATCTCTGGAAGTTGGATGAGGCTTTAAGCAGCCTGGTCTAATGGGAGGTGTACCACCACATGGCAGGGGGATTGGAACTATATAACCTTAAAGATAATTTCCTACATAAACTATTCCAATATTCTATGATTTGTTTAAAGAAACACAGTGGGGTTTAAAAATTCATCTATAGTATTTATGCTGTTAATGACAGTGCAATTGTATTTTGCTGATCTGGAGCTCTGTGCAGGAGTGACATTATTCAGAATAATTACACGTATTTAAACAGTTACCCATCTTACTCTCTAAGAACTAGTAATTTGATTCCTGCAGTTCCAAATCAGTTGTATAAAAATGAGAGTAAAATTAGTATAACATGTTTTGGGGGTAGTCCACTTGGATTTCAGCAGTGGTAAAGGGAGAAATTTTCAGAGTAAAATGCTAGTTGCCATTAAGAACAGAATCATAAATTCCTTCAAAATATTTGTTTGATGCTATTTTTCTTTATAATTTGAAATCAAAGTAACCAGCCATAGTAGTTATATCAACTGTTTTAAATTTATTGCTTATGTATTTTGTAAAGGATGAATTATGAGGCAACCTTTCCTTTATCTGCTGCAGAAGAATTCACAGAGTCTCACACTTTCAGTGTCAATGAAACAATAACATCAGAGTGAATGCAGAGGAAGTCATAGAAAGAACTTCAGATTAACTTCTATATCTTACCTATGAATATACATTTTACTTGAAATAACTCATTGGGAAAAAAGAAGTATATATTGAGTATAGAAAAAACTGGAGATGGGATGATGTGACTCTTAGCTCTGGACATGGCTATGAGTAAAACTGTCATCAAATACTCTTTCCTAGTCAAAAGAGTTTACTCTTAAGCTCTGTAATGTGTTTATCTGGTTGTGTGGAACAGAAACTGCTTAATAAGGTGCTGCCACATAATTTACAGCTACAGGTTATATGGAGGCTACATGGATAAATATCCCATAATTTGCCATTTAGAAGCAGAAGAAATAGTAGAGGAGATGGCTAAAGGAGGGGAAGATCCTCTTCTGTGTGAGCTGTGTGTCCTGCCCAGCACTGCACCAAACATTTCTGTTCCCCTTCTCCTTCACCGTGGCACTAAAAGGAAAGGATACCATCAGGGTTGCTATTTGGGATTAATAAATTGCTAAATTATCTTCTTCCTCAGTTCAGGAAGAGGGCTTCAAATAAGAAAGCAGTAAAAATTTTGAAGATTGTTTGCAAGAATAAAAATAGTACCTCAGAAGGTTCAAAATAATTATTCATTCCAGTTTCTTGATCCGTTCTGACAAATATATTCATGAGTTGAAGGAAAAGATTTTTTTCTACTTATCAACTGTTGATCAAGATCTATAGAATTTATAATTTTTTCTTGAACACACTCAACATCACATGATTTATTTTTCACCTTCCCACAAAGGTATCTGTTGGTACACTGTTTCCCAGCTGAAGCCATCAAAATTGCGAGTGTGATATCTCTGCCATTACTCAAGTCTTAGGTGTGTGTCGCTGAGACAGCTGGCAAAAACCCCACTCTACCTTGGCAATTCCATTTATCATTAAATATCCCTGAAGCAGAGAATAATCGTGGGGTTTGGGTTGTAGGTATTTCATCTGCTTCAAGTGAGCACTTTTGCCAATAACCATCAGGATATTTTGTGCCACCTGAGATTGTGCCTAGTTGCTTCTCTATGATACACCGCCTATTGAAGGACTTCATTTTGTCTGTCAGAAGTTGTAGAACTTTTAAAAAACTTAGGAAGTATTTTGTCAATGTTTTAAAAAAATCTATAGAGATATGAGTGTAACTTTCAGGGAGATATGGACTTCTCTATTCACTTGATGTCTTAGAGAATACTGCAAATATATTTTCCTTTTTTTTTTTTTTTTGATGTGTGTGGAACTTTGCTTTTATTGCTAAATACGTTTGCACAAAGACAGGATTTATGTTGCATACTTCGTTCACTCCTGCTGCATTTTTCTCTTGGAAAGTTGTAATCCACTGACTGTAAATCCCAGACTTCTCCACTGTTAATTGTGATATGGCAGAGAGGGGATTATCACTCTGAGGGAGAAAAAAGCAGCTGGAACAGATGAGAGCTTACAAAACAGAAGTCATCTTTGCATGAAACTTATCACACATTTGCTTTTCCATTTGCTTTTTTAAAGCAAGATGGGGGATTGCAAATAGGGGAAAATGTGTATTTCCTCACAGAGAGAGGATATGCTCATAAGATGAAGGATCTTAGGATCTTACAGGCTTCGATAAAAAGGATGTTTTGGTCCCAATGGCAAAACACTGACAAGAGTCAGAGAACGTCCAGCACTTGAATGATGTCTCAGCATGGTTCAGGACCAGCTTCTATAGCCTAAGGCTTCAGACACAGTTCATCAGTCAGAATTGACTGAAATGTATTTCTTAAGTAATGTTCCAAGCTGTGTTTGATAACTTCAGCCATTTAATCATTCTGCTTTCATATACATGGAACACAACCATAGGTCAAAGGAACATGAACAGAAATACAAGATTTAAAACACATCCACCTTCATATCTGTCAATCCATTATACAGTCCGTGAAGAAGTGTTTCAAGGCTGTGACATGCCTGAATTTTGTTTCATTTTTTGCAGCAAGGAAAATTGTTTTTCATGTACGTTCTCACTGCATGCATTTCTCTGTTATACAGAAAAAAACAGGAAACAACCAAGGTGTCTTTCAAGCACCTATTTCAATAGAGAGTTCATCTGTAAATTTTTGACTCAGGTCAAAATCAGGAGGTAAAATGAAACCACAGTTCTCTCTTTTTGCTTAAAAACGATTACTATCTTCTTGTCCAGGGAGTTGCTTTACTCTTCATAGAATTTCAGGATATTTGCTGTCACAAAATGAATTTCATTCATATGAATCGCAACAAATGCTACCTTCTACAGGGAACTGCAGCTGATGTCCCTGGAAATATCATCTTTATTGTTCTTTTTAATGAAGCTTAGGATAAGTTTTTCTCTTTAATTCCCAGAGCTGATCAAATCAGGAGCTTGTATATCTGGATATACCTGGATGAAGTCTATTTAAGTTAGCAACCCTGTCCTGCAATGCCTGTTAGAGAAGGGAAGTGGAAAGAGAGCAGGTGTTTGCTGCATAGAGCAGCTTAGACCTCCTCCCTTTCTGCCCTCTCTTCCTTTTCTCTAAAAGAAGTGCAAAATGTCTTCTTCCTCTTCAAATGCAAGAATCTGGAGGGCACCCTCCTTCCTCTTTGAGAAGAAGGCCGTAAACAGGAATGACACAAAACCTTCTTTGAGAAGTCTTCCTCCTAGTGATAAATAACTGCCTTCCACATGCAAAGAAGTGCAATACAAAATAAGGAGACAAGAATGGATGAAACACAAAACCTGCAAGGCAGAATTTGGAGTTATCTGACAGAAGTGTCAGCAGGTTGGTGTAATTTATAGTATGTTGCTTTCATTTACAGTCTCAGAGCTGGATTCACCTCTTGCCAGTGATGAGTTTGGCAAAAAGTCTAAGAAATTCTGCACAATGGATGCTTTGACTGTCAAGAGTCTATTTTAGGAGTCAGAAATATATGGAACATGAAAAATGACCCTGCAGGACAGGGACCAAGAGTCTGTCTGGCATGCCCCTTACACTTAAACCCCCCAAGGTGTTGATGAGCCATGCTGGCCATTTTAAAGCAACATTTTGTGAGAGTTTTAGGAGATTCAACATGGGTAAAGCTCAGAGGACCCAGTTCTGTTGTACTTATTTTAGTTTATAATCACTGTTATTTCTATTGTAATCTTTTAAGTAGAAAAAGTGTGGAGGAGCAGTGGTCTTGTAGTCTCCACTTGGTCAGCCCTCACTGCCCATACTCAGTTTCTGAGCACCTGGCACTTACATTCTGGACATTTGATAACAACAGTTAGGAAGGCCAGCATCTCCTGGTATACTGTACTTACCCAGAAGTGACATACATACCTAATTTGTGAACTCGAGCCTGCTAAAAATTGCTAAAAATGAAACTAAAATTCATCAGCACTTAAATATTATTAGCAAGAGTTTGACATCATTCAGAAATGTTTACAAATCACTGTAGTGTGTCATTGGAACAAGACCCATAATTCTGTTTACATTTTTAAAATCCCTAAAGAATGGGGCTCTTGTCCAACAATATGGTCCTCATGACTGCTTGAAAACAAATAATAAATATTAGAAAAACATGTGAAACCCAGATGAAGTAAAAAAAGAGTCTTTTTTTCCCCTGATTTGCAGATGGGAAGGCACCAGGCCCTCCAGTGCTACCCCTGGCCTTTCCCAAACTCAGGCAAGATGCTGTTTTAGTTCACATTCCAGTATGGTTTATCCCTCGTGGGTTTTTTCCCCCATCATTTCGCAACAATGCTTTTTGGCAGATGGAAATGACTCCAGCAGAAAGCCAGGTGCATGCTCTGGCGGTTTCTCTGCTAAAAGGGATTTAGTCAGATGTTTCTTCCACCTGTGAATTGCCTGCCCAGTCTCAGCCAGCTCCTATGAATGTAATTATTATGCTCTATTTCAAAAAGCTGAAAAAAGTTGAAGTTGGTTCTGTCAAAAAGAGAGTCTGATACCATTACAATTTCTCTGTTTTCAGAAGCTGATTGTAAACGAAATAATTTCTGTGACAACCATTTTCATTTTCAGTTTGAGGGCTTATCCTGACCCGGATTTCCACAAGTCTACTTCAGATACACACCAAAGCAATAATAATCAGTTGCACTCTTTAAATGATAAAGAGGTATTCACATCTTTAAGTCTGTTCCCAAAAAAAATCCTTTCTTTTTTTCTTTTTTTACTGTGCAGAAAATTAGTCATATTCAGGTAGTAATGAGTGACTGTGTCTGCTTCCCCATGGCTTCCTGGGGAGCTCTGCTACCCGGAGGGAAGGCTAGCAATATGTGGCTTCCATGTGATTTTTTGGATTCTCAGAGTTTGAAATCTCCCTTTTCTTTATGAAGAGCAGATCCAGTTTCTCAAAAGGACAAATCAAAGCAAGATTTGTTTCTTTCCCTGCATTTTTTTAGCCTGACATGAAGAAGCCCATTAAACAGCATGAAAAGTTCAAAATGAACTAAAGTTCTATACTAAAATATTTTTGAAAAATCTGAGAAAAATCTGAGACAGGTTCCATATTAATGGACTGGGGCATAAAACTTCACATGTACCAACAATGCAAACACAGCCCTCTATAACTGATCAAAGGCACTTGGGTAGAACCCATCAGTTTTCACACAGTTCCACGCAGTACTCCAAGACAGATTTGTGGGAATTACAAACTGAAAGCAGAGAAAAGCAGTACCCAGCATGAGTGAAGAAAATTTGGAAGCAAATAACCAGTCAGACTGCCTAGGGCAAGGCTGTTTGGATGACTGGCTGCCCAGTCCTGTGCAGAGAGAGAGGGAGTCCTGGTACTGCTCAGATTCCCAAGATGAAAAGCCAAATGCAACCACAGTATTCACTGAATTATGTGATATAGGATGTAGATTTTCTTTGAATTCAATCCCATTCAAGTCACTATGTAATAGTTAGAAAGAATGGCCAAACTTCTTTTGATTTTTTTAATCTTTGATTGTTGTTAGGATGGAGGGTGGTCCTGAGATGCAATAGTATACAATGTGATGAAAAAATTGTCACTCCACATATAATATCTGTATCCAGTGGGAAGGGAACACATGAAAACAGATATATTTCCACAATATAAGAGTCTGTGCTGCACCCTTTGTCATTCAGGCCAATGGATCAGCAATATCAGAATTAGCAAGTGGGGAATAGAGTTTTTGTGATGTTCACTGGTCAACACAGATCTATGATCTGACTCAGATTTCTGGAAAAGTATTTGTTAATCATAAGTTTTCTTCCAGGAATTTGCATGAACAAATGTCAGTTTGTGGAATATTTGTGAACTGTTCTCTTTAAGTGTTTGCTGTGTGATTAACTAATTTGCCTATCTGGCTGTATGAAACATTTTAAACAGGTGAGTTAAAGAACAAGCAGCAAACCCTGCACTTCCTCCTGTAAATGTACAGCTGAAACTATAACTACATCAAAATACACTAAATGTTTGGAAAATTGTAAGGTTCCTGTGAGTACATGGTACCCCATCTTCATCCTGTCACGCTTTGAACAGTGCAACACAGTAACATGGAGCCACATTTGTTTGTTTTATATGATAGAATGACAGGTACCTGGTTTCCTATGAAACTGCAGTCAATGGCATCCTGAAATTCTGTGTGAAAAGTAATGGGAAACATCTCACCCATTGTAAAGGGAAGCAGGGTTTTACTTTGTGAAGTACTTAGCCATGATAACCAGAATGTGGCAAAACCTCTTGGACAATACTGTGCTTCTGTTCAGGCATCTTTCCAGAGGGTATGATCAAGGCAACATCACTAATGTTTTTTGGTTTTATATTACATCTAGATTGATGATGTTTACGCTGATGGTATTTTCTCATAAGAGGACTGTAGAAGAAAAAAAATACAATATTATTTGCAACATAAAAATAACACCAGCTTTTCCCATGAAACTATTGTAATATCTGGTTTATGCTGTATATTACATGTGCCTGCTTCTCAAAGGTGACAGAAGTAATCCAACCTTAAATTCTTTGCAATGTATATTTTTTCTCCTCTGTGGAATTCCATATGTACTGAAAGTAACTTATACTATATTATTAGAGATTCTAATTGATCTGACTAATATATCCAGATTTTCTTTAACAGGAAAAAAGAGGGGGGCGACAAAACAGTTTTGGCAACATCAATTATTTTTATTAGTTAGTGAATAGACCCTGAACTTTAGCTGAATTTCTGTCAGATGGTCACACTGCAGTTACAGTGATGTAAGTGAGCTAATCATCTGGTAGGTGCTGGCAGGAACCACTAGCAAACACAGGGATTTAGCTCTTAAAGTTTGCTTTGAAGATGTCTACATGCTGTCAGTAATACTCCATGAAACATAGACCTTTAAACATAAATCAACGCAAATCTGATACCAGTCAATTTGCAACTTTCTGTTTGGTCATTATGGACTGATACGTTTTTCCATTTGAATAGCTTGAACTAAGACCAGTATGTTTTCCTTAAGACTCATAAAAAGTAAGAGGGCATTTTTGAGATTTGTTTTAAAAGCTGCACAGCTTTTTTTAGGAAGAGGCAGTATTTTTTTCTTAGACCAGCTGACATAGTGTACCTAACTACGGACCTTTGAACCTCATGGTTGCAGTATCACACACAACTGTAGGGTTGACATATCTTAAGGTTCTGGACTGTGTTATACAGGTGGAAGTATTGACAGTGATAGTTTGCATTTCTCCATGTGTACAGGCTTGTAAAATGCTTAAAGTCTTGCAGCAGTAGTACTAGTTACCAAAAAAAAGCCTTTCAAGGAGTGGATAGGTGCTACTACTTTCATGCTGCATATACAAAATTCAAAATGACTAAATTTATGACTCTACAAAAACAGCAACAGCACAGATTCTCTAATGTTGTCTGGGCTGGTGGTCCAAAGGTAGATAAAGCTGCTCTAACACTTTACTGTTAAAGCAAATATGTAGAATTATGTATCTACTCTTCCAGGTACTACAGCAAAGGCCCTTTGGAGCAGTTTTTCAAGGAGCAACTTTTTCAAGCGTGAAGACAAAATGTAGCCATTTGAAACTCTTGCCTCCCATGAGGAAACATGGATTGATTTCTTGGCTCAGCCTAGCTTGGAGAGATCATTGCATTTGTTCAAGACCAAGAGACTCAAAAAAAAAAGTTGTCTCCTACGTTTTATTTAGGCTCTCCTACTAGACTGCTTACCAGTGCTGAGCAATTTCACCCTTAACCTCTCACAAAATCACCAGATCGTTCTTCCTTAATCTGTTTGCTGCCAGTGTGTGTGTGCTAAAATCTCCTCACTTTTCACGAAGGTAGATACTAGCATGAGGAACAGGATACCAATTTTTTTCCAGGCAAGCTGTCGTGGAACCAGTACAAAAGCTTCACAGTCTTGCTGTGTGGTAGCAGAAGCTTCCATTTGTTCCACTAATATAAGAAATGAGCAAATTTGTATTGCTCAGAACAGTTTCTTGTGTTACATACACCTAGGATAAATCCACACTTTGTCTAAATTAATTCTCACAACAATCAAAGAATACTAGCACAAGTATATCTGTATGGGTAAAATCTGGCTTTCTTTAGTCCTGTAACCAGGACACCCTCCAAAGAAAGCTGCAAGAAACCTGTCAGTATAAGGTGCTGGTCGTAGGAAAAAAAAAATTGCAAACATGTTTGGTTTTGGCTTTCAGCACCTTGTATCTGCCTGGCATTTCTCAACAATTAGAGCATGACTTCCTTCTGTTTAGAATTTATTGAAAAAATAATTTATATACAGAATTCTTGTGCAGGGAGATAATTCAAACATTTTGACATTTGACATTGGGGCAGAGTTCATTATACCTGTACCAGAAGGTCACAACATGTGCTTCTGTTTGCAGTTTGAATATGTATAATTACCCGAACTAAGTTTCTGGAGCAAAGACTCATAACTGTTACATACTGAATTTCCCTTAAAGCTTATAAAAACCTCACAGTGTTTGCATAAAATTGTTTTGATATTCATAGTAATAGAGTATCTATTCCTTAGTGTATTCATAAATAAAGGATATAACAGTTGGAGACAGACTATACTCATTAATTTTTATAAATAGGCATGTCAGCTAAGTTACTTAACAGTGTTCAATCAGTTCCGGTAAGCGTGGGTTTCACATCTCAATATCAGTTGGATTAGTAGGACACAGATCAGTTATACCAGTTGTCTAAAACGCAACCAGCTCTTTCTGCTTTGACCAAAAATCATCCTGATTTCCTTTGTACAATGTTGTTGATTCTGAAAGATCAGGCAAACGTCATCAGTCCGCTCCTGCAGGAGTCTCCTGGTGTCCTCTGTGCCATCCAGGGGTTGCTTTGACCTCTCCCCAGGTGTGATTCTTGCCCGCTTCCTGCCAGTAAATGAGACCTGACATTTTCCAGAGCAAACACAGATACTTGTATTGGTTCATGGTTCATTTGATGGTATATAAAGATGAGCCATATCATACAGAGAAAGAAAACTTCAAACATGTCTCTGAGGGTATTTATCTGGCATGTGCTGTGAAGAAAATGTAGGGGCGTAGGAAGCTGACAGAATGAAAGGAGCAGACTTCAGTTCACTATTACCACAGTAATAAGAAGAATCCCAACTGCCTCAGATTACTATGTAAATATTTTGTGTGCTTTAGGATTTTTTTTATTTTCTTTTTTTCTTTAATTATATTTTATGTGTTCCAAACAAAAATGAAAAAATAGATGATTTTGGCAGCTGGTGCTTTAGGGGATGCTTTTTGAAACAAAAAGCTGTTAGCTTGCTATTTAATTGGCAGGAGACTGAGAAGGGGGGAATTTGGAGCAGTTCTGATAACCAGCCACCCTCAGGGACAGTGCTATGAAAGTTCATAAATATTGGTGAGGTAGCATTACTGCTGTTATTCATGCTCGCTATATATATTCAAGAACTATATATTTGCAAATATTTTACCATTGCTACTTATACTTGAGCAATAAATCTAACTATGGTATGTTATCTATCATAAACCACAGCTTAGTAGTGTAGCATTCGTGGCTCTCAGGAAAATCATCCACTAAAACCAAAACTTTGAATGTCATTTTACTGATGATTTTAAGGCTGTCCAAAACTTTACAGTGCTGGATCATTACTTGTCTCTAACTCATAGCCCCTGATTTGCTGGCTTTGGACTTGGCTTTGATATTGTCATCTGTTAAATTTGTTGCTTTATTTCTTGGATAAGACTACAGAAACAGGCTACATGTACAGCATTTGGAATGGCTTATTACATAGAATTTTCCTCCTATATTGCACTGCATCTCTGGGATTTACTTATGATGGATAGTTTCCATGAAGATGGCCTTCATTCTGAATCCTTGTAGTCTTGCTTTTCCCTGCTGAAAAATCTTAGAATGAAATAAGGAGTGAAAATGAAGCATTTTTACCTGTGTTTTTTCCAAGTTACTTGTCTTTTCAGATTTTAATTTGTCTGCTGAGAGTGTAGCCATCAGTAATGACCTACACAATGCTTCATGCTTCCAGTTGGTGCTGCCCAGAGATGCTGAGCCAAATACTGCTTCCAGTAATAGCAACGTAAATCAAGGTACTTTGGGATCATTCTATCCAAAATGTGACACAGATTTCAGTGTCCTTACTCTAAATATATTCCAATAACATTTTGAACCAAATTTGTGCTTTAAAGCTTAAATATTGTGATGGTACAAAAACTAACAAAACCTATGTATTACCTGTGATTAAGTCATAAAGCAGAATTATAAAATATTTGCTCTGGTTAAAAAACACAGAGTAGTATAATTATACACTCAGTTTTTGTGTGAGGGAGGAGCATAAATGAATATGGCACTTTATTTAGTAAAATTAGGTCAAGTGAGTGTCTTATCAGTGGAATCCTGATACAGTGATGCAAACTGAAAATGTGCCTGGTGAACAGGACCAGCAAAACTCTGCCTACTCTGCCTTCCTGTTAATATATAATTCATAATTTTGTATATATATAAAAAACTATATAATTATATATATTATATATTTATATACAATTATATAAAAATAAATATATATCTATAAAATGTATAATTCATGTTCAGCCTTATTAACTGTGTTTCATGTGTTTGTTACTCCATGCCTGCTTTGGAAAAACACAAATATATTGATACAGCAAAGATTTCTATCACCTAACAGAGGAAACTGTGGTTGATCAGAGTCTCTGCAGTGTGCCAGCATTTCAGCAATGTACCTGGTGTATTATCATTAGCTGTGACCTTAGCTTTATTGTCCATGGGAATAAGAGTTTGGAGCTGGTTTTAAAGTGTTATTTTTCCTCTTCTTTACTCAGCATTCAAATCTTCTGCCACAAATATTGTATTCTGTGAGTAATTTTTCCCCCTATTAGATCATATTTTAGCTATCTCATTACCACAATTTCAACATTTACCTTGTTTCTCTTAATTTTTCATAGAATTCCAGTCATTAAACCTGAAAACAACAATACCTGCGTGGAGAGGATATGCTTTTCAGAATATATGGTTTCTTGGAATATAGATGATTATCTTGGCTTTTTACCTTCAGTTTTACTGCTATGTAAGCACCAAGCCACGGTTCTCATCAGAATTACCTTTAAAAACAAAAGCAGGGAACACTGTGCAGAAACTGTTAGATGACGTGGGTGAGCCAAACAGGGGAAGCAAAACCTGTTTGTATTTATGTGTTCCCCTTCAGTAGGAAAGAAGTTGACTACTCTCTAATAACAAAGATTGAAGTGATTGTGCTTTGAGGCTGTTGGCACTAACTTTTAAAATGCTCATGACTGAGAATGAAAATAACAGAATGGTCTTTCCCCTGCACACAGTTTTTAACCTCTGACAAATTGTGCATCTCTAGATTTCAATTTGGGTCCACAATCTAGGGGAAAAATTGATAGATCCTAAGTGTTACCAAAGTTAAATAAGTCTCCCTTGTCTCTCCTCAGGTGCTGTATCCCTCACTAAATGCCTCTGTGCTTGCAATGTCTGGTAGCCACCATGGCTGCTCCCCTTTCCCTTCCTCCATTCTTCCTTCTCTGTGTGTCCTACACTTCACTCATAGCAAGTGTGCATAACTACACTTCTGTTATCCATGCTTTTCTTAATTTTGTCTGGAGCTCTTTGGACAGAGAAAAATTCACCCTAAATAATGTGTTTAAAATACGTGCCAAGAGTTTGAGAAAGTTAAAGGAGTATTCCATTGGTGCCCTTTAATTTATGTGGTAATTTTTAGTAGTCAGTCACAGAAAATTTTGGTTTTCTTCTACCTTGTGCTACACCAGGTCTGTGCAGTATGCTGGATGAATAATCTAAAAAAAAAAAAAACCAAAAACAAACAAAAGACATATTTTGAGTGTTCTTCAGTCTTGGGCTTGGGTGGAGGAATGGGCAATCATGTAAAATCTGTTTGCTCCTTGCAAATTATAATCCCTTGAGTCTGCACAATGTTTTACAAACTGTAAAGACAAGCAGAATGATTGAGATATTTCTCAATATTTTTGTGCTATACCAATGATAATTTACTGCGTTTTCTGTTTCACTAAACATGAGAAATTATCTTTTACGTTGTATCAAATTTCATTACAGTGATAGCCATGAGTAGGTGGTGTAAAACTCTTCCTTGGAGTGTTAAAACCAGAACACAAGTTTGTGTTTGACAAGAACATTGGAAATTTATATATGAAAATTACAGTGATAGAGAAAGTATAGTATTTAAGATGGGATGAGCATTGGGCTTTTTATTATTACTTCAGATGAAATTTTTTATTTAAACTACTCATGAGTTCTTGTTCAAGTAAAGAGGCTACTAATTGAATTGTTGTATTTTAATTATTTCCCCCAATGGAAAGAGAAAAACAGTCTTAAGACCTTTTCATTTCCATATTCTCTGAATTAATCTTTCTAATATATTTATTACCTGTTCCTTTCCTTTTGTGAGAATGGAGTGTGAAATACTAAATAGAAGGAAGGTATTTTCAACAACAGATACCAATATTTGTATAAGCAGTTAGGTCTCTCAAACACCTGATTTTCAGACAGAAGTCATATACAGAAAAAATAGTGTGGTAGTACATGAGTAAGAATAGTTGATGTAGAATGGTTCTCCACTTGAGCCATCACCTGAAACTTTTAAAACTAGAGAGAACGTAACACTAAAGCCTTAATTGAAGAAGCCAGACTTGATGGAAACAGAAATGAGTCGTTAATACATTTTCTCATTAATACATTTTCCTCATCTCTTACTCCCATAACTGATATCACTCCTAGAGAAACAAGCAGCACCTTTACCATCTAGATCACCACTCTGCATCTTGGCCATCCCAGTTGTCATGCTTTTAGATACTGCCCGTCCATTCCCACCTCCTAGAGCTGTTCTGTGTCCCAGTGTTCTCCCACATTTTAAACTATTTTTGCCAGAGCTTTTAGCTGCAGAGAAACACACTTTAAATGGAACTGAAGTCTCAAAAGGCCAATAAAATGGGATTTTATTAAAGCAAGCCATAATTTTGATACCAGCCTTGCTTTTGTGGGGTTGTCTTTTGATCTTTGAACGCTTGGATTTAGCACGACTGAAGTTCTCTTTACTTTTTGCTGGTCACTTTAAGATACAAATTTGTGAGTATACTTCTTATGAGAAGTGTTCTGTCAGTCCTTTGAGTAATGCTGCACTTAGATCCTCATCTATCTCTGTTTTCTTCTTCTTCTCACTCTGGTGGAATCAATGTGGATTTTTGCAGTCAATGTGAATGACATCTCCAAAACAGCCTGAACCTACTTTTTTGTGCCTTATCTGGAAAAGGTTAGATTAAGGGTAGCAAAAAGCGAAATTTCCACAGTTATTTCTCATACAAAAATATGTACATTTCAGGTAGGCAGCAAGAAGCAATTATTATACAATTTCTTTGAATGAAAGCTACTTTCTAATCACGAAATCATCAATAAAAAAAAGGTTATGAAAGGATATTATAGACCTCTTCTAAAGGTGAGGCCATCTTTTTCATTAGGCAGTGTTTTCATGCCCCAGAAGGAAAAGTGAAAGGTGCCAATCACATAGAAGTTAAGGACATTTATATTATGTAAATATTCATCTTCTGTAGTGATGAAAAGATAGCTTAAAATATTTATAATCAAGAACATGATGGAGAATAAGGGGGTAGGAAAGAAGTAAAAAACCCTCCATATCTGTTTAAATTTGGGGAGTTTTAATGTACTAGAATAATCTGAGGCATTTGGCTAATAGTCAAGTGCTATTATTGACTGCTTCTGATAAATAGATACTTTCTGCCTGTTACCAGATCTTAACACTTTAATACTAGAAAGTGTCTTTACAACAATTTTAAACATGACTAGAGGCTTATAAAATAGGGACAGGAGCCATGTAGACATAATAATCATATTAGCCATAATAATAAACATTCCTAATGCTATGTTTCAGAGCTGATCTAAACAGAATACAGCTTTAGCCACAGCTTTAGCCACTAAGTCAAAGAGAAATTCGTACTGTAAGATGAATACAATCTTTTTCTACAGCACAAACTTATTTATTTTTTGGCTCGCCCCAACTTGGGACTCACCAGTATTTAACATCATGAATAATAATTATGGTAACGTGAGTAATTCTTCAATAGGAATAATAAATATTCTTAAGGAAAACAACATTTTATTTTCTAGCTTTATTGCTAGACATATTCAATTTCATCAGGATTATATAGAGAAAACCATTTATACTCTTAATAGTGACCAAATGCAAGATGGCATCAATTCTTGGCAGGGATTTTGGGCACAAATTCTGTACAAACCATATATACAAATAATGAGTGATGCACTTGATGAATTTACATTTTTAAATACAAGTTCATTTGTTTTCAATGAGACACATGCACGAACTCCACATTTATAGGCGTATTTGAAATGCTGAAATAGTAAAAGGAGTCAAGACCTACCAGCAGGAATTAGGATTTACAGGACCAGGTGGATTTACAGAATGCCATCCTTTTTACACTAGGAAATAGTATTACACCATGTGTCAGTTCTATTTATTTGCCCATCCATATGAGAATTTCTTTTTTACATCCCTGGTAGCCTGTCATGCCCCGTTTATGCTAAATACGCCTGCATGCCTGTTTCCTACCTTCTGTGACAAGAAGTGACTGTGCTATATCCGTCCCCACCAGTTAAACCTTGTGGTTCTCCCAGAGTTTACTGTAGCCTCACATGTGCAGTTGTACCCTGTACAAGGGCATGTGGGAGAAACCTGTACCTTGAGAGGATTCAGACATCATTCTTCTTTAGCTTGCATTCAGAGAGGCTGCACAGAGGTCAAGAAAGTCCTGCTAGCAAAGAGCCAGGGTCAAGGCAAAATCGAGCTCTGCATGGCTGACTGCAGCCCAGGCTGTCAGATTAGTCCCCAGGCTGGCATTGGACTTAGGGAAAGCTTTGAGGGGAGAGACAAAAACTCACTTTATCCTGTCAAAGCCATACCAAGATCTGTTATGTTTCCCTTTCTGCAAAATTTTTAAAAAGTGATTTTTCTATTCATGTAGAAAAGCTATCCCCATGCCCACTACACGTCTGAACACCATCAGTGCCTGAGAGCTGCCTAATGTCCCATTTTCAGGGGGTCACAGGGCTCGTTTGAACTTCCACAATGCCTTCAGTTTTCCTACTCTAACCCTGACATAAAGCCTTTGGCTTGAAGACAAAAAGTAGCTGTGAGGTATTAGTACCGTGAGGCTGTACATTTTGTACAACTCTCCTGTCTTCACAAATTTCTTATAAATAAGAGATTAAATCAGTTTCAGAGAGCTCACTGGGAATATCTCCCTACTGCTCTGATGACAAACACTCTGCAAATAAAGACCCCCTTGCTTGAACTGTTGGTAATCTTTACTTTCTACTAGGCTGGTATTAAATTGCTGTGACAGCTGGTAAAGACAACCTGGCCTTACAAGAAATTGCAAGGGTTAAACTGCAGTAACTATGAACAAAGGAGAGAAAATCCAAATTAGAGGTTGCTGCAGTTATGTTCTGAAAACACTATTTTATTCCAAAGAAAATCCCAATCATGTTTCTATTGGTGCCACAATGTTTTGTAATCTCTGGACGAAAATTCCACTTGACTACATGATTGCTTGCAGTAAATGGCAAGAATCATGGTACAATCATTTACGCACTAAACTTTCTGACAAACTTGATTGTTTACTTATTAAACTTTTCACAGAGTGAAGAGACATAAGCATTTTAAGAAAACAAAATGAAGAACATTAATACTAAAAACTGTGAATATTTTCAATTAATTTAAAAATGCTAAAGCTTATGTATCTCATTTCATTAGATATAAGAAAGTCTTGAGGCTACATTCTTGTGTTTTCAGACAGGATTTTCCACATAATCTCCTTGAGCAAGGCAGACACTGTGTATCAGTCCTAAATCAAACTCATCACCATTTTTATCTTCCTTCATGTACAGGAATTCATCCGTCTAGTGACAGTAACAATTTCACAGATAAACAGGTCATCTGGGCCTTTATTAAGGTCTTTAAAATGTAACGGGAATCATCCTGATTTCAAGCATCAGCTTTTTTATCACCAACCAGCTGTTACTAGTGCTGGAAATAAGCACAGGAGGTGTTGTATTTAAATCATTCAAGGTTTCTCCTATACTGCTAACCAAAAGAGTGCCATGGAAAAATCCTGTTGCGGAGGCCAAATGACTGAAAGTGCTTCACAGTCACAGTGCTTGTGAAACAGACTGCCACATCCATGTGGCATACATACATAGCACTTAGTGGTCCCTATATACCACATAGGAAGCATGTACCTATACACAGGAAGTGATCTGCCAATCCTGAGACCGTATTTCCTGGACTTTCTCAAAATTAAGCACCTGAAATAAAATGGACACTTCACTGCACATCATCAGAGGGGTATTTTTACATCATGAGAATGGATATAACTATAGCTGAATATGTAATGAACTGACCATGTAGATCCATCTGGGTTGGCATGGGAACCCTAAGTTTTCTGTGGTCATCCCCAAGTATCCAAATGGCTTGGAAAAAGCACACTGAATAATGTGGTTTTGGGCAATAGGCCTTTTACAGATTGTTCCTCATCCAAGAATCTACATTTTGAATAGAACAGAAATCTTGGCCGTTACCTTAAGCAAAATGTGTTCAGTCTTACAAGTCTGAATTAAATCAGTAGTGCATAGATTCAGAGTCAAAGGGATGGTTGACTACCCTCTAATGACAGCAAATGCAAAAGAAATTCTTAAGTCTTTAAAACAAGTTGGCTATCCAAACAGATGGTGTCCCTCACTGCTACTTCTGTCCTTAAAAATTAAATTTATAAATAGCTGGTAATGAATAAGCCAAAAATATGCATACGGAAGACTAACATCACCCTACATGAACAGACTGTAAAGAGAATAAGCTGAAAACCAGCATTAGAGGAATTAGCCCTGAGAGTCTCTTTGTTATTTAGCCATCACATTTCTTTCTGTGGTGATGGTGTGAAATTGCTCAAAGAATGAGGTATTAACTTCTTTTCAGTATTTGTATCTGTTTTCTTGCTGTCCTTAACCTTGTGTGATAAAGGTTGTGTAAAGCAGAAACAAAATATTACATCAGAAGTTTTCTTCTGTTAATATAACACTTTTCTCTCTCTAAGTAGAAGGAAGCAGTTATTCAAAGGGAATGCATTTTGTACATGGAAATTACAGCTGCATTGCTGTTGTGAAATGGAACAGCATTAATCCATTCCTTGGCAACAATCACAGTGAGAAAGAGAAATGTGCAGTAAACATATGTAACCTATTCCTCCTACAAACCAAATAATGTCTCCTTAGAGTCCTTCTCAGATGCTGCAATACAGAGGGGTTCCAGTAATCCTGTCCTGTATGAGATACTGCAGGAGAAGGAAGATAAATCAAAAGACTTCTATATTTAACTTTCAAATATATTGGTTATTCTAACACTGTACTTGTTCCAAATCATTTGAGTAGCTTGAGGACAATGAAGCATTGTTGGAATATGTGGCTTTCAAATATCTCTCGTTACATACACTGTAGCTCATCAAAAATGAAAAACATTTGCCAGACCTGGCTTTGACTATCTTTTCCTTTCAATGTGGACATAAAATTTTATGGCAGGGAAATGGAAGAGGACAAAATCAGGATTCCATTCCAACCTCTACCCTGTGCCCCTGGGCAGTCCTGTTTGGTCCAAGAGCAGCAGTCACGGCGGATAAGTTGGACCAGTCCCTCCTGCAGAAGCAGCCCTTAAGCTGCCCTCAAAGCCAAATTTACTGCCCCTACCATCAGTGAACATGGATGTAGAGCCCAAGACTTTGAGACTGATGTGGGATGCACTTTATCTCTGTAAATTCTGTAAACAGGGCCAGAAAGTCCCTGTTCTCTGCTGCCCCAGACACAGACCTTCAACTCAAGCACAAGCACAGCTCATCAGCAAAACCCAAAACAACCTAATCCCTTTATTTCAGTGCAGATAGGATTCTGTCTTTCAAATTGGTTAAATAATATACATGTAAACAGATCTAGCAGTCTTCAGCTGTTTTAATATTGCAGGTAATTGAACTAATGCTCAAACATTATGTGTTATGAATAACATAAGATAATAGGAAAATCCTGGACAATTTAAATAAGTCAGTTTGTAAACCCTGATGTTTTCCAAAAGAAAAATACTTGAAATGAAAAAACAATTCTAGAATGATTTACTGATGCATGTAATAGCTTTTCCTTGTGTGTGGACATCATTCCTGTGATTTCACTGGATTGCTCTGGTACTTGTAATTAAATATACATTTAGACTTGTTCAGGACCAAAATATCTTGAGGCCTTTAATATATTTTATGGTTAAAACCAAAATTATTGCATTTATTTATTATTCCTAGGTTCAAGAAGCATACTCAACAATGTTCCTTGCAGTAATATAAATTGATTATATAACCATATTACGATAACTTAATTTTTCAAGTGAATGCAAATAAATGCTTTAGAAAAGTTACAATAATGGTAACTCATTTTCAGACTAGCATTGTGAATAACAAGTTCTGTCCCAAATTAAATAATAAAAAAGTTAACTATGCTAACTTCAAATTTTTTTCTTAATTTAAGGCAAATTGAAGTACATAGATAGTAAAATAAAATTCCAACTTGGAGACCCAAATTTGAAATTCAATATATTATTTTTAGCCATATTTTTTCTCATTATATGAACAGAAGCTTTTAAATTTCTAATTCTGTGGCAGCATTCTCATTTGACAAAATCCAGGATTAAACCTGGATAAACATGAAGCCTGCCTTCATTAACAGATATCCAATTAAACCATGCAGTTTCTTAGGATCCCAAGTGATGGTAGTACATTAAGGCAGAAATTACTCATTGCAAGGGATCCTGGCTAATACCATCCTTGGGAAAATGCCTCTCCACCACCTCTCTGTGTGAGTAGCATTGATTGTTGCTCAGGGGTTTTGTCACCCTTCCAAGTTCCCACCTTATCACAGGAAGCATATCTTGACAGCTGCCCAGGCATTGCTTCTTGGATGTGTCCCTGCCTTTCCCTGGTGCAGCCTGGCAATTCCTCTGAGTGGAGAGCAGTAAATATAGATTTCTGGTCACGCTGACTGAGAACAGGAGGTGAGCATACAGCTCAGAAGGCTCCAGATATTAACGTATGATTCTGTATTATGGAAACACCTAAGGTCAGTCGCTGAGGCTTGAGCTAAATGGCTTTTTCCGGAAGTAGCTGTAAAAATCAAATGAGGCAAAAATTTGTGCTGTAAACTCACAGGAACCTGAGGGAAATGGGGTGAGAATGAGAGACTCTTTTAGCCAGGAAATAGGATAGCATGGCATTCGGGTGGGAATGGGGCAGGAAGCAATTGGGTACCTTGCCTTATGCTGCAGCCCCACTGGGGCAAAACTAATGCTTACCTACAATAAGAAGGTAATAAATTCCTTCGAATACAATTTAAGCATATTTCTGGTGTGATCCTTCCAAAACAAGTGAAGTGTTTTAGGAGCATAAGCTTAATTGGAAATCACACCTGAGCCTGATTATGATCTTGTAGATCAAAAGCCCTTTTATTTTAACTGAAGAGTAGCTAGAGTACTGCAAGAATTGCAAGATACAAGAATCAACTTGTAACATATTACCATAAACAAAGACATGACTCTTTGCATATGCAAGTAACTACTCGTGAATTATCTTCATTCTCTTTTCATTAGATATGTCCATCCACATGCCAATCACACTCTTTCTGTTTACCTTCTCAAGTTTTCTTCAGAAGAACTAATGTGGGAAGAAATAGTCAGGTTTAAAACTAGGTTTTATATTTATACAATAAGCATTGCAGGAAATTCTTTGGCTGAAGCTGAGTAAGTGACCAAACTAAATTATTGCAGTGATCACCTTTGATGCAGTCACCCAGCTGAACCCCCAGGGCAGGAGGGGGTTCACTCCAATGTTGCCCAAGATGATGTGTGCTTATGAGATAAGAACAGAAATCTAATGCTTAGTGCCCAGCACAATCTTTTAGCCTCTTGGCTTTTCTTCATAGCTTTTGAAAGTAGAATGGCTGTAAACTGACATATAAAGAGTTATGCCTTGTGTGGGAGAAGCTTTTTAAGCTGTTTCAGGGCAAGATGCCGACAGAAGAAATGCTACCTTCTGTTTGTTGACGCCATTGTGGATTTTGTCTACTAGGTTATGTCTTGAGGCAAAAGCAAGCAGCTGGCAGGAGCTGGTATACAGCATCTTTTTATTTTTCTGAGACTGCTAGGAAAACATAAGGGAGTTCTTAGGGTAGGGAGAGTGTTCACAGAGGAGTGCAGTGGGAGACCGTGGGCACACCCCAGCACACACAGGAGAAGATGGCTTAGCATCTGTTCTGGAGCTCCAGAGTGTGCAAGCCAAGAGTTCTGGGTACTGGCAGTCATGTATGGAGATGGATCTCAGTGTGCCTGCCAAGGGGTTTGGATACTGGTAACCAAGCACAGGGACAGATATTTTGGTTGGAGGGCACGGAAAATTAGCAGTAAAATTAGGTATGATTCTTTCCAGTGCCTTAAATGTGAGCAGACTGGAGAATCTATTTACATTCTCGTTAGTTTGAATATTTCTCATAGCAGAAATGGTGCAGAAATGGGGTAGAAATTTTAAGTAATAGGAAGATATATTTTTTTAAGTAATGCTCCACACAACATATTTAATCTATCTATGCCTTGATTCTTCATAATTACTTTGAAATCAAAAACATATGATAGTGATTTGGATAGAAATACATGCCCATATAAGCATCCATATTGGAGACAACAAACTCAAAATTATGTAAAAAATAAATTAATCACATTCCCCTGAACGCAAAGGTATTTTAGATTCCAGAGCAAGACTTTCCTATATGACATGCATTTCTGTTGCAATGGTAAAATGAGAAATGTTTTTTTCTAAGGAAAAGCAGGCGTGAATGTTAAGGTCTGACTTCTTCAGCACCTGTCTCCTTTTGTGCTGTCCCGAAGTGTTTACGTTGAACTCCACAGGGTGGCACCAGTGCATGCGAAATTACCGGCAGGGAATTTTTGACCTGCGGCATTCAAATGGCAGTCTGGTAGTGGAGAGAGTGGGTGCCATCTATTCCTCAGTGTGTAGGGCGTGGGGCATCAAGTGCCCTTTGCAGTTTTAGGTATAGAGCAATGATTCAGCCATACTTGTTATAAAGGCAGTTCCCATGGATTTTGAAAACTGATCAGGGACTGGTCCCTTTTCCTGGGACAGTTTGATTAATAGGCATTAAAGGGTAATTGCATTTAAGTAATTCAATAATATATTTGCAGTGAGTCAAATGCTGGAGTAAGAGGAACAAGGTAGAAAGCAAGCAAAGGTGTCATCTAACATTCATTGGCTGTGAATATTTCTGACAGCATGTACTGTATGATCAACCTGGTTTTGTTTGTCTTAATGAGGATAATCCACCCTAATGTTGGAATAATGACGAGATATTGAGATGGTCAGTGCACATCAAGACCTCAGTGCTGGCAGGAGTGATCTGCTGTCAGAAGACTCATGGATTTCACACTGCAGCTGCACACAATTTTTATTGTTATACAGCTGATTAATTGTTTCTGTAATTATGTGTACCACCTGAAAAAACTGCTGCTGTATAAAGTGCCAGCCCCATGCAGCTGAAGTGTGTTGATGTTGACTAATAGAAGTCTGGGTTAAAAAATTCATTTTACAGCAAATAAAATTTATCTGCCTATAGCTGCATACCCACTACTCTTGGTCAGTGGAAGAGTGATGGCAGCTCTGTCCGTGTCACTCTCAGGACTGTTGGTACTCAAGAGAACCCACTGTCTCCTGCCAGGAGTCTTTGGGGAGTCAGAGATGTACCAAAGTTCCTGAATCAGCTTTTGGATAACAGACAGGTTGAAAAACTAGCTGGCAGTGTGAGCAAATAAAGCAACTGGAAGAAGGGAAGGAATTAGCACAGTAGCTAAAGATCAAGGAACTTCAAAATGGGGTTGAGGATGTTATCTAATTTACAGTTTGTCAGCAAGTCATCAGACAATTGAGCAAATTATCAAAGTAATCCTGTTTCTTCCTTCCATCAGATAGGAAATTTCAATTCTCAAAATCCAAATTCTCAAAACAAATTAAGATTTTGCATTTAGAGACAATATAAGGGGTTTTTTATGTCGTTCATATTGAAGTGGTTGCATTCAGAATGATAGACCTCAGCAGATACCTGAGGTGCCTGTTGTGTGTTACTGCACTGTCTCCTGCCATAACTGTTTTCTTCTGAGCTTTCTCACCATCTTTGTGTGGCCTTATGTTTTACCTCTGAAACACAGCAGGAGCTGTGATTTTTAAAGTGTATATTTAATTCTGCTGTAGAATTTCCCAGAGACTTGATCTTATCATTCATTGTCTTGTCCCTTCAGTTGCCTAAGCTACAAAATTCGTATAATACTTATTATTTTCTAAACTGCTTTGGTATTCTTACATGAAAAGCAACTCAGTGCAAATGACTACTGCAGAATCCCATAAATGCCAGCTAGGAGCCACCAATAAGCACCAGACAAAAAGCTACAAATGTTTGTGCTAGAGTTAAAAAAATCCCTGATATATCAGAACATTTCTGAAATTGTTAATTTAAATTAGAGCTTCACTTATTCGTGCCTTTAAAAGTACCAATCTCCAGCAGTGCTTTTGTTTTCATGCCTTATCTGATATTTTAAAAGACCAGTGCAAACAAAATGCCATGCCAGGATCTTGAAGGGAGAGGAAAAAGGATAGAAGAGATTTGTGCCACGTTTTGTACTTACAGAGAAAGTCCTGAATAATCCAATGGCAGGGACAAAAAAGAGAAGAAAGCCCGTTTCAAGACAGCAAAATTTATCACCCTCCTGGAAGAATGCTGAAGATTGGGTAATACAGCAAAAATTTTCCAGCCACAAAGGCACAATAACTATCGTGTTAGATAAAGACTACCATGATTCAGAATAGTTTGGTCACATCAATAGTGGAGCACAGAAATGTTCAGAGAAAACACAGCTAACTTAAGCTCCTTACAATCACAGACAATAGCAAGTGCTCCAAATACACAAGGCACAGTAATCAGTCAGAAGGAAATCACTGTCTCAATGTTCTTCTGACACAGCAACATCTTTTCACCTGTGCACGAATCCTGCAGCCATGCATCCTTCTGAGCCCAGAGCTGTGAGCTTCACAGCGGGGAGACATTTCCATCACAAGTTTCCTCCCTGGAACTGTGGGCTAAGTAATTCATGGCTCTTGTCAGAAAGCTGCTAAAAGTGGAGAGAGAGGTGTGCTACAGTTTTATGGAATTGGTTACAATTCAGAGATTAACTGGGAGAACAGGAAGGTTGTAAAGAATTCTAGACTGCTCTTCCTAGCTTACATTTTGCATAAGCTATTGCCATTATGGCTTTTTTTTTTTTCCAAAGCACTGAAATATTGTTTCAGGAAGTCTTACCTGTTCTAAAAGGACATTGAAATTACTTTTCTTACATGAAGCTATACTCAACCTTGTTCTATGCCTTTTGCTGATTTAGTTCAAACTTTTAGTGTGAAAAGTAAAAAAAAAAAACAAAAACACCCAAGACAATATAGTGGGGGGCAAATTAGTGAGAATAAAAGTAGAATAATTTTCATTGCCAAAACAGAGGTATGAACCAAAATATCAGAAGAACTCATGAAATTCCAAGCCTTTAAACATCATGAATACATTATAATCCAGTGAAGATATATTTTAGACATTTAAACTTGATATAAACATCTTCTAAGTAATTTATATTTTGGAGCATGTCATTGACAGGAATTACAATAGTGAGGAGTTTCAAATTTAAAAAAAAATCAAAATATGCAGCTCAGAAAGTTATAATCTGACTTATTTTTACTTATGTCCCAGCTCTTCCCCTCAAGTTCACACAGATATTTGCCTAATTGTTAACAGTGCTTCATATTCTTCTCCACAGTTCCTAAAATAATCACCTTTACAATTTTTATCAGTCTCACCCTTTTAAAGGACAAAAATTAGGCCTGATTTTCAGAAATATTAGGTAGCCAGACCTCTAATTTACTATAGCAAGGGTGACAGGAATTCAATGTCAAGCTTCTTACGGCACAAATCCAAAATTAAAGAATGAAAACAATAGATATTAACAAAAATATGCACCCTGATTCAATATATATTTCTCTAAAGTTGAGATTTTTTTACACTGATAATCTATAAAAAAGAATTCTATGAATAAATATGCACTTGTAAATTATGTTACTTAAAGTTTATTAAGCTTGTGTAATTCTTTTGTGTAAGAGTCATTGTGCACTAGCAGCTATGCTACTTGTCCCTTAGATCAAAGACAATGAAAAAACAATTAATATTGCTAGTGTCTTGCTGAAGAGCATTGTCTAGCTAGATCCAGTGCTCTCCAACTTTTCCCTGGAGGTTAGAAAATGCCTGAATAAGCAAATCCAAGAAAAGAAAAAACCAAACCCACTAAATATTAACACTTAACCATAAAACCTATCAAACCTGGGTGAGGTTGAATTCAAAATAAATCAGAGGCAAGGGATGGTTGGGCAGGGAAAAGTATCACAGCCCCTGTTTTGTGGAAGGGCAAGTAAGGCTGTTTTGCCAGACTGGCTCCCTCATTCCTTGGAGCTGTTGGTGGTGGCCTCAGGTGCTTTCATGTCCCCCTTGCTCAGTGCTAAACTCATTGACCACTCTCTAGGTCTAGGCTTTAAACAAATTTAAGGGAAGATAAAATGAAGTCTGTCTGCCTCTCCTAGTAATGTGATGAACAGAGTGCACTGTAGGTATTCAGCAGATAAGAAAAAAGAAAAAATGCTTCAAGTATTTTATAGCATTAGTTGTGTATTTTAAATTAACAATCAGCCATAGACGATATACAAGCAGATGTGGGACAAAATGTTCCTGTTCTAGACTGAGACAGTTAAATATCTTCTAACAAGCAAAGTTTCAAGGTGGTAATTCACAGTACAATTCAGAAAGAAATATTGTATGCAGTTTCACAGAATAAGCCTTTTCCCATTTCTTATGAAAATCTCAGAGAAAAATCTTTGGTATTTCATATTATTATTGTTCACATGAATTTAAAACAAATGTAATGGCCCACTACACTTTTGTGCCACTCAACACATATTGCATACAAATTGAAAATAACATCTTACTGCCTCACTTTTATTGAAATCAAAGCAAAAGAATGCATCCAGTCTAAGTATTTGAATATACTCAGTTTATTTAGAAGCATTAAACTAGTTCTGTGAGCTTTGTCTTCCAAACCCCCAAACTTCCCTATGTCAGTAACCCTCACTTTAAGTAAATTAAATAGGAATATCTGTCTACCTTACTGCAAAGTAATGCTGCAGAACTTACACTTTCCCTATGTTGAAGACTAGCTTCATTTATTTTTGGTTACAATCTTACATAAAAGGAAAGGGCCCCTATTAAATTTAATTAGAGATTTTTATTTTATATAAATCAGATCAAGATACTGGGCACAACATTCATCTGGCAAGTGTTATTGCAGCTACAGCTGCTTGATGATCTGGCCCAATTTGTACCCTGACTGTATGTTTTGTTCAATAAGCCATGATGCTGTTGGCCAAAAGTATTCATGGCCAAACAGACATTTTTGATGCCATCCATTGGTTAATATTATGCCAGCTAAAGAAAGGAAATAGCAGGAATTATAACCTCCATCTTTCTTTGCTTTGTTTATTAACGCAAGAAAGTGGAATGGTAGGGAATGTTTTACCTCCATACTGGTTTGTTCACAAAGTTTTTTTTTTTCTGTTATAAATTCAACTGCAAAAGCAGGTGGTTTTCTGATACAAGAGCTGATTCTGGGTTTGGTTCTTTGTAGTTCTAATATCCCTAACTTTTTTATTCCCATGGAAATTAGATTAAAAGCATCAAAACATGTAATACATATATGTAAAAAGATGCATCAGGGAAAAAATCAACCTGAAAATGGGATTTAGAAAAAAGTACTTCTAATGGACCAGTTATTTGATAATCCTCTACTCTAAAATCTGGTTTTAGAGGGAGGGTATTAAATTAAGATAGTTAATGGATTTGTTTGGGGAAATATCTGCACTCTTCCTTCAAGGAAACCCACAGAAGACACTGTTCAATCAGCTGAGAACAGGTTTTAAAAAAGGTGCATAAAACAAAAAATTGCCCTTCTGAAAAATTAGAGTCCCCTTGTGAGCTGAAGTCTTGCTGAAGCTGATCAAAGAAGCTGTAGGGTCAGTAATGCTCTGGGACCTCAGCTGTGTCCCTTACAATTCTTACGGGGATCTCCAAGAGCTGTTTGGTTTATTGCAGCAGACTTGTGCCATTCTACATGACGGCAGCTTTTCCTGTGCTCTCAAACCTCCTTTCTTGGCAAGTTATGGCCCCTTTAATTCCAGAGAGGGAAGAACTCCATTTCTTCTGAAACTGGACAAGGTCTACCACCTTTCTAGAGACATCACTTGCCATTTGAAGTAATTCTTTGGGCATAACTTCAGCACCAGCCTGTACCTTGGCAGTCTCTCTCTTCCAGCATGATCTTTTTTCCTTTCTGTGCAGCCTAGTAGACTATTACTATCCTAAATATTTTGTTTACCATTAGCTGTGATAATGAAATTGCAGTTAGAAATCATGCACCACTGCCTTAGTATTGGATGGTTAGGTTTACCTTTTATACCCTAAGCAATTACATGTCAGGTGAGAGGCTGTTTTCTGTTTTTCATGTGCTTTCTAATCTGTATAAATCTACAGGGTTTCTACCAGCATTCAAAAACAGACAAGGGTATTTCTCGAATATCTGCAAAAACATTTTCATGGATTCCAAACAGATTAAAATTGTGACTGGCCTGGTAGAAAAATTACAAGATTTTTATTCCAGCAGTGTTTGTACTATATGCTTCAGTTAATTACGAGTCATCCAAAAGACTGAAAATGCAGTAGTTATGAAAGTCTTCTTTATCCCTTGGAACTATGCTGAACAATGCAGTGCTGACTCCCTTGCTAGATTACTGGAAGGCAAATATTAAATTCCAGCAAAGAAGCAATTACTAAATCTGTGTTTGTAATTAATTCACCACTGATTAATTCTGACATGCGAGCAGTCTGACTGGACCTAAAAAGGCAGTTAAAGTAAAAGAGAGGAAAAAATGTGCAGTGTAAAATACCATTTGATTCTGTTATGGCTAAAACCAATACCATTAAATGAATACTGATTTTTTTTTTTTTTTTTTTGAGGTGGCAAGATTTGAAAGTTTGCCCTTCTCCCATCCTAAATGTTGCTCACATTACTGTCAATAATTTTATTATAGACACTATACTGTATATCAGGACCTATTGTTGTGAAAATTGTTACAGATCTATTGAAGATTATTGTTTTCTTCATATTATTGCAGGCATAGGTGGAATGTTTGTTTATTAGTTTATTGACCTATTTATTAATCATGCAGAAATATGTTCTGTTGTTCACTGTTGTTTCTCAGCAACAGCACTAATTAGAACATTTAAGTAATCCAGTTGTACAGCCTGTGTTTTTAAGTGACTGACAAAACATCTGTAAGTGCTAGTATTGGATGAGATCAGCTGTAAATGTTCTCTGCATTAGCATAAATTACCTGGTGAATATCAATAAATGCTTCTGCAGAAATAAGATTGCTGCAGAGATATTTCAGTAGCTCACACTAATCAAGTAAAATAAAATGTAAACAGCTCCAAAATTATACTCAGTAAATCATATCGCACCTTGGTGGGAAATAAACCGAGTTTCAGTTTTTCAATCCAGAGATACTGAAGAAATACATTTAAATTTCCTTTAACTCTGTCACTCTTCGTGCTACTCTTTCTGAAAGCTTTCTTCTCATGAAAACAGCTTCTTGATCTTTACATACAAATAAACTGCTCCTGAGGCAGAGTGGGTGTATAAGCAGAGGTGTGTGGATTTACATGCCCTGTTTGTTTCATCTGGTGGCCCCAAAGGCATTCAGCAGCCAGGTATACTTCCTTTCTTTGCCATTGGCTTGTGTCTCAGCATGACCCCAGTTTGACCCTGGATCTGCAGCATTCAAACTAAAGAAATGGTACAGCAGCACTGGGGAATTAGAAACAGTATCACTGATTAAACTATTGATCAGCCTCTCTGCTAAAGCTAAGGTACTCCTCCATGTGGAATTAAGCTACTGAACGTGCCTTGCAACTAGGTGAAAGGCCTGACCCAAACACAGAAAAGATACAGAAATGCTGAGACAAAGATTTGCAGGAGAGGTGGAAGGAATCTTGAGATTGGTTAGAAAAGAACTGTCATAGTGGAAGAGGAAGTTTGCACAAAAATTTTGCAGCCCTGTTTCTGATGGTTCTTGTCTGTATCACCATCGTGCCTGCTATCCAAACCCCGAGCAGGACTCAAGGAGTGGAGCTCTATTTTTAAGACTTCGCTAAAAGAGTGGTGCTTAATTTTGATTCTGAAGTGAGTGCACATCTTAGGTGGGGAAGTTACTAATAAGTATTCATGTTCAAGGCACTAGAGAAAGGAAAACTGGAGGGGAAATTATGGAAGGAGGTAAGGTTTTGCCAAAGGGACTAAAGAGCAGAATAACTCAGAGCATCAGCACTCTGAGAATTAATAGTGTAAGACTGTTTTGTCAGACAAAATATAAAGCAGTAATCAGAAGCTGAAACATAGACAAAGGGGCAAGGCCAGATCTTTGGGCAGCTGCGGACAATGAACACAAGTTTTAGATAAAGACGTTTGCCTGCTGCAAAAGAGAATTAATCAAGCCATAGCCAAGAGCATTTTATAACCTTGGGCTGTTCAGTACACAGCAGGGACAGAGCAAGAGAAGGCTTAGGAGCTGAGTTGACAGAGGACACAGAGCTTTTGATGTCCTTCATCACATCAAATGCCCATTTGTTGATAAGTTTGTGTCTTTGCACAGTGTAATATGAATGCCAGTTATGGAAGTCATCATTCCTATCTGGACTATGTCCTGAGTTCATGTTAATTTTTTAAAAATGCGAATTACTGTAACTTCTGTGTTGTCTCAGTATATGCCTTTTAGACTTAAGGCTCCTTCAAGCAATATAAAGGACAAATATTTTCACATATATTGTCAATTAAATAATAAAATGTACTAGTCTATTTCTTCTTCGAGAAACACAAAAAAAAAGTAGCAATGAACACCTCACCTGCAATATTTTTTCTTGTAGATATTGCTTTTCCATAGCCAGCTCAAATAAAAGCAGCTTTTCTTCCATAATTGGTCAAATAGAATTTTGTGAACGGGCAGCATTAGAAATGCAGTGAGTATAATTTAGTAATCTGTAAAAATCAAGAGCTACAACATCTTACTGCTCAGGCCATCCCAGTTTGCCTATGTGGGGTCCATGTGCTGCACCTAAAACTACTCTGTGATTTGATCTGAGACAGTAATAAAATATCTTGTGTATAGATTGTTTCTTTCTGTGCATTCATATAAACAGAAAAATTAAATATGGTTAAGTATTACTGTTGGAAGCACTGCATTCATGTGTTAATCTTAAACTTTTAGAATATTCAAGTAGGAAGTAATTTGAACTGAAATGTCAGGAAGAAATACTTTCTGTGAATATGAACCTAACCTTATTGAAAGCCATCCTAATTAATATTTCATTAGCTGCCTCATGGTAACTTCTAAGCTAAATTAGCTGAAGAGGGTGAAATTAAACATTTGTAAATGGAATGTTCCTGTTCACTTTAGGACTGCCTCCACAAGAAGTCTCTACAGCAGTACACAGGTAAACACACTTCATTCTCACTCCTGTGTTTTCTCAGGTGGATAGTCTTTCTGAGTAGTGGATATTTAACATAAAATAAAGATTATTTTATGTCTTCTTACGTGAACAGTCTGTTCATTAGGGTTACACTAAAATGTTCTGAATCAGCATAAAAATTGACTAAGAGTGACCAAAAAATTTTGGGAAAAATAATAATTTTAGAAAGTCAAGGCTATTGGGTCTGTTTTCCATTGGGAAGTAAATAAAATAGTACCTTTCTCATTCCTACACAGGTGTGCTATACTATCATCACAAACAACAGAAGAACAGTATTCCTTTATGAGAGCATGCCATCGTTTTCTACTTAAAATTATAGATTTTTTTCTTTCCTGAGAGCTTTGTGAATCGGAGTGACCTGATGAGGAAAATTACTTCCTTTTGGATATGATTCCAACCATCAATTATTTATCCCTTCTCAACTGGGTAGATGGCTCATTTTTCAGGCTATTAATCTGCTGCACATTACAGCAGATAAGATGCTGCAAATTATATGTTGAGGAAAACAGGTAGATGCTGTGTTACTGAAACCAGTTGGTGTGTAGCTTGCAAAGGGTCTGCTGGCCTCTATAAAGAGTGAAATTATCCCTGCAGCAGCCACAGTGACCTCTAAGAGGGATTTCTTGACTACTGTGGTGATAACAACTACAATTAAGCTGAGATCTATGCATGTCAATTGTAGCTTTTATTTTCTTACTGTTTGATGTTTTTAAAAAACCCAACATTTTACAACAGCAGGATTCATAGCAGAGAGCACAAACAGGGGTCACTGTTGCATATTAGCTTAATTAATCCCTCTGACCATGTTTTACAATTTTATACAGCATCACCCCAATTATGCAGGAACAGACTGCTTTTATGCCTCCTACTTCTATTTAATATCAACTCCAGTTCAGAACAAAAAAGAGTCTTGAGCTTTACCATGAATTCTCCATACAGACCATAAATTAAACAGTGTGTTAGAGAAACAAAGGGAAGCAACCAAAATCCAGTAAATCACTGAGCAATTCAGACTGACCTTGATGGGCTTCTATTAATTGCTGAAAAATTAGAAAATGCTGCTATTTTCAACACTATATTTTTTTCTGTGAACTTTGTGAATTTTATCTCCTTCTTTTGCCATTAGTTTAGTGTTGTTTTTTGCAAATTTGACAGCTAATGAAGTTACTATGGCAAGTGCAACCAGGAAGAGGAAAGAAGACATTGAAGGATATTTTGAGAAACTGCATTTTGAAATCAGTATTAATGTGAACATTTTGAATATGAAACTCAATTCTCGAAGGTTGTACCAATGAGTTATGTGAATCTTGTGCCCAGTGACACTGCTCATGTTTTGCACATCAAACGTTCACATTCAGCTGAGACTGGAAACAATCTGTAAACTGGACATGATTTTGCAGATTCCGTTTACAAAACAATAAATGTCTTCATGTAGTTTTCAAGCAGAAAAGGACAGATATTTTTAGCCACCTTGTTTCACTTAGGAAGAAGTGCACATGGTCTGTTCCTGTGAAGTACTGCAAGGAGATGGCTGCATGCCCTCCAGTCGAGAGAATATAGAGCTTGTAGGTATTAATCTGTCAAAAATGCTTAAAGAGCATAATTTCCCTGGCCATCCAGTTATCATTTCACCAGTATGGTCTCAGCTTCACAGCTTGTTGCATGTGCCACATACAGAGTTACACAGAGGGTTATTTTCTGTCCTGCTGGTGGATAAGGAGCAGTGACAGGAAAATCGATGAGTAATCAATTCAGTGGGTAATAGATACAGCCCTTTGGGGTGGTCAGGCATGGGGGAACTGTACTTCACAGACTGCTAACCTCAGAGGGCATGAATGTGTAATTTGTCTTTTTTTGCCATAAACAGTACCAGAAATGGCAAGCTGCAAGAAAGGAAACATTTAGGAAAGAAATGGATCGTGAGGTCAATGGACCAGCTGCCACTGACCTTCCTAACTCTGCATCACACCTGTAACAAGGAACTGTGATGAAGGGCAGTGTATAAAATCATGCTTCTTTTTTAAGCACTATTCTGTGTTCCAATAATTTCAAAAACATTGGGTTATTCTCAGCATAGAAAATAGAAAACTATATCATCTCTGTGAGGAAACAAACGATGGTCTTTGGAATACCAGCATAGACATTAAGTACCAGCTAAAGTGACTTTTTTCAGATGCCATTGTAGGGATCATTTACATAATGTGACTGTAGTTTATTATAAGTGTTAAGATTAGTTTATAAATGTGAAGTTTTATGACCATGCTATCAGAAGAAATGTTCATTCTGATAAATTAATGGAAGTTAATAGAAAGTATTTATTCCACCTCCTAAATAAGTATTCTGGTTAGAGATACTTTGGTATGAGTCTGAATGAACAAGTGAGATTTGAAGTGCATTACTTCATTCAATAAAAGTCAGTTAAAAATATGCATGGCTTATTTCTTATAAGCATAAGAACTATTATAGCTATGAGCAAATATGATATCCATAGTACCCTGTGTTTGCTTCCTCAAATTTCTGCATTTTACTATAGAATCCTTATCAATCTGATAGTACCGTTAGTCTTTTTCAGTATATTGGTATGTTTACCCTTAGCTAGTATTTTTCCACCTCTCCTTCTCTATCAGATTTGTTTATATTTACATTAAAATCTACCAAACTATCTGTTTTAGTTCTGTAATGAAGAACAACTTTGGTTTCTGCAGTCCCTTTTTAAAGGACTAGAAGGGTTTTTAAAGCATTCACTGATAGCCAAGAAGATAAAATCATGCATGAATGCTCAATTTACAATTTCTTTCTGAAGCTGAATAAATAGTCAGTGATTTTCCAGTATGCTTGATCAGAGAAGGTTTAAGTTATTCATTGAAAACAGAGAGAGCAAAGTTTAGAAGTTCATTCCATTTATATGCATAAACATATATATGTATATAATGCATATATATAGTTACTTAAAATTGCATATATTTCTGAGACTATAGTATTAATTTGATAACCCAAAGAAACTTGTGGAGAGTAATAATTTTATAAATTAGCTGATGGGTTTTACCCTTTTGTCTTTGACCATAAAGTAACTGTATTTCTGCACTGGATAAATAATTTTTAGTTTGCAAGGCTCTTGCAGTTCATCATTGGAATTAGCAGATTGGCCATTAACTTGCAAAATACCATTTTTGATCTCTGTTCACATAAATAGAACTTCTGAAAGGAGAGGATAAGGAACAAATAATGAGAAATATATATAATTAATATTAAAAAACACAGGTATCTCTTGAGGAAGAAATGTTTTTCTGAATGTATTTGAAATATTCTTGCCTCAAATGACTGTAAGATGTATAGTTTTTCTAGGAAGTTCTTGCTGATGGAGGAAATTAACATCTAGCCGTTCCACTGCAGTTCATTTTTCTGAAATAGCTTGGAGAAACAAATAAATTTTTGAATGATTAACAGTTTCATAAAGCAAGAAAGGTCTGCTTCTCCTCTGTTTATGATGCAGGTTTCTCATTTTTTAGGACTTCCTACGTCACATTCATCCATTATAGTTAGTCTGGTTCTTTATATTAACAATAATTACTAGTTTGAATAAATGCTTTTCTTCTAGCTGCAAAAAGGGAGCTCAAATGCTGTCGTTGTTAGCTGATGAGTAAGATCATTATGTTCTCCTAGTAAAATTAAGAGCAGTTTCTGATTTCATTGTCTCTATTACTGGGAAGCAGATCTGCTCCTTAGGCTGGGGGAGCAGAGGCCGGTAGTTCCCTTGCAGGAGGCACCGAGCTCCATCTGTGCAGTCGGATTTGTGCTGCTCACACAGCCACGAGCAATTCTCCCGTGACAGGGGCCACCGCCGCGATAAGGGCACACAGCACCACACACCTGTTAAAAAGTAAGATAAGGAAGAGTTCCCGGGAGCGGATTAGGAAGCCAGCCTGTTGGCTTGCATGGTTTGAGCAAGGGAGAAGGAGCGCAGTGCATTCCCAGCTGTCTGCCTTCTATAAATCACTGATGGGTGCTTGAAAACCTGCACGGCACCTGCATCATGGACGGGACTTTACACATGCACTACCAGCCCTGGTGGTGGTGTTTGGGGACAGGGAAAGGTGCTTCACAGGAATTGGGATTTAAGAGTTACAGATTTCATATGAGAGAACTGCTTGCTGGAAAAGTATAAAGGTACTTCCATTTTTGCTTTTCTTTTTTTCTTACAAGCAAGTTGTCTAATCAGCTGTGATTTTTGTGGCTGACATCTGCTGAGGAAATCAGTAGAGACTTGCCACTTGTAAATGACAGGTAACTGCATCAGGAGCACTGCCTAGGCCAAGCTGAGCTGTCATAACCAAAATTCCCACAGTGGATTATAAAAGTAAAACTGATGTACTTTTTAAGGGTCTATCCAAAACAAAATATTCCAAACTGTTCCTATTTTCTCCTGTTAAACAGACTTGGGTTTGCAGTGGAAAACTCAACAAAGAGATTTCACTGGTGTTTTCATGCTCTACACTGTGGTTTCTAGGATATGCATTACTTAAACAGAACTGGGTCATGTCTGTGGAAATGGACCTATAACTTATCTTTGCCTCTGTTTTCCTAAATGATGATCCACTGCCCTCCCTCTATGCTCTGAATTTTAGCTGATGAATTCTACAAAGTGTCACAAGAAATGAAAGTATGCTAGATGATCAGAGCCATGAAGTCTTTTAAAAAGCTTTACTCTAGAAATTGAGTGTGTCATAAAAGCCCAATCATTATATAGAATTGAAGGAACACTCTTTAATCTGGGATGAAAGGGAGCACCAAAACCAAGCATTCGAATGTCCTGGGTCAAGTCTTAATCAATTGGTTTGGATTTTGGGATTTTGGGATTCTTTTGCTTGAGGAGGTATAAAAGAGAGGTAAGTTTTTAAAAGAGGTTTAAAATAATCATGACTTTATGATTCCCTTTAGATTATTATTTTGGAATCTTGAAGTCAGCTTGGATTAAATGTTCTTTCAGGATTATTTTCTGCAACCACAATAAGAAAATAAAAAAGATAAAAAGAAAAAGACATGAGAGTCTCAAATAATTGTGTTTGGATGCTAAATATTGTGTGATTATTTAGAAAGTAACAAAAGCTGATAACATTTTTCTTTCTTTCTTTTCCAGGTAAACTACCATTAAGGTCCATTTAGCCACTGCAAAAATAAGTCCTCTCTTATTGGGTTACTCATCTATCCTGCTGATATTTTCACAATTAGCCTCAACACCTGCAAAATCCATAATGGAGACATTCCTTGATACAAAAGTAACATGACAGCCTCGGAGAGAGGCAGACTCCAACAGCCATGCACTGGTATTAGAGCAACAGCTTAATTTTTCAGCTTGCGGATACGGACCCAAGTCTTTGCGAGTTACTCTACTGAACCCATCATTTTTAAGAGTAAATAGCTTATCTTTCTTCCTTCAGACTTCCGATGTTGAGAGGATTTTGGATGTGCAGTTCTCTGGGGAAGCTGTCTAGGAGGCGTGGAGTTTATTATGTTAGAAAGCAAGCAAGCAAGCTGTGAGGATGTGCTGAAAACTCTCCCTTGTGCTCACTGTGTTCACTTGTCCAACTGGTTTCACGCACTGTTTAATAAGGCATCAACCAACTTCAGCAAGACAGCAGATACCTGAGAAACACAAAGAGCAAGAACAGCAATTCCTGCTAGGCATGACATCTTTATGAAAATAAAAAGGCAGTTTTTAGTACAAGGAATGTGGTTCAGTAAGCTGTGACAGACATTCAGATCTTCGGCTCATCTAATTCGGTTTGACTCCGTTAGAGTCAATGACACTACATCAATATTCACCAACTGAGCATTTAACCCAGAAGGCTGAAATCATGAAAAGTCACTTCAGAGACAATACTGGCAAATTTGAGAACAGATTTGCCTTGCCATTCATACTTGAGTCTGCATTTAGATGTCCACTCTGAAGAGTGTGTCTTTTGTTACCAGATTGTGGCTGCTAATAAGGAGAGGAGAATGAGACGACTGTCATCTTTTAAATTCCTTCTTTTCCACTTCTCAGTAGAAACCTCCACAAGTCAAGTGTCTGTCTTTCGCCTCTTTCCTTCAGATGCAAAATCAAAATAACATGAAAATAATTGATACATGATTTATATAAACTCCCAGTGTTCAGGTTTAAGTGTGATTTTGGATAAAGCATCTCTGGGTGTTTGAGGCATCCCCAAATCTAGGAAAACACAATTTTAGGCTTGCTTAGCAGCAAGGAAAGGATTTTGCTTTATGAAAAAGTACTTAAGACACATTGACACATCTTGCATCTCTTGGAAGTAATGGAAAGTGATTATTTAAAGATAAAGAAGGCAAAGAGGGAGATAAACATATATTCAATTACCAGCTGCTGCTTTAAATGATTAGTTGAAGAGGGGGGAAAATATGAAATTAATACAGTAACCATCTATAACTATACAGTATTTGTGCAGTGTCCATGAAACAGCACAGAATTGAGATGGCCAAACTCACACTAGCTGGAGCTCAGCTGTGTGAAAACAGGAGATAAACAGCTTTTATAGGACTCTTGGTTGAGTTGCTCTGTTAATTTAACAGCCAGCTCTGGCTTTATTATATGAAATAACATCCTCATTCCCACGTTTAAGCTCTCAAGAAGGGATAAAGACATTAATAGCTGGCAAAGTGTTTACAGTCAGCCAGGAGTGTGTACTGAGCTGGCAATTTTGGTGCATTCCTGCACTGTGTACAGAGTGTGAAGTATCTAAGCAACCATTAAAGAGTGTCATCTAAGTGGAGTCCAGGACAGGAGGGAGTGAGGCCCATTTAGAAAGTCAGGCAGAAATTCTGATTCTGCTATAGCTTTGCAAGAAGTACAACATACATACCTGTGTGTTGGGATGGGCCAGATGTTTTTCACTGAAATAACTATAGCAAATTAGTTTCCACTGCTGTATTTTCATTTATGGTTTTTTTTTCATCACTGGTTGGTTGACCTACATTTCCAGATCTGTGTCCCAGATAAAACCAAAGATGGGATCATCTGTTCATCAGGACCCCTTGAAAACCACCTGTTGATAGAACCTTTCTCAGAGAAGAAATCCTCTGGTAATTGAAAGACTCCTAAGCTGCTTGTATCTTAGCAACATATATATTTATGTCACAGAATCCTAAAGGCTGGAGAGACCTTCTAGATCATCTAGCCTGACCACCAACCCAGCACTGCCATAATTTCTCCTAAATCTTATAATATCCTCAAGTGCCACATCCAGACATCTCTTGAACACTTCTGGAGATAGTAACTGCACCACCTCCCTGAACAACTTATTCCAGTGCCTAATCACTCTTTCAATGATTTTTTTTATCTGATATCTAATCTGAGCCTTCCCTGATGCAATTTGAGGCCATTTCCTCTCATCCTTTCACTTGAAACATGGCAGGAGAGGCTGACCCCCACCTCATAACAGCCTTCATTCAGGCAGTTGAAAAGAGTGATAAGGTCCTCACTGAGCATCCTTTTCTCCAGGCTAAACAATGCCACTTCCCAGACCGTGTTACATATTGGGACACAGGTACATATCAGGTACATATGTTACAGTACCCAAAGAATAGAAGAGAAAATCTAAAGAGTTGCATTTTTCTGTGCCCCCCTACTTCAAGAATAATTGATGGATGCTGTGAGAGAGTGTGTAGTGTAGTTCAGACTCCATGTCAACCTGTTTTCTGTAATTAGACTCATTGGTCTCGAATCAGTCAAAGAAGTGGTCTGAAATCACAATGACTTTTAAAGTTATCAGATAATATGGAATTTCTTCAGACTTTGGCTTGTGTTCCTGGGCCACTGCTAACTCCCATGATCATGGTAGTGGCTCACTCACGCTAACTGTGCTAAGTGGGTGGTAGACTTTCTCTCCTCAGTTCCCCTATTTTAGGGGCTTACAGACATTACCCATCCGGAATCTGCCCTAGCAGATCTTTAATAATCAAGGACTCGATTCTGTTTCATAGGTCATTTTCTTTCCTTCAGATGAATATCAATTTCAAGAAATGCAGGATGAAAGCTATATATATCAACACAAAACTGATTTTCTTTCTTTCAGGTTTGAGGGAGCTTTATATTTTTCTTTGCTTTATCCTATTTTATGAGAGGAAGGCCTTTTTCTTTTTCAGGCTGCAAGTAAAATAGATGTTAAGATGTTTTTCTGCATCACTCTGGAGGGGAAAGCAAGTAGTGATTAATTCAAAGCATAATAGCAATAGCTTATATTTCTGTACTAGCTTTCATCTTGAAGGATACCTTTCCCAAAGCACTTTACAACCTAAATAAAGCAGGAATCATTAAAATTCTACATTTGCCATTCCACAGGGATTATTGTACTGTACCTTTAGTGTTATGTGTAGATCAGTACCATGGTTACTGCAGCTACCTAGAGCAGAGAATAATGAGCTTTTAATGATAGCTTTTTTTTCTTGGTGGGTGTTTAACAGGTCAATTTTCTATAGCTGAAATATATCCCTGTGTCAGATAGACCACATTATTTATTCTGTAGCATGCAGAAACTCTAGTCATCATCTTAGAGGATATTTGAAAAACAGCAGACCTACTGGAAAATATATTAAATTTGAAGTAAATGGAATATGATTGCCTGGGTTAGAACAAGACCACCATATCTAGAGTTACCACTGTCTTGTTTATGAAAAGTGATAACTCATCTTCCATACTGACAAGTGGTCAAGGCTTTTGTCTTCAAAGCCATTCGGCAAATATCAATGGCAAAAGCACAAATACTCCTTTTTCTGCTTATTGAAATACTCTAATCTGAGTAATATACTACAGTATCCTTAAAGAATTACACACACTGCTCACCCCAAAGTTTTCCTTCCAAGCAGAGGCAGGTCAACTCTACATAGAACAGGATCTTACCTATTACCATACCATTGCCATCATAGCCTGTCTGTCAAGCCACAACCATCATATGTTTCCCAGTAAAAGAAATGAGTTTGCCAATGTGAAAGAAGTTCCTCAAAAATTAGCTCAAGGTCTCATAAGGAAAAAAAAAATTGGACCTTGTAAAAAAAACCCTTAAAATTAAATTTACACAATGAACTGCATACAGCAATTTCAGGAAGAATAATTGTCCTGAGAAGAGCCCTTAAAAATATAATAAATTGCATAATATTATTTTGAGTGAATGAAGAACATTTTAAAAATCCATTGGAGTAAAGGCTCAGAAGAATCCTGAGATCACCATTTATGTGTTTATATTGTTTCAAAGGTCACTCTGTCAAACTGACCAGCTATTGTCCCTTGTGAATGATGAAAAACAACTGTCAGTACTCTGTGAGCAAAGACCAACTATAGATTCAATCTATATGAACTATTAAGATTCAAACTGTAGGAACAAAATCACATGACAAAGCTTTAACAGCATCAAAATAATTCTAATGCTTTTCTCCCATGATTTATAATAGTGAAAGGAGGATCTATAGTGTCACCTGCTTTTCAGGTAGTCTTGTGATCCAGTAAGACAAACAAAGGGATTTGAGAAAGTTCGTATGATATAGTTTCACTTCCAACAATACCCAAAACCAAACAGAAATGAAACAAAAGAAAACAACCAAAAAAACCTCCAAACCTAAGCAAACCCAAAAACCCAATCACAGAAACAAAACCAACTTGGATGTTCCATTAGATCTCAATGGAATAAGAAGAAAACCGTTTTCTCAATATTCAACACATTTACAGTAAAAGGAATCAAAAGATAAAATTCAGAGGGCACTGACCAGCTTTATAAAACCAACGTAATTTCTAAGGGAGAGAAATACACCTACCTCTCCAGAAGTATAACACTAATGTCTCATGTGATTTAGGTGATTCTAATACTCTAAAGTTTCTCTTAATTCATGGAAAAAGTTAATATAAGATGTGTAGCACCTGGGTTTCTAATTAGTTTACAGCTGTATTAAGCTTGTGATTTTCAGATGTATTAGTTTCAGACAACTGAAATTAATTTTCACCCTCTGGTAGATTACGTGGTCTTAACTGTAAAGGTTATTACTCCTTGTCATTTAGCCTGGCTATGACCCTTCTACAGTATTCATAATTTTCTTTTTTTTTCATTTTATTGACATTATTTGTGTCTCTACCTGAAATTTCCACTTGCTCAAACTAGGTCGATATACTCAGGTTTAGATTTAAATAATACTCTTGAACATGTGACATGATTTGCCCAGATCTGACTGTAATTATCACTTCACAAATAAATCAGGACATTTTACAAATAAATCAGGGACAAATAAATCAGGACTTCAGAAACATACAATACAAGTTAGACAAAACACTCTCTTTAAATAAAAGACAGAAGGAAAAACAGCAATTAGCCATCCTGTTATTAATCATAACTACATTAATTAACATTCCAACTAGAGAAAGCAAGAAATTAAGAAGTCAGTTATGGTTTGCACATATAAACTGTTCTGATTTGGATCACTTTGAAGCTTAGGCCCTAATTCCACCAGCATTGCCAAATTCCTACACACAACAGCATGATGAGCAACTTTGCTGCTTGGCTGTTTTAATCCTTCCTTGGTATTTAGTGTTTTGTGATGGGGTTTTTTAATAAAGGACAGCAATTTGCCAACAAATTTTGTAGCAATGGATTTTCAATGAATCTGAATGAATAATGATCTACTTCAAAAATATTCTTGAAGTGAATTTTTTTCCTGGGAGAAAAATGTTTTTTCTCACATCTTAACTTAGTGACAACAATCCCAGAATTTAGGAAAAAAATGTATTTATTTGACTTTCTTGCATTGACTTCTTTGCATTGCCCCCAGTTTTCAGAAATCAGGTTGCAGAGAACAAAGATTAATTCTCTTGCATGATCTATGGCAGCTCTGGTTTTAGACAGCTCAAAGCAAATAAATCTTTGCTATTTATAAAGAAAACAAAAGATTAAAGGTAAGCTGATTACCGTGGCTGCAAATGAGATACACTTTTGTTTCAGCAAATCCTTAAAGGAGCATAGACAAACCACTGCTACTGCTGAAAAGTGAAAATAACTAGTTACCTTTTTTATCTCCTAGAGTGGTTGAAACAACTGCTAGATATAGCAATTTGTCTTGAGAAACATTGTATGCACTAAGATGTAAAAGATAATTCAGAATTTTAATAATGCAACAAGCACTGACTTGTCTCGCCTCTTTAAACAACTCAAATGCATCTGAGAATTATGAGAAAAAAAGGAAAACATGCTACATTTTAATGGTGCCCCTGCCTGTCTAATTACTCCTTGATCCTTCAATCTGCAAAATTAGCACTGATATGGGTCATGCCTCCAGGCAAACATGTTACACTTCATCAACTTTTCTTCACAAGAGTGCGGATATCTTAGTGGATACATCATGCTGGGCATCGCTCTGAGTCCTGTGAAATTGTACAGAGGTTTCTAGTTTGGCTTCTCTGGATTTCATTAAGAAACAGCCAGTCCCAGTTCCATGTTGTGTTGTGAAGTGCTTCACAACATTGCTTCCTTTTGCTTCAGTGAGAAAGAGGTTTGTTTTCCAAGAATGTCAACACAAGAACTTTCCTACATTTTATGCAAAATTTCATTACATTTTTAGACAGTTGTTTCAGAAACCATCCCAGAAAGTTGTTGTCTTGTATCATCAGGTCTTAATCCTGATCTGTTCAGCACATCAAAATTATGGGATATAAAACAGAGGGTAAAGGCAGGTTTGCAAATGATACTGTTGTTATATGTCCCATTCTACAGATAATTTTTGCAAATGCATTGTTTAATTTTAGTGCCATTTCCCTTCTGAATATTAGCTGTGTAGGAAGGCAATTAGAAGATTTGCAATTCTTTTTTCATTTTTGGTTTCTTTCTTTCCAAGTAGAAAAGGGAAGAGAGGAAAGATGCAATTGAGACGGAGATGTCATACATGTTTCCAGCACTTCTGATTCCCAAAAGTCATTCTTCTGGCTCCAGGAGACTAGATGGAATGCTTCTCCACAGAGCATCCAAAATTCCAGAGAAGGCTAGGACTGCTGATTTTCATTTTGTAGTCACAATATTTAGAAGAGACGTCAACAGTGGCCATGTTCCAGAGCTTTGAGGTCCGGGAGTGGCACAGAGATAATCTTCTTAGAGTGCTTAAAATGATCCCCAAGGTAATGAGAAACATTGGGTTTTATTGGGTGTAACACTCTCATTTGTGGTTGCAGACAATAACAGTGTCTATAGGAGTGAATTATATTCATATATAAATTTAGGAAAAGAGCTCACATGAAAATAAATACTGCTATTCTAAAAAATAAATTCTTACTATTCATAAAGATGATACATTCACATAAGTTTATTTCATGTTCCTGTAGATGTGCTGCCTCTTTTTCAAGTTCTATTCAAAAAAAGTCCATCTACAGATCTTAAACAACTTTCTCAGTTAACTCATCTCTGTGAAAATGCATATATACATATGTATAGATATATGTAAGTACAGGTGACATTATGTGTATATATCTGTCTCCTGTATTAGTGGTGAGAAATTTCAGAAATAACCAGATTCAGTCTGTGGAGGAGCCTGACACAAATATCCATTACTTCTGTCTGCTAGACTGATGTTCTAGCCAATGGAAAATGCCTCCTAATATTTAGGTTAGCATTTGAAAAACGTATTGTTTACCTCTGAGGTTATCACATTTGTGGGAAGTTAATGATACTCAGTTGTGTTTGTAATGCACCTAAAAGGAATGGGCATTCTGCTAACTAATTGGCTTTACTAATGATGAGCACAAAGACAATCAGGAGAGATTTCATTCCCACTTGATATCATGTAACTTCTCAAAGTGATGCGTTTAGCATCTTTGCTGGTGGATCAAGGAAATTTTTTCCTCTCTTTAATATGACAACAGAAGAGATTTCAGGCTTTTGAAACAGCTACTTACTTTGGCTTCCCAGATGATTTTGAGGTGAATACATTACAAATGCAACTTACTAAAACACACGTGCATTAATGGAAACCACTGTGTAAACTGCAAAGCAGCTATTATCACATAGTACAATTAAGTTCCAATTTAATTCATTTAGATCTTCCTCATTTTGCACACCAAGCATTTCTGGAAGTTAATTGGCATGAAAGACAGGGTAAACTATGCACAACAAATTGAGTGTGAAATAAAGTTAATTTAGATAAAATCCATTGTGAAAACTGCTGTTTCAGCCATATTTGCAAAGGAGAGGAGTCACCAGTGCTACATTAATGTCATTGACTCTTTGCACTGTTTCACAGCTGAGATTTCATGCAGCATTGCATTTATATAAGCCCTAGTTTGAATAAAAGACTCTCTTTTGTGCTCATTATGCAAGAAGCTATGGAAACTACTTAATGGAATGCTACTAGCATTAATGAAAAAAATTAATGGATCTTAGCTATAGGAATTTTTATTTAGCAGACAGTTTGTATGAGTGATTTAGTCCTGTCAAATCCTGACAGCCTCCTGAAGTTAGTGTTTAACTTTGTTATTTTCAACCTGTATATTTTCGTAATAATTAGCATAAAGGTAATTCACTAATGCATTTTAATACATCTAAGTAATGACATAACTCCCCAAGAGGACACATTCCAGACAACTGGGAGAGGGAGGAGGAAAGAAGGAAAAAGTATGAGATGTTGATTCAGGCTTGAAACAAATGAAAGGGTTGCATACATTCATAGTTAGAAGTGAGAGTTCCAGGCAAAGAGCACTGCTAGCAACTTTGCAGTGGAAGTGCAGCCATTGATGTTGATATTCATATGGTGTAAGGTCCTGCACCTGGCCTGGGGCAACCCCAGTATCGACATGAGCTGGGAAATGAAGGGATAGAGAGCAGCTCTGCTGAGAAGGGTTTGGGACACTGATGGGTGAGGACATGAGCCAGCAATGTGAGCTTGCAGCCTGAGAAACCAATCACATCGTGGGCTGCATCAAAAGAAAGTTCTTTCCCTCTGCTTTTCCCTCGTGAAGCCCCACATGGTATACTGAGTAAAGGTCTGAGATCCCCAGCACGGGAAGGACATCAACCTGTCAGAGCAAGTCCAGAGGACAGCAATGAAGATGGTTAGAGTGATGGAGTACCTTTCCTATGAGGAAAGATTGAGATAATTGGAATTGTTCCTGCTGGAGAAGAAAAGGCTCTGGAGTGACCTTATTGCAGCTTTCCAGTGCCCGAAGGAGACTTACAAGGAAGCTCAACAGGGATTTTTTTACACGGGCATGTAGTGCTAGGACAAAGGGTAATGGCTTCAACCTGAAAGAGGATATGTTTAGATTAGATATTAAAGGAATTTTTTCACTTTGAGGGTAATGAGACACTGGAACAGGTTGCCCAGAGAAGTTGTGGGTAGTATCCCATTCCTGGAAGTGTTCAAGGCCAGGCTGGATGGGGCTTTGAGTAACTGGTCTAGAGCAAGGTGTCCATGGCCATGGCACAGGGTTGGAGCAAGATATCTCTAAGGTCCCTTCCAGCCCAAGCCATGTGATGATATATTACCACAGAGCATGAAAACTCATTCTATAAGAGCAAGTGTACTTGAATTCACTTTTTAAATATAAATATTAAAAGGCACGAGTTTGCTTTCACAAGGAATAAAGACAAACATTGAAGGATTACATGTAACTAGATATTTAGGCAGATTTCTTAACCACTAATTTTGTGGTTTTTATGGTATAGAAATCTGTTACTGGTAGTACAGCATTAGGGTTTGGCTCCTTACCTGAAATCTGTGTACATACCACTACTCTTTAAGCAATTATGTCTTGCCATATCTTTGATCTGCATTTTTCATTATCATGCCATTCTCAGTAGGAAAATGAAAACACAGTTCCCAATTTTTGTTTCTGAAAAGAGAAACATCACCAAAGTACTTGATTTCAAATAAAACAGGTCTTATAATAGATGAAATGTCTGATATTGTCCTTCCAAAGGATTTGAAGATCTACCTATTAGGAATGACGATGGATAAGATTAGTGAGATTAGTTTGAAATACCTTGTGTATATATTAGTCATTTTTAGGAGAAAAATGTATTTTCAAGGGGTGGACTACATAAGCTAAATGTGCATACATTGTGTATCCCACCAATAGAAAGCATCTTCTGCATATAAACATTTTACTACATATATATATAATGGACTTCATAAGGCAGAGAAATATTTGAAGATAATTCAGTGAAAGTAATAAGTGTTATAAGAAATGAAACACGTGCATATTATATGCTATTTTGTGTGTTTATTATACAGAAATTTATGGGGCCAGATTAGCCAATATGATTTTTTGTGCTCCTTTTTCCATCTGAGTAAATGATCACAACTAAAGTGCATCATTTTTGTAAAATGTTTATGTTGATTGAGATGGTCTTTCTCAGGCTTGCCTATCTGTTGGGGAAAATCATATTTCCTCCTGTATGAAACTGGCTCCGTGTAATTTTTCCCAGTTAGATGGAGTTCAGCATGAGTCATTGCCTCATAAGGATGCAGGCCCTGGGAGATGCTAAGCACTTTCAGAACAGGACAGGGGACCACATCCATGAAAAAGGAGTATCAAAATCCAACTAAAGTGTCCCTATGAATCTCTTAATACTTGAGCATATAATACTACTAAGGCACAAACTACTGCTTGCAGATTTGCAGCTGGTAATCAGGCAGAAGTTATTTTGATTGCTTTAGTTGCTGGAATCAGTTTATATGTCTGTATGCAAGACCTTTTTCAGTAGGTCATAAAACTCTGAAGGAATTCATCCTGCAGTTGGTAGAAATTAAATTCTTCTCATCCATCACTGAAAGATTGTTTATCAAGATGCTGTGGATGAATTAGTGTAATCCTTATCACTTAATATAGTCTTGCTTGATACCTTTACTGGAATTGGTTCTCAGAATTAATCAGCTTAGAAAATGTTAGGAAAGAGAAATGTCAGCTATTAATTTGCAATTTCAAAAAAACCCCAAGCTTGCCCATCTAATACAGGAAGAGGAAGAGCTGCTCTCTAAAAGTAAAATCTTGTGATTTTTATCTGTACTGCATACCTCAAATATCAACTATTTAAATACCTGCAAATACATGTGAACTGTGACTGTTAGGCTGCTTTTATTTTGTTCTAGGCAGCATCCTTAAATGGGGGTAGATGTGTACAGGCTTTGGCCTATACCATGTAGCAACTTCTTTTGAAACACTGATATTCTTTTTTGTAGAAAAATGATCTATCCAGGAAGGTATTAACTTCAAATGTTAGGCTTTCATAAACTTTAAGACAAACTACAAAGTAGCAGTATCTGGTTTCCAGTCAGGTTTTAAACTATGCCTTATATCATCTGCAGGAGATACAGGTTTGTGTGTCATGCTCATATATACCTTCAAAAGATTTTACTAATGTGCTTTGGAAGAGATTATTTTCCCATTCAGCAGTGAGCTAGGATGTTAGGAACAGCCACATCACTGGGCTGTTAAGGAAGGGGGTAAGGAAAAATCCTGTAAATGGTTGTTTCTAAAATTTTCCTGTTTTGGCTCCCTGCTAAAGTTGTGCAGCCAATTTACATCCTTAGTGCTGGAATAAAAGAATAGGAAATATGCTTGTATTTTTAATTAGTTTACTGCTCATAATTTTCATAAGAATTCATGTGTGTTATTTCTTCAGTACTCTTACTGTATGCCAGGTGAAACAGTTTCCTATGTAAATACCTCTTAGCCAACCCAGAACAGTCTGCCCCAATGGAGAGATACTCACTTTGAGCATGGCTTAGTTTTTGAAATGGGTATGAGGACTAGGATTTCATTAAAAACATCTCTGGGGAATCACTAGCTTGACCTAATAAGATAAATTTTGAAGGAGATTACTTAGGGAGCGATGGAAACTTCAGACAACTGTGGAAAGAACCAAATTATTTTGTCACATCCTTTTCTGGATACTGCCAGGGTGGCAACTGAATTTCCTCTACCTTTGCTGCCAGTGACATGTGTCATTCAGATAGTGGGAGCAGAGGATGAGAGTGCAAAATTTCTCTGAGAAGGGATGCAAACAGGGTTTCGGGAACATATACTTTCTTTCTGGTTTGCTTAGAAAACTTGATTTTTTTGTTTTGATTGAATGTTTTAAATTGCATCTCACAGTCTTGGAGAAGATAAGAACAGATCTCTTAATTATTTCTTTACCGTTTTCAAGCTCAGTAAGATCTTTCTTCATTCTTCTGTTCTGGTTAGGAGTAGGAGCCTTCAAGCTTTTTCTTTGTAACTGTACTTTTAAAGGAAGAACGACCTCTATCTTATGTTTATATTGAATTTTTTTCCTAGTGGAATAGAGTGTTGTCCCAGATGATACCAAAATGATTTCTTGAGAAAATGTGATTAACTTGTTTTTTGGGACTAAACACATCCTAACATTATTTGGAACTAGGTGGAGAAGGCTGATGCTACCTTGCAGTCATGTTTTCCATTGCAGCATTTTAAATGACTGTGAACTTGGGGTTTTCCTACTGCTCACACCCTCACTGTGACTGAAAAAGAACTATGGAAAACCACATTGTCACTCTCCTGAAAGAATGAGCACAGCAGATAAGTACATCTCTCCAATTAATGCTTTTCTGGACATACTGCACTTCTGCTCTCTTTGCCCAGACATACTAATGCCACCAGGCCTGCAAAGAGGGGCCACGTGCAGCTGCAGCATGCATATCACACAGAGCCTTACATGAGGAATGGAATCCAAGAAACTCTGCTAGTTCAGAGTCTGCAGTTAGGACTAGATATGGGAGAAGTGATAATTAAGTGAAACATAACAGAAAAGAGGGATTGATTCAGGATATTGCGAAATAACCAGCTATGTATAAACGCAGAAGGAGTGGTCTGTTAAAGTGAATGTGAACACAACCATTAGAAAAGGCTTTCCTAACTCTTTATTCTTCTTGGGATATGCAGGTTAATAGCTGTCCAGCTATGCAGCTGTCCTGACCTTTTTCAGCATGCTTTTGTTAAAAGAATTGCTTGGTGACGTCAGAGAAGACTCCTGCTAGAACAATTTTATGAGGGCATCAAAGCTATGAAACACAGAGGATGTAATAATAATTAGAGGAAATTTAGGGCAATGAAGTCCAGGAAATTCTACAAAATCCTCCATTTCTGGTTAATTATCTCAATACAGGCTCCACAGCTGTCTTGCAGGAAATGAGAGCTTGCTAGAAGAGTTTTACCCAGTTTTGGCCAAGCAAATGAGCAAGACCAGCAGAGAGTTTGAAGCAATGCCCATGACATAAGCCCTTCCCTGCTAGGGCTTTTGTCATGAGATTAAACAGGCTAAAACCAAAAGATTATTTTCTTGGGAACAAAAAAACCTTTATGAATCCAGTATATCCTGTGTATTGACTGCCCATGTGAATGTTCATCGGCCTTATGCTATAAGGAAATAATATCCTTTTCTGCTTGCAGTTACTTTTCTTGTGAGTGAGCAGCAGAATAAATACATGAAAGCATGTTTAGAAGAAGCATTGATTCTCATTTAGCAATAAGTTTCATGATTGGCACAGCAGTGTAGAGGAAGAATCTTTGAAGGCTTCAGAACTTTATTATAATAGCCTTAATGATTAATTTTGCTGTGTCACTATGATTGTTCATTTACAAATAGCTCCAGTCCAGAAGCTAATGAATTCTTTGGCATTGGGCAATGATCTTCAAGGTTATGCATGCACTATTGGAGCATATATCTAGACAAAGCACCAGAGAGGAGTTATTTTCAAAAAAATATTTTCTGCCCTTTGAATTCTCCTCATCTTCTCACCCCTTCCCCAAAATAAATAATAATAATAATAATAAAAAAACACCTCAGAACTCCTACTACTGTCTAAGCCTAGTATAACATTAAGTCAGATCTATTCCATCTGACTGTGCTAGTGATCACTGTGCTTTCAGCCACTTTTACTTGTCCTGCACTTGGTTTACTCCAAAACACAGAAACAGAAGAGCAGGAAACAAAAATTATCTGGGCTCGAATCCCTTCAATTTCCTGTTGTTTTTTAGCAATGTATCTGCATGGTTTTCAACGCATGGAAATAGAAAGGGAAAGGGACTCTGGTGGCACCAGGACATCTAATTTGTCTTCTTGTACAACCATTTATTGTCACATTCTTTCTACTTTTTTTCACCGGTCCAAGATATGGGTTTTCTAGTATTTCTTATGGGAGATTATTCTACATGTTCATATAACTCCAGTAAGAAGATTTTTAACAAAGAATACATTTTTCTTGTCTTAATTTCAGTCTATTACCTCTATTCACCTAATTTTCACTATGCTTATTGTGATTTCACTTCTGTGTTAACAATTTGGCTTTTAACATTACCCACAGTGCTTTCTTTGTGTTACAGACCATTGCTTTCTGCACCATGTTGTCTCTTATAACTCTTCCTTAACTCCTGCAGTCTGCCTACCTTTATAGCCTAAAGTGCACTGAAATTGAACGCAGTATTGGAGCTGCAGTAAATAGGTTTTACTGCAGAGAACAGCTTCTAACACCGAGTTGTGGCATGGTTCACTACTCTGTCAATTTGTTTCCCTCTCTTCCTCTAATTATGCATGTCATGTTTACAGTTCACTGTAAGATACATGTATATTATGAATGTATATTATAAAAACCAGATCATTCTAAAATTATTTCCCCACTCACAAGTGTGAGATCACATTACTAACAGAAAGGTTTTAACTTTCATATATTTTTGAGCTGTACTTCAAAAATGCTTTGCAATAATAATTTTCCATTCCAAATTATCTTGCTATAAACACACATTAATTGACTAGTTCATTTCTTCTTTCATGAGAGACTTTATTTTGGCTTAAGGGGCTGATTGCTCTGTTTGCTGCGAAATACTTGTGGGAATTTTGTGAATTTCATCTCTAAGATACAAGACTCAGGTTACTAATGTGTGTTGATTGTTATGATCAAAAGAAAATGGAAATCACAGAGAGGAGGATATATTTGGTTTACAATGCATCTCTGTTTTAAATTCTCTTTCAAATTAACAGATAGGATTGTTAATTAATGACTTCTGAAACTCCTTTAACATCTATGCAAGCTGCCTGTGGTTATGAGTAGAAGATTCATACAGCAGAGCAGTAAAAAAGTTTTTCTTATTCTAACTTGTTAGTTTTAGAAGAATTAGAATCTCAGATAGAAAGGCATAGAAATAAACCAGGTTTGTCAGCCGGGCTACTCTGTTTCTGAGAATACATTAAGTATATTTAACAAAAATATTTATGATGCAAGTATTTTTCTCAGTGGTATCAAATTAATGAATGACATAAAAGCCAAAATTAAAATACTTAAAAGTAATTTTAGTGGTATATATTTATACCACTAAATGAGGGTGATTTTCAGTTAGTACTGATTTTGATAACCACTTAAATCCTTTGACTTAAGTGTATGGTTACAGATAATTAAATTCTTTGATTTAAGTCCATTAGAGCTTTGTTGATCAAAATTAGGCAAAGCTTCTTCTTACTAGTAGAGAAATAATAACAAATATTTAAAAAACTTTAATTTTACTGATGTCTAATTTACCTCTATAAGGAGAAAGGGCCCTGTAAAATGACAGCACACAGTAGAACTATATTGACAAATAGTATAATGACTAAACAGGCAGAACTTTTGCCAGATTTAGTGAACAAAGGAAATGTAATTGAGATGCTCAAAGTAGCACATTCACTTCTAATTAAAATGGTTTTATACCTCTTGGATCCGGGCTTTATGTCTCAGCTGAAAAGAGCATCAGTATCTGTTTCAGGGTAGGATTTTAATTCAGTGCTTGTTCTGAAGGAAGAATGACCCTTATAGTGCTTAATCAACCACAGCGTTTCTCAAGAATGACCTGAGGTAGTCTCAGAGGTTTCCCATGCAAGTAGGAGCAATAATTACTGCTCACTGATGAAATTGAGTGCATCATTATAGAGTGCAGTGGTCGTAGTCCTAATGGGCTAAGTAAAAAAGGAGGAGGATTCTTAATTTGAAACTTCATTATATTTATCAAAACCGAAACAAAACAATTTCAGTTGGTCTAATGCTGTTTCCATGACCAATTTGTATTCTGGAACTCTTCTGCTTTAGCCATCTGTTCAGGTTCACAGCTGTGCTTTTGCTGCCACCAAGGTCACCGGAATCTACCCCCTGTAAATCCTAAATGTAACCTCTGTTTGATCCTCTGCCCTTCAAAGGCCCTCTGGCAGTAAATGCTGTTCTGAGCCTGCAATTATTGCACCACCCACATCAATTTATCGTATTCACTTCAGTCTGTGTGCTGTTAGCAGATCTGAATTATGTACAGTGACCTCTACTGAAAAGTCATGCCCCCGATTAATACAATATTCCATCTCTTTTCTGTTCAATTTCTCCTTTGTAACTCCCTGCTGAAGCACATTTGCCTTAATTCAATTGGACGCTCGATCTCTCTGTGCAGGCCACCACGGAACGATCGAGGCCCTCACTGCAATTACAAGTAATCCTGCAAAGAAATGAATGAAGACTCAATTATGGAGCATTTAAAATGCAGACTGCACCATGGCTCTGCTAACACGTCACCCCCTACAAGCACTGTGCAATGGAGCTGGAGATTGGGTCTCTAATATGAATTAGATTTCAGCAAGATCACTTATGGGTGTGTTTTTCCCCTTCAAACCAACTCCTGTGAAAATTATCTGCTCCACACACCCTCCACTTCCTTTTAAATACATAAGTGTCTTAGATATTTTCTACAGATTATTCTTTAGAAAGCTGAGGGGATAATTTTGGCTTTTGGGCAGACATATTACTAGCATATTATTCTGGCGAAAATAGGACCCTGCCCATTTTTCTGAAAATTGCTCTCCTGTAATTTGGATAGCACTAACAGTAGCACTCAGAGATAATTTGATTTGGACTAGTTTGTAATTACCTTTACAAAATGAACAGAGAAGGGGATTCAGATGTCTTTTTTTTTCCCCCTTTCCCAAGATCCCTTCCCTGCTCAGGAAGGACACACTCTGCCCAGTTAAGATGTGGTATTAGGACTCTAGAAATAGATATATGGATGCATTTTTGTGCATTACTATGGTCTCAGTCTTTGATCAAGTGTGTAATATCTTACTTAAAAACTTTTGCACTCTTTCAAATGGGCATAGTAGTCATCATATTTTTTCCCTTATGAGTCACACTTACTTTCTTATCTTACCTATCCAAGCTTAGTTTTCTAAGGTAAATACTAACAACTACAAGCTGTAAATCATCTTATAATAAATTTTCTGACATATTTATTTTATAACTGTCTGCACCAGAATGCATTGCTGCACAGGAATTTGCTCATAAAATACTTGTTTTAAATGAATATATGCAAAATAAAGATGGACTTATTTAAAATCCTCTAAAAAAGGTTTAGTGGTGCTGTTGCATGCTTGTATATTTAACATAATCATAAGTACTTTATTTGATTGAATTTATAATTTAATGTACTCATATTTGCCAAGAAGATACATCTTTGAAGTACTGAAAAGGGTAAATGTTCCATAACTCAGCTGTGTAAATACATAAAATTCTGTTTATGGCATGAATCTAAATAACAAGCCCGAGGTATCTTTTACTTGTTTCTTTTTAATCAACCTATATTCACTCAAGCTTGAATTCAAGTTGTACTTGAAATTTTAATAGTGTCTGTGTAAAATGGAATTACAGCTGACTTGTTAGTAATATTCTTGATACAAAGTCTTTTTATTTCCTGTATTATTATTTCAAACATTGCTTTTTCTTGGACAAAAGGATAATTAATTTTGTGACAGCAATTTCTATTAGAAGGGGGAAAAATCATTGTTGCATCTTAGCTGAAACTCAGAATAACTTCCTGGCAGTAAATAGTTCGTTTTTTTTCTCAAGTGCCCCCAAATCTCTTCTTGTTTCTGCCTTAATGATCTAGTCTTTAAGTCAAAAAAGGAGCACTTAGTCCTTTAAGGAAGCAAGTCAGCTGCTTGCAGAAGACACCATTAGTTTATTAGGATCCAAAAAGGTGCAGTGTGTCTAAATGCTTCTGCACCAGTTTCCAACCACTGTCTGTGTGAGCCAAGAGCTTCTCCAAGTGTATGTTTGGTCAGTGGATTTTTCTTGCTTGTTTTAGTGCTTTCCTCCTGTGTTGAGACAAGGGAATTTCTACATTTTTTAAAACAGAATGTCCTGGTGTAATTGTCAGTATTTGTATTACATTTTTACATTTGTACTTTTTACCTCTATTCGTTTCACACTTTCCACACACTCAACTCCCACATCTTGTTTGTGTAGGTAAGTTAGAAATAAATACTGAGGCTGCAGTGATGTCATTATCACGATAATCAGAGCAGCCCAGGCTACAGTTCAGGTCGTGCTCTTATCTCATTCCTAAGAGACATGGCTGCATTTAGAGGAGATGGTCAGAGGTTATACAGACAGGGACCAACATGTATGCAAGGCAAACATCAAAATGTATGGGCTGTTTAGTTTTGTGAGAAAAGTAAGTAAGGTAACATACAGTAGAGACATAACATATAACATAATATATAACATAAATACAGAGCTCTCATCAAAAGAGAAGTTGATCTATGATGAACAGATTTTTAAAAAATTAAACAATGTTAAACTATTGATTCTAACTCACAGCCACAGACAACTTTGGAAATAAGATTTTAAAAGACAAAGACAACTAAGCATTCGTATGTCCAGTGAGAACAGGTCCAGTTACATTGCAGAGGAAAGCTGTGTAAATAGGAAAAAAAACCACAAACCCTTGATTTATGTAATGAACTAATCTCTAACTAAAAGAGGTTAGAAAAGTTCTCTGTGGACAATTTGTTGCATAATTGTTTAAAACTAATTTATTGCCATCTTTCTCTAAAGCATCTGGTACTAATCACCATCAGAAAAGGGATATTGGGGTTGGCAGCCAGTTAGTTTGAGTCAGGAAGTTAATTGCTATAATGCTACTGCTTTGTATGAACTGCGATATAATATGTTTCATAGCCACAATGTGGCTTTCTGCAAAAATGTTCATTGTCATGGCAACAGAAGTAGGAGCACCAGTTTCCTTTTTGAGGATTTTAGCAAGATCAGCCATATGACAGACTGTACCCTTTCTTTGTTGTTTTTTTTTTAAGTGTGGGCACTACACTTCTTTAAAAGGGAGCTGGAGGTCATATATAACCCTCTGGAGGATGAGGAAAAATGGTTTTTTTGGTAGGAATTGCACAGATCCACAGAGGAGATTTCTAAGAAATTAGAGGAAGAAAGGCCACCAGAAGAGCATGCAGAGGGAGACTGCCTGCAGCTCCAAAAGCACCAAAGAAAATACTCAGAGAAACAGGAACTGGAGACATTGCTGGGCCCAAGGCACTGCAAAAAGTGTCCAGAGGGGTTGTGCATTTTGCAGCATGTCAGAAAGCCACTGAGACAACTGAGACAATGGTCTACCTACGAGGACATAGTGGACTGGGGGAAGTTGGGTGACAATCCCTTCTATTACTACTCCATCCTAGTTTCTGTATTAAAAAATTTAATTAGCCTACTTTATTTTCTAATGAAACTGGGGTATTTTCTTTGTTTGTGTGTTTGTTTGAAAGCTTTTGGCTATTGTTTAGGAAACTCACTGCAGAGGTCTAAATTCCCTGCACGGTTGTGACTGCATTGAGATCTCATCTCAAGCCAGTCAAAGGAAGATCTCCTCTTCCCTTCCTTGCTGTCAGACTCAAGCCAATATCCAAAATAGAAATCTGTCATTAATCTTCTCTCAGATCATAACTGGTGCTGCAGTCATAAGGGTACAAAATGCTACTATTTCAGGAGATACAGCCTGGATGGATCCTGCAAATATCTCAAACTGGAGACACATGACAGAAATTGACTCAAATCATGCCTGAGAACGTTCTTTAGAACTCACTGTGGTTTATCAATTCATCAGAGGTGCAGCACATTCAGACTAATGCATAAACATGGTAAATGGCCTACATTCCAGGTATTGTTTACACCTTTGTAAATACCCCTCAGATGAGCTGTCTTCTGCATTGCAGCAGTGAAAGCAGCTTGGCTTCTGCAAAGCTTTTCTGTCAGAAACATCCCTGTCGGTTGTTCAGCACTGTCTGCTCCCTGTCTGGGCTCTGGGGACCCACAGCCCTCCTTTGGCCATGCCTTGTTCTTTGAGAACTAAAGCACCAAGCCCCAGTAAAAAGTATCAGCTTTCAATTAATAACCCAGCTCTTGCTGTCATACCTCCTTTGATTGCTGCTGCAAAAGGCTTCACTTGAATTCTTGTTTCTGTGTGCTAATGCTGAATCTAAAAATAAAAGTAAAACACCAGTTCCCATTAACAATGCTGTGCATTCAGACATGGTTGCACTTAAAAAGGTTAGACAGACAGTTTGTCACAAATATGAGTACTTTCCTCATGCATTCAGCTACAAAGCTTGTTCTTTGCTATGCTAGAATGAAATCTTGATCCTACTAAAATAGATGAGACCTTTTTATTATCTTGAACACAGCTGGGATTTCAGATTGAAGAATAAAAGTTACATGAGGGTGTTTTAAGACATTAATGTCTCAGTAAAAAAATCTTAATAAGAGAATGAAAAGAATTTGTAGATTAGTATCAGTAAATTCTAAACTGGAGAACAGTCAATTTAATAAATAAAGTCTATTTTTTTAAAAGAGATAAAAATCAGATATTATAGCAAGTAGCTAATTTGCAGCAGCCTAATTAAACTATGATGAAAATAGTCTTTTTTTCAGCACACTTACTTGTGCTGTGCATTTCTTAAATAGCAAAAATAATTATTGTCTTTCAAATACATTAAATTTTTAAATTATTTTTTAAAAAGTAATTAACCTGAAACAGCCTCTAGAATCAACTTACTAATTATTAATCAGTTATATAATAGTTAGTGAAACATACAAAATAGAAACTAGGATTAGATGCAATATTTTGACTATAAGGTTTTTATGGCCTGAGAAAGACAAAAGGCTTTCTTTTAACTTTATCTTCTTGTATGACTGAGAAACAAGAGTCATCTTTAATCTTCTATTTCTTTTGTCAGTTTTAGTTCATTTGCTTTTAATTTTCATTCCATGCATCCAATTAAGAGTATCCCTGTTATTACACACTAAGATTCAATCATAAAATTCATGCAGATCCAGTGACTTCAAATAGTTTTTCAAACTTACAGCCCTAGGGCAGATCTATTTGCAGAGTGCAGCCACTTCCCCAAGCCAGTGTATCCTAGTTTGGGATTGCTGAAATGGTATCACTTACATGGAATGGCAGTTGTTTTAAATTTCTTTCTTTTAAAGTTTCTCTTTCTTCTTCTTTGGAGGTTCTTTTGAATGCTTTATGAGTTATTCCAGTCCTTAACTAACACAAATTTAATTGTAAGATATATCTAGGGAGACATAACCAAAAAGTATTTTGTGTAGTTTCTTTGTCTGTTTAAAGTGAAGGAGAAGTAAGGCCAGGGATAGTTATCTCTTGGGCCCCAATGATTTATTTCTTCAAAATGGGTAAAATAAAACATTCCTTTCCGTTGGGGGAGTGAGCAATACACTCAGTTCTTTTCCTTGGTGCCTGTGACATTCAAGAACTACAACGTTCCTCCATCCAGGGGAAGATCTTGATCCAAAAAGAAAGCCCAGCATGACAGATCACCTTCTTGCACGAGAGCACTGCTCTGCAGCAGACCCTCTCCACAAATAGACTCTCAATAAAAAGGTAAATCTGCAACAAAGGCAAAGAAAAAAGCACAGCATGTCTACTGAGGTCACAGACTTGTACCTATCCAGTATCCCAAAATACAAGGCATATGAAGTCCTGCTGCCACTATTCAGCACAAGCAATGCTACTGCTCTTGCATGTTTTTCTGACTTCCCTTTTGGCACTTCTTTGGAGCACATTCTTCACACTTCTTTTTCTGCCACATTTTTCCATACTTTCTTCATACAAATGGTTTTTTTACGTACTTAAGCCCTAATTTAATTTATTAATTCATTAAATCATAAAACTTGCACTTGAGAACAATGAAAACACTTCAAAAATACAGATATCCACAGTTTTAAGAATTAAGGTCTGTCCTTTGACAGAGGTCAATGAATTCAATTGATTACAACAGTGTCAAGGCTTGCTTCTTTCCTTTTATTTGCTGTCCTAGTCTCTAACTAGGACTAAAATATTAAACTAGAACAGAGAGTAGATTATGAGCCTAAGACACTGCAGAAATCAGAAGCAAAGCTCGTAAGTCAACACATTTAGAGTTCATTTAAAATGGTGTGAGCTAACAAACCTGTCTTAACCAAGAAGTGCCCTCAGTACATTGAAAACGTGAAAAATGTACACTAATATGAACTGAGAGCTGGGTGAATAGACTAGATGGTTTTCACAGGATATTCTGTCCCTGAAAGTGACATGCTATTATTCCATGAGGCCAAATGTCCTTGAAATGGATTAGGTAATGATCATGTTTGGAGACCATTCAGATAAATTTCAAAAAAAAAGGTTGCTGGCAGAAATAGTAATTATTTGGATGTATTTATATGATTTTAAGCAGAATATATTTTATAGTTTTCTGAGAAGCATTCATTGTAAAAGGCCAATGATTATTTTGTACATTAATTGTCCCTGTCACAGAGATGTCCTTCAGGACTCTGCTAGTAATTCTGCCACTGCAGTTATCCCAAATGATACTCCTCTGGTCTGTGGCAGAAATACTCTGATCCACTCATACTGATTTCTCTGTGATATTTGTTTTTGCCACAGTGCTTGAAAAGTACATCGTAGAATGAGCTACATCCCTCCATCATTAAGGAATTAATAGAAAAATAATCTGTAGCATTAGGGAAATTACGTAACTCTTTCACTCTGCCAAAGTGGGTAGGAGAGTAACACTCTGATTTCTTACTGTGCATCATGGATTTCTTTCTCTTGGAAATCTATAGTGGCATTGTATTTCTTAGTAAGAGTCTTGCAAATTTGTGCCTTTACTTTTTCTTCTTAATGCCTGGAGATGTGAAAGATTTAGCATTTTATGTTACCTCGGTCTTTTACATAACATTATTTTAATGTGTGAGGACACAACTGAGACGATCCCTTAAGTGATGATCAGCACACAATGTTTTAAACTAGGAAGGAATTTAGGAAGAAAATAAACCAAACAGTCTGCCAAGCTAAGTCTTCACCAATGAAAAACTGTTCAGACATAGCCTTATTACCGTAATTATTTTTCTTTACAAAGTCTCCAATAATCCTTAATGATTTTAATGATTTAAAAACCTGGTTATACAAAACAGAGAGCATATGGTTGTCATTGCTGCAGATCCATTACAAAAATGCAGTTACAATCAGCTGCATTTTTGAGAAATGAGTCAGTAATATAATAAAACTTACATGACACAGTTTTATCTTTCTTGTGGAGATTTATAAGGGCAAAAGGACCTCATGAAGGCATCACCTTTTATGCTTATCATGAATTGCATGAATAAAGGATAAGAACTAATTTAGATGCTTAAACTGAAGCCAATGTGGCTATAAATCATATTTGTTTTTCTTCAGTCTTCAGTGCAATTTAGAAAAGTCTGTGGCTCCCTAAATTATACTCAGCTGTCTAAAGCCCTAGGGGTTAAGTCCTGCATCTGAAAAGTGCCACGGGAGAAAAAATATCACGGCTTCTTTCTCCAGGAGCAGACCAGGAGGAGGCAAGGCTCTTGCACCATGATGCCTCACCTTGGGGAAAGAAGTTTAAGAGGGAATTGCTTCATTATGTGTTTGTGTGAATGTTCACAGCATGCAGTACCAACTTCTTTAGGCAATCAGCTACATCTCACCCAGCCTCTATTGGGGTTATTCAGACATCTGCTGTCAGTATTTTCCAATTATATGTTTTTCATCCCATCCAGGGGATAAGGGTGGATGGAATCAGCACATCATAAATGTCAGGTAGGAAAGCAGTCAGAAGAAAAAAGAAATCCATGTATATGGAGATATAATCTGAAAAATTGCTGTTTAAATATGGCCAGAACTCTGGGTCAAGGTCAGCAATGCCACTGTTGACTGTAGCTGATTTTGATTGTGTACACTGGGTTCAGATTTAGCATTTTTATTTTATTAAGTTTTCACAAAGGTTTTTGTTGTTGTTGTTGCTTGGACTTTTTACAGTGGTAAAACTTAATACATACAGGGGTTTTTTATTGTTGGGATTCTTTTATGGTGACTATTATACCACACAACAGAAAATGTATTTATATAGCTTCAAGAGGGACTAACTCTCGTTTAATTTAATTTCATTTAATTTCATCTTCATAAACCTTAAAAAGTCACCCTGTAGGATCCATATGGAGGAAGAAAAATAATTAGGCTGTAATCTCCAGAAAACTGAAGATTACTGACAACTGACATCTTAGAAAACTGGAAATTCCAGGGAACATCTTGAAAAAGCTGCATGTGACCTAGGAGTTGTGAGTTGAGGTCCTCTGAGCCACCATAATAATGGCATCAGTCTAACTGGAATCTGCCTGGACAGTGCAAGGTAGGGAGTGTCTGCTGCTAAAAATTTCAGGCACTTCCTTTGACAAGATTGAACACAAAGATTTTTACTTTCAGAGCTTGGTAACTGTTTCTGCAGTCTCATTATTTAAAGATGATGTAGCTGTTCAACTATACTGTGGGTATTTAAGTGAGCAGAAATTTCAGAGAGAAAGATACAAAGGAAACACTGCAGTTAGTGCCACCAGGAGCAGAAGGACCTCCCTGCATCTGCAGTGAGGAGTAACACATTTCTCTAAGAAGCTTTTGAATAGGAACTTCTTGGATGAACTAAGCAAACTATATCCATGTATATATATATATATATGTAGACACACACACACAATCTAAAATCTTGCTTATTGCTCCATGTACATTTGAACATTTTCCTCCACAGAATGTACTACATGCCATGTATTATTGAAGTTGCCATAACACCCAGGTAAAGATCAGATAAACTGTGAACATCAAGTTCTTTACAGATTTCTGTTGAAAACATGCATTTTTTCACCCTGGAAATCTTGTTGATGGAAATGCTAAAACAGAAGTAATAAGTATTTGCTATGTCACATTTCCCCTTTGTTCACCTCTTCCTGATATTACATCTAGACCTTTAGTGCAGGACTCAACTCTTTCTTGAACTCACAAGCGTCACCTCTGCCTTGGGACACTCAGGAGATTTTCCAAAACACAAGGGGTAGCACTTTCAGGTGTAAGTTACTGTTTAACCTTTTATTCAAGTCCATATTGGCTAGAAATTTCTACCATATGATGGCTGTAGCCTATTGTGTGAATGCAGCTAAGACTATCTAAATCTTACCCACCCTGAATATGTATTCACCTGATTAAAACCCTCATCTGGCTCTTATCAGCACGCCCACTAATCTCCTAGCAAAGTCATGAAAGAATGGAAAGGCTGCAATCATTTCTCTAGGACAGAGCTGCACTTGAGGCATATTAGTGTTAGAAAGCTGCTACTGCCACTATTTGTCTTATGAATAAAGGATTTCCGTCTCTGTGGCCATCAGCATGAAGCCTTTCAGAAGTCATAAATTCACTAAGAAAATAATTGAAAATCTCTGAAACAGATCTCTATGGGCGAAGTGTCAAATTGTGCAGCCCTAATGCACAGCTCCACAGCCCTCCCTAAACTGATTCTTTTAAAATGTGCCAGTATTTGTTGTGCTCACCTGTGGTAAGTGCCACCACTTCCATTTCTCAAACAGCAAGAAATGTATTACTGCCATTGTTAAAAGGCTCCATAAGGCAATTACAGGAGAAGCCATGTCACAGGATTGTCAAATTAGCTGTGCAGGTTAGCCTGCAACAGCAAAACCACAGGGACTCTGCAGCTGTTGTGCACTAAACAAGTGCACTAAAAAGCCCCAAGGAAGCAGAGGGGCCATGGCAAAGACCTTGCTACAGGAAATGCAAAAGGTGGGTGTACCCTTCCATCACCAGCCAGAAAATGAGCTTACAGTAACAGTCATGGGAGTTGTGATGCAAATGGACCCCTTCCTCTTTTCCTCCTAGACGGGTTGCCCCCACTCAGTATTAATGCACACCACATCTCCATCCCAAAGGAAATAAGACCAGCACATCATTTCCAGTATCACAGAGGACAGGAACTAGAAAAAGGGTCCCAGGTCTCTGCACACACCTAGACTCTGGCTCAACCTGTGTGTTGCTGTTTGCTGTCTTTCAGTGTGCAGGGAAAACAGTACACAAATTTCATATGTTTTTCAGTAGGAGCACAAGAAATAAATCAAAGGCTGAATTCAAGACCACAGTTTGGTTCTAGGCGGTCAATAACCCTACTAAATGCATAAAGAAGTTGCATAATTGGAAACCAGAGAGCCAGTGAGAGAGCCCCAGAGGTCTTTTCACATGACACCGAGTTTGTTCTAAGTTTTTGCGGTATGTGTAATAACACCACTGGTTTATTATTTTTTCAATGACTGCAGCACACAGTCCATAGCTGTATAGCTCTGGATAAATAAGTGCCTTGGAATGATTGCAATTTCTAGGTAAGAAACTGTTTCCCTCAAAACCAAAAGAATTTAAAATGTTCCAGGATGAAAATCCCTGTTACCTCGCATCTAATTTAGATAATTGTTCCTGATGGAACAATCTCTGACTCCTGCGGGTAACTGGCTTGTGCTGCAAAGCTCAACAGCTCTTGCAAACTGAATTCTACCTTATAGAACATAGAATTCTACCTTATAGCTGTTTATTTTTGATACAGTACCTTTTCTTCAGAAAAGATTCAAAGGTTTTGCCGTGATTTCCAGACAGGCTTATACATTAACAGCTACTCATAAAATAATAGTGAATATCACCCTTCCAATTTTAGTATAGCTAAATCTATAGGCAATAAAGTACACAAAGTAAATTTCAACTTATGGACATGGCTAACCCAATGGCAAAACTCGAACAACAATGCAGCAGTGCTAAGGGAAAGGCCTTGAAATGTGCAAGTAGCAAGGAGGTTTTAAGGCTCACTTGCCCTTGAGAGGATATTCTGTAGTTTAGAAATCAAAGCCCAGAAAGCAATTCTAAAACATACTAAATGGAGAAGCATATTTTGATTGGATAAACTGAAGGAAAGATGGCTCTAATTTGGCCCCTTAACTGGTCAGATGTAAGAGGGTAGAAGGGACTAGAAAATAACTGCATTAAAATTATAAAAATCAATACAATATTTCACAAGTATTCTGTGTAGTAAGTGCAAAAGCAGAAGAATTATAATGCATAAATCTGTACACGTCAGCTTAGCTATGACCTTTGGAATATGCAGCACAGATTTGAAGACACGTTTCTGAGGCTGGTTAAATCTGAAAGGCACTGAAAAGTCACAATAGATATGCACACATTGAGAGAAAAAGACGACTGCAAAAAACTCCAGAAGCTACTATTATTAGCAAGATAAGTGAAGAATAGCTGTCATGACAACCCAATTCATGCAAATGGCAAGAGATAAATACAGATATAATCCAGGTGCCTCAGTAGCACTTTCTTGACTTGAAAAGAAAAACATCCCCAAAGGTCAGAGTAGCTTCTGTAGTTCACATCTGCACCTTAGGCATTCCCCTCCTGAACCTGGGCTGGTGTAAATCAGCATGGAATAATTGGACTGGGGTTAGCCACACTGATTTTAACATCTGCTGGGAATTTTGCCCTCTTCTTTGCTCTGTGAGGCTAAATAATAGGGTTTAATACTCTGTGTGTCCTTATTCCTTCTGGTTCTTTTTCTCTAGGGATGACATATAACTTATTTTAGCGCCATGGTGCATTTTTTATGAGTTAATAAGCCCAGACTAAAGCTGAAGTGGGAAGCTGGTTTAAAAAGAAGATCAGTGGACTGCTATTCTCCAGGAATAACCTCTCTAAAAATTTTGGAAATAAATTTTTATGTAAAAGGAATATCTCAAATACTATCTTTTTGAAATAGAGCTATTTGGTTTTTGGTTCTGCATCATTTTGAGATGGCTTTATGTAACTGGGAACTCATTAATAATCAAATTCGGTTGAAGTGAATGCCTTGATTTTTCAAAAATATGTATTTTTAAACACTGAAAGTTTAAAGATTTTTCTGCTATCCATGTACAGACAAAAAGCAAAACAAAACAAAAAACCAAACACGAAAACCCCAAACACCAAAACTGAAAAACCACTCAAGCATGAAATCTTCCAAATCAAATAATTTTGGTCTTTTTGTCATAAAGGTAGCTTTATAACATCAGACACCCTAACCAGGCAAGATAAATATTTATCTGAATTATATAGTAAGGATAGTCTTAAAAACAGCTGTTCTTAAAACTCCATCTCAATCAAACAAGATTTTCATATAAATGAAATTAGATTTCATATAAATGAGTTCATTTGACAATGAGTAAATATTTGTAGTGAATTAAGGTACCAGTTAACTAAGTAGGTGATTTGAAATTTCATAGGAATTTTTAAAACTCATATGTGAAACTATTATCTTTTTTCTACCAATGACCATCAGTGAGTTCTCTCACTGCTTTTCCATAAATTCACTTTTATCTGGCCAACTATTTTCCAGAAGCTGAGCATCTAATTTCAAAATAAGTATTTTGACATTTTGAAGTTATTTCTGCAGGTCTTTTTCTACTCTCTTGTCTGGCCACGAGTTTTGACCATGGATTTGTATCCTGTGTGGCAAAGCACTTAAGTTTTAAAGGTATTCAGTTGTGCAAGAGTTGAAGCAAACAATATTCTGGATTGAAAGGTTCCCATTTACTGACAAATCATCCTAAAAGAAAATGAAACCAAACATTTTTATTCATGCAGAATATCAGGCAATTTCCTATTGTTATTGAAATAAATGGAATGATCCTCTTCCACTTTGAAAAAATAGCGAAGAAATCATCCAGCATGTTTCACCAGCACTGCCACACTTTTATGAGAGACCATTAAAAACACAACACTATCAGAACTGTATTTTTACTTCTGAATACATTTATACTTCACTCAAAAGTAGCCTTTCAAGGTGTGTCTATTAAAAGGAAATTTTCTTTTTAAATTATTTCTTCTAACATTTTTCTTCACAAGACATCTCTGAAGTTCAGGCAAGAGCTGAGCTAATACCAAAAATATTTTTTCAGTGGATATTTGTTTCAATGGCTACATGAATTCATGAAATACTCTTTGAATGTTTTGGATGATTACTTTTGTAAGCACTCATGCATCAAGTTTTATGAACACCTGCTCGCAAGGTATTTTTAACATCCATAAACATGCATTGAGGATTTTTTTTACAATGTGATTTTCACAAGCTGTGGCCACACTGGCTTAGTCCTTCAGCTATCTAAGAGATATACCGAGCTTTTAAAAGTTCTTGTCAGTACTGACGAGTTTGGTGATTCATTACCTGGTAATTCTCTTGTCATTGTCATGAATAAAGTGAGAGTAAATGATTCCAAATGGAACAGGGCAAGGGCTGATGAGTGGCATATCCAGAACACACAGAATTTACGAGTGACTGAAAGACAGCTCTTCTTTGTATGCCATCTGTTCAGTCATCTCACCTCTTTTGATTTCTCTGGCTATTTCTTGATCTTAAAAAAAATGGTGACTGTGAGAATTACTGTAAGAAAGAAACATCCAACCTCTTTTCTCCATGGATTACATATGGAAAGACTTGTAAGAGTCTGGAAGTGAACAGCTATACTACTCAGCAGGCAGAGTGCCAAACATGGCACCCTCTGGATCAAATGCACATTGCCAGGATCAGGGTTCTAGAATAGGAGATCAAGTCTGTCATCTATCAGGTGCTTGTTATCTCCTTAAGCATCTAAGATCTACTGAGGCAATAAGCCTGCCAACGTAATTGTTAAATTTATTGTGATTCATTAATATCTTTCTATCAATCATATTGAGCCTAATCCAGCTCTGTGTGAAGTCTCTGAAAAATTACCATTGACTTCAGGGGAAGCTGGATCAGGAAGCAATAGAGATGCCAGTTGATGAAATACATGTAGAAAATACAATCATCTCTTAAAACAAATCATATGCTATCTCAAAAGTGATAAAATGTCATTTAATTTCTGTTGGCATTCCTACTCATTTCTCCTCCTGCAGAGACAATATTCTTAGGGTTGAATGATATTTATGATGAAGACAAAAGCAGAATGCCAACAGGTAAAGTAATTTGGCTCTCATATTGACTATAGCAATTTGGTGGCTGCTGCTGTGAATTAGATGAATGACAGCTGGAAAAAAAATCAGATCTCCAGCAATAAAAACCAGATGATTTGAGAAACAGATCTAAAAAGCACAAAACACTGAAAAGTTTGATTACCTTTCTACAGTTGCCTAGCAAGCACTATTTTGTAAGTGCTGTCCTTAAAGAGAACAATCTGACATTTCCCAGGGAAATGTGACAACTGTTCTCTTTTCTCATACTGTACTCTTAAATGTCTATAGATCACACTTGCCACACATACAAACAAAGGAAGCTTTAGTGGCCTGGCACTTGCTGGCTATTAAATAATGGTGCAAGGCGAGGACATTCACAAAAAAGAACTACACAAAACAGCTAAACAGGATTAGACCAATAGACAATGGAAAGAGCCTTCAAAGGAAGCGTTTGCCATGAAAAATATCTGATAAATATTAATTACTTTAATTAGCCTTCAGGTTTTAACCTGTGGTAAAAACCACAGAGCAAGGTAAAATGTTGCTGGGTTGAAGTGCACATTGGTGTTTTGCCCTTTATCCCCTACTTTTTTCAGTGTCCAATACAGCTCAGGAGTTCAGTTGAAGAGAGGTGAGAGAAGGGTGTGACAAATGTGCTCAGTAAAGGTTTAACAGCTGAGCCTGTTTCCCTCAAATGACATCACCTAAATTCAAGTACATGTCAAATACATATATTGCCAAAGAGATATAGACCACATAGTTAAAGTACAGCTGTAGGTATAAGCACAGATATGGATTGTATATACAGATGTGGCAATTTAAAACCAAAATGTTTCATCAAAACTTTTTCCATCTGTAGATTTGGAAGAAGGAAATATTTTTTAAATGCCAATATATTTTGTTTGAACCTGATAAGAACAGTATTTCTTTTATAAAAATTATTTTACTTCAGTCATTTTGCTTGCATGTATTTAATTTGTGTTGTGTAAAGACAGATAAAAGCAAAAGCAGGTAATCAAATGTGTCAGGAAGGTCTTCTTAACATTTCCAGAATAACTTTTTCTTGTAACCTTTCTTGCAGACAATTTTAAAATGTTGATTTATTTTTCCAGTGTGAGATGAAGAGAAAACTCATAAATTACAGGAATAAAAATGCAGAGTTCCAATTAGTACTGAAAACGCATTTAATATTGCTACTTACTTGCCTCACATGTTGATGGGAGGTTTTGTTAGACGTGCCTTCTCAAGCTCTGAAGACTGCTTGAGGAAAGGTACTCCTTTTCACAAACACCAAGTGTTATTTCTATATTGGCTTCTGAAGCTGGCACAGAGGGAACTCCCATTCCAGCAGAGGCAATTTGCAATCCTCATCTACACAACTGACTTGCATACACAGTTCTCCCTTCAGGGAGTACTTTCTATAGCTGTGTGGCTTTGCTTATTTATTTTGCTGGTAAAAGGTAAGCCACATCTGTGCAATAAGCACTAAGAATCACGTCTCAAAAAAGTCAGGGTTGTTCAGGCTTTTCTCAATTCCTTCAGAATGAAATACCTGCAGTAGTACCTATTGAGCTTTCATCTCAGGGGAGAGTCAGATGTTACAGTTTCATTTACTCCAGCATGTGAAGAGTAGAGGCATGTTTTATTAGGAATATATGGAGGGAATCGATAACCCAGCCTTACCCAGCAGCAAAGAACAAGATCCCTGTGTTGCAATTCTGCCTCCCTGCATGGCTGCCTGAGATTAGGACTTTCTATAAGGATGTAATATCACGTTAATCATTCTCTTTTTGTAATAAGCAACACTTAGTTTGTGTCTCAGACAGGCCTTCTTTGGCAAATTTCTGTTTTGAACGAGAAGGAAAAAAGAAAAAATATGGATTTTAAAGATGTGCCTATATCTTAGATACATATATATATATAAATATATATATATCAGTTAGTAAATGTACTACAGATGAAAATATAGCGTTTAAAAACAGGCAAATAAATTTTGAAATTTTTTTCTGATCTTTCAGGCTCTCATCCAGTTCTGCTGGTACACCTCAGTTTGGACTCACTCTGATTTTTCTAAATTCCAAACTCATGCTTGTGCCAGCTTCATCTCTTACTCAAAAATTTTCCTTAGGATTAGCACAGGACAGATTCAAAAAATAATACCATGCCTCTTAAAATTAATTAGACAAAGAGTAAGTGCCTAACTGTGTTGGATTTGAACATATTTGCATCTTCAAGCATTCAGTGCTGAGGTTTTGCTACAATGTCCATTCATAACATTCCAAAAGATGGATCTGCACAGATGTTCAGCATTTTTAAGTCTGCATAATTCATTTTCAACCATTCTATAGTATATCTGGTCATTTCATCTGAGAAGTGCTAACCAGAAGCCCTGCAGCAAAATTTACTTCATTGCAGCATTTCATTTTTTGACCCGTTTTTCAGGAATCATTTTTTGGAGGGAAGGTCATTTGTTCATTTATCTGGAAAGCATTAATTATTTCATAGGAGGAGTAGTTTTTAGTGGCTATGTTTTGACTTCTACTCTGCTTTATTGCCTATGCCACTGTTCACATTTTTTTCCCCTGGAACTGTGGGAGCATAATGACACCCCATATAGAATCAAAAATAGGATGAGAACATTTGCTCCTAAAAACTCATTTGTCCTACATATCCTCAAGAACTTGTAACAAGTCAGTAAAAGTTATATACAAAGTCTGCATTGTATACCAGAATGCAACGAGGAACCTAAGATCCAATAACATTGATCCAGATAGTTATAAACTTGTATGTACAAAGGTCAGCTCCTTTCTTGCTGTTGTTCAAAGCACAGTCCAGAGGAAATGTAAAATGCCAATAAGGAAAACAATAACATGTTCTTTCTTGTGAAAAGCTACTATCTAGACTGACAATTAAAGTAAGATTTGAAAGGTGCCTACAAACTCCAGAGTATTAGATGATTGGATGGATGGATCACAGGCCCTACAAGAAAAGGCTAAGAGGATTGGGACTGTTCAGCCTGGAGAAGAGAAGGCTTTGGGGTGACTTAACTGCCATCTTCAAGTACATGAAGGGAGCCTACAAGAGAGCTGGAGAGAGACAATTTACAAGACCATGTAGAGACAGGATGAGGGGAAATGCCTTCAAGCAGAAAGAGGGCAGGTTTAGATTCATAACTAGAAATAAATCCCCTCCTGTGAGAGTGGGGAGGCACTGGCACAGGTTGCCTGGAGAAGGTGTGGATGCCCCATCCCTGGCAGTGTTCAAGCCAACGTTGAATGGAGCTCTGAGCAGCCTGGCCCAGTGGAAGATATCCCTGCCCATGGCAGGGGGATTGGAACTAGATGATATTTAAAGTGTATTCTAACTCAAATCTTTCTGTGATTCTATGATTAGGTCATCATTCCTTGTAAACACGTTATGTGAGCCACTTAGCTACTAAAACAATACAACTAAAAAAGCACAGAGAAAATGTTGTATGTGGAATTTCAAACATCTTCAATGACAACCCATTTAGCACTCTTTTCAGGACCACACACAAATGATGAAAAGGTTTTTCTTTCTCAGTATATTGTCAAAAGATGATATAAAGGCTGATGATTGTGTTCTACACAATCCAACAGCTCTTCAAGTGCCTCAGGGATAAGGGATAGGTTAGAGGAAATGTCTATTTGATCTCTTTTTATCTTTTTCAAAACAGTAGGACATTGTACATATAACAGGATGAAAAACAAGCATACACAATACAACCACTGCAGCACTTTGTGGGTTCAGTGTTCGTAATTACTGGATAATAGCACACTGTCTTTCAAATTACACAGCAAAGACAACAACAGTAATGATAACAAGTGACTCAGCCAGGCAGGAAATTCTCTGTTATAATAGGATTAGAAGATATAGGAGGAGAGTCCCAACAACATTTTTGCTTAAATTCAGCTTCAAATATCAGTGTACTGAGAAAAATTGAAGGCCTTCAGCTTATGTCTTGCATGTTTCCTGGGGAAGTTCTTAGAATTTTCTACTTGAGGTGGTTAGTTTAGAGGCTGAGTGTGGCTAAACTCCTGACAGGCCTAGTCAAAACTGAGCTTTTCTACAATTCACTGTATCAAAGCTATGGGCTGCATATTTCAAAAAAACAATAGCACTTTATAGAGAGACATTTTATGAAAGGACAGAGGTGATGAGGCCCAAAAGATTTAAAGAGAACAAGAATAAAAAGAAACAAAGTTTCCTTCTGACAGGATACACTGCAAAATAAGCTTTCTTTAAGATAATGTTCTTGGGGTAGTTCGAAGAAACTAGAGAGCTTTGTATAACCCCAAAGCCACAAGGGGTTATACAAATATTTGTAAATAAACTGATAACTTCTTTGCAGCAAGATTTATTTACAAGTGTTGTGCCCTGGATTGGGTCTTTCTGCATCTTAGGAGGATCCCCTGCAGACCAGAGCATCTGAAGGCATGATGGATGTATTTTGCTCCTGAATCAAACCAGGGGTAGTTTGGTACAAGCTCCAAAAGAGCTAAAGGCCAGAGATCTGTGAGCCAAGGACTTCTCTAGCTCTGATCTGTTCTCTGAATTCCACAGAGGAACTGAACAACAAAATGAACATCAGTGCATATAAGCATGCAGCTCTGATCACACAATTAACCCATGAACAGCACACACCATTTTCAATTCTCATTCATCAAGGAACAAAGAAAGTTGTGGTACAAGGATTCTCATGCACACCTTATCCATCACATGTAATTTGACTTCATGCCAAGCCCTTTATCCCATAAATATGACAGACTAATGGACAGACTTCAAGCTCTCCCTGCTAAGCAGCTGGCAGCCTGGTGGGGACTCTGTTGTTCTGGGATTCTTCTCAAGGTTGCTCCTCAAGGCAGAGAGACTTCCTAACAATTACAGTTTTTTTGGTTAGTGACTGATATTGCACACAAGCTCATAATATAGTGCTCTAAGATTTTGTCTTGGTAACACTGGTTTTGTTTTGGTACTTTTGAATCGTTGTTGTATCCTTTGAGCAGTACAGTAACAGAGTGAACCTTGATACCGAACTTTTTTAAGCCACACTTTTACAGCATCATATTTCAATAAAAGCACTTCTGCTGACACCTTTGACTGTGGTTCTTTAAGCTGTTTCAATTGTCCAGTCCATTTGCAACAAATTGGCACAGTCGGCAGGATTCCTAAATCCAGCTTTGCTACACTCTAACTCACAATTGACTCTTTTGCTCTTCGTATTAGTTTCTAATTCCAACATTGTTCATTTAATGTTTTCAAAACTGTAAGCATTAATTCATTTTTACTATTTCATCTCTCTGATACAGATGAGAAGTCCCAACAATGAGGATGGAAAATGAAAAAGTATTTTTTGCCAAGTAGTAGAGAGTAAAATGTGAACCAGAATTGACCCCCCAGGACACTGTGGACTAGTAAAATGTGGACAGTACAATGTGGACCAGATTCGACCCGCAAAGAAACTTCAGGCATAAATTTCAGCTGCAGGATGAGTCCTCAGAGACAACCTGAAACACTAGGGTTTCTTTTTCCTTTTTATTTGCAAATGAATCTGATGTTTGAGGACCTTGAGCACCGTCCTGCACTGGTCATTGCTGCGCTTGGAGGATGCCCTGTGCCAGCCAGGCTGTGCCAGCCCCTGCGACCAGAATCCCTCCTCCTGCAACAACCCTGCAGGAAAGAAACAGCAGGAGGCAGAGAGAGCTGTCCTCTGCTTGTGTCTGACAACAGAATCACAGCTAGTAGGAGCTCCACTAATGCATACTAAGATTTTTATACTGGCACAAATCTTTAATGTCTTACAATAATGACTCTGTTAAATTGTGTATCCACAAGAAAAGGACAGACACCTCTTGTTGGGAGGGAGCAATACTGTGTGTCTGTGTGTCTCTCTGTGTGTCTGTCTGTGTATACACAGTGGGTGGTTAAAAATCTGTTCATTTGTTTTTTAGATTTGACTGGTAGCAGGTTTGGGGACTCATATATATTTGCTTGAAGCTTGAAACATTTGATGGATGGTTTATTCCCACTTCTTGATATTGTACCTGAGAATTTTATGCAAGTATTATTTTGCCTTTATATAGTGTGTTTTGTAAAATGCATTTACCACAGTTTCTCTCTTTGGTATAAATATTTGAAATATATTTGGAATTGCATAAAAGCTAGCTTCCTAAAATTTTAGATTCTTTTTGGAGGATTCAAATGAAATGATAAGAAGCAGCAATCTCATTTCCTGTCAGATGAGACTGGAGGCTGATTTCATGTCCAGAAACAGGGCACATGCCCAGATATTCATCAGAAAGAGCTACTAGTATGGGCAGTGTCGCAATTTGAAACCTTGCAACATAATTTCAGAGAGTCCTGAAGAAACAATAATGTACTCCAATGTGAATTAAATTAACTGGGCAGATACTGTCAGTATATATATATGCCGAAAACTATGTTAATAATTTGAAGAGTCCCTTAAGGGCTGAAAATGAATAGCTTTTACAATCTCTTGGAAAAATAACGTGTGATACAAAATGTAGTTCTTTGCTAAATCTGTTTTAGCAGCAAATTAAAGATTTTTCCAAGCACTGAAGTCAAATTCATACAGAATATAACTTCACTGACTTCAGTAGAGTTATCCTGCTGATGGTTTTAGATCAATATTTACATGACATTTTATTGTAAAATATCTTCTTTATAAAGATAAAAACTCTTAATTCTAATTCAAAGTATTACGGCAGTAACAGAAATCCACTAACATCCTTGGTGTGAGAGATTACCTCTCTTTTTATATTATTTTGGGGGTAGGGTGGTCAGCAGAGATTGTGCTGATGAACAGGTGGAGTTATGTGCTGTTCAGGTCAGGGCAATGCTGTAAAAATGCAAATGTAGACGAGGAAATTATCTTGGGGTTTGACTTGTTTAGAATTTCACTATGCACTGCTTAACACCACTAGTAAAAGTTTAATTCACTTTGAACCTTGAAAAGTCTCTGTAAGACAAATCTTTCTGCAGAAAGACAACCAGCAGTACATGAGTGAAGGCCTTCCTCACATAATCTGTTTGAAGTACACTGTACAAGAAATGAGTGGTCTTCCCAGGAACATACTGAGCACTTTACTTTCTGAAATTGGTGTTTAGATGTCTGGAGTCAGGGCTGATAAAAACATATACTAAAAACCAAACTGTATTAAACCACAAAAATATCCTACCTTCAGGGGTTGTTGAAAGAAGTTTTACTCTCCAGCAGTCTGCTCCATCTTAGCCCATTTCTACCCATGGTTTGGAATTTACACAGAACTACACTGGTTCACACAAGTATTTTATTTAATTCTTGAAAATTATGCTACGATTGCAAACCTTTGTCCCTTACATACACAAATTTTCTTGATGTTCAGCAGTATTGAATTCTTCTTTGTACTCATATCCAGCTCCTTTATCACTCAAAGAGAATATGAGGAAGTCTAATCTTTATAACAAAACCGTAAAGCAACTCTCAACCAGAGCAAAAAAAGAAGACAATTATATTAGCAAATCTGATGAAGATATTGTTAACTACTCTACCTGTGCTAGCTGAGAATCATACCTCTGGTGCAACCATACATGCATAGATTGTATTGTGAGTCTGTCTGATGCCACCTCAGAAAAAAGCATGTGAAAATTGAAGAGTCTAGGAAGAGAAACTGAGAATTGGAAATGTTTTGAGCTTACAAATTTACTTGTACCTCTCAGACTAACAAAACTGATTTATGGAAATTGATAGGAGTTCTGACTTTCTTATGAACAAGAATTCATCCACGTACATGAATTCACCCACAGAAATGTGCTTCAGGCACCAATATTATTACAGAGAACTGAAAATGGAATTGCTGTCCACTGTGGTGAGATAGATACTGTTAAAGAGAGACTAATAAAGAAATGGTGCTCTTCATTCTGTCAGAGATGTGTTACTCAAAAAGTTAAGATGAATGCTGCAGATTCCTGTAGACCTCTCTGTTGGATCAAATACTCTGTCAAGTCCTTTCAATACCAGAAAAATTCATAATTTTATTCCCATAGCCAGAAATCTCTACCAATAAAAACAAACAACAACAACAAAAAACAACCCCCAAAACCAAGAGAAAAGCTGGAAAGAAGATGTATTTTACATGCATTATTACTAGAAAATGCATAGTATATATCCATCCATCCACCTAGCAAGGTGACTAAAGAGCCACCCACCTACATGTGCCTACCTATGTAAATATCCATCTATGTGAATATCCATCAATATCTACCACAATGGAGTGCTCATGCTCTCCTCAGCCTGCTGTCCTGGCCTTGAAGGTCCAGAGCACAACTCTGCCCATTCCTTCACTCTCTCTCTCCCTGCTGTGGTCATCCAGTACATTTAGTGGGAAGTGAGAATGGAATAGCAAGTGATAACTGACCTTGTTCAATACGCTTCCATCAATCCACTCTGTTACCTTCAGTGAGTAGGGAAGCAATATTGGAAAAAAAAATTGTCTCCCATCTCAGCTAGGATGTGACAAATAACAAATGAGAAAGGGACTGAAATGCAAAAAAAATTCGTGTGTTTTTATCACTTCCCATCCTCAGAAGATAATGTGAATTGACCTCAGTCAAAACCTTTTCTGCCAAGACTAAAGAAGCACCTTGGTAGCATGGTATGAGTATTCCTATTTTCATTTTTTCTTTGCTAGGAGATGGTAGCTCATCTGCTTCTTTCCAGGGATCAGCAAGGTGAAGGGATATTATCTTGTGCTGTTAGACAGAAGTACTAACAGGCTAGTGCCAGCTGAGACCTAAACACATCCTGAGAGAGGTGCTTCACTCTGCTCTGCTTATCAAACAAGTTAGAAAAAGTCTCTGCTGGGAGGAAGTGTAGCCAGCAAGGAGCTCCTGTGAGCTGCCACCTTCTACCTCTGCCTCCCAGCTGGGACACCACAGTGCAGCTCCACCCCACTTGTGCATCAGGTTGGGAGGTTTGGCTGGAGGACAAGCAGAAGGAATTGACCACATTCAAATGTTGTTTACCTTGCTCAGCCAAAAAGCTGAAAAGGGCTCTAGCTGCACTTTTTCTGGATTACGATCTAGGACTGCCAAGGCAGAGGAGCTGGCTGTTTACTAAGATGCTGTTTACTGAAATGCAGTGTGACCCTTTCCTGTGTCCACCTCCAACAGGCAAGAGGAAAGCATATGCCAGGCACTTGTACAAGATTTCAGCTCCTGATTTTTACACTCTTTTACATCGACATGGAGAATCCCTCAGCACTTTTGTAGTATTTCTTTCTCCTTCACAAAAGGCAGAGACTTATCCATAAACAGTTTCTTGCCTGATTTCTTAATTTAAAATTTGGTGTGAGAATCTGGAGTTCTTGTTTTTACACTCATTTTGGTGGCGTACATGCAATTTGCCACAGGCATTGGGAACAAACTTCTCTGCCATCCATATGGATGGGATCAGAGATCACAACATTACTGACAGAGGAGCAAAAAATGCAAAATATGACAACCTGTGAAAACATCTGTCTCACCAGTCTGGGAAAAGTTGTGCCTTTCACAGCCAGCCAAACACTTCACATTCTGGTCTTCTGAAAAGCAAAAGCATTCATATTCAAATTGTTAAATTAAAAAGTCAACTCTCAGGCAAACAATGCAGAGTCTAATGCCAGGAGGTGACGTGCAACACAGTATTTCTGAGAGAAGTACAGTATCAAAAATGTTCATCAAGACAGTGACAGAAGGCTCTAAATTACACATAGACAGACAAGAAAGAATTTATCACAATAGTTACTATTATTTAATGTCTTGAGGTGCATTAAGACCTCTAGAGAAGTAAAATTAAATCTTTCTGATTTGATTGGGCTTCCAAAGAGACAATTACTGGTGTTGACAGATACTAAACTGAAATACAGACAAAAAGAATGAATGCATCTGGAAAGTTTTTATCTACTTGATCCAATGCTTTTTGTCTTTTAGACATTATTAAGCATGTCTCAGGAGCTGTCTTGCTGCAACAGAAACTGCTTTTATGGCCTGACCTGAATTTAAAGTCTCCCAGCATTTTCCTAGAAGTCAGAAGAGGACACTGAATTTTGTCTTTCCGTAAGAAATAAAACTGGAGTGAGGTTATAGACAATCCCATGGCACTTTTCAAAACAGTGAGGGTGTACCAATGCTAGCTCAGTGGCTGAATTCCAAGCTAGCTAATTATATTCACTCTCCCAAATGTTTTCTGTGGTTTCAATTAAAGAAGTTATTAATTACTTCCTATCCTGAAAAATGTGAGCAGTGTTGCTGCCCCAGCATATCTTCTGTGCTTTCTCAGTAGTATGTTTATGCATCAAAGTACCTTGGAAGTGCTGAAAGTCACTAGAGAAATGTGCACTATTGCTGGCTTTTATTGTTTTGTCAGCCACAGTACTCTTAGATTGCTTTTACTGTTAGTAATAAGTATATTTTATTTTTATAATGCCCAAGGCATCTAAGAATAAAATATGCAGACATAATTCTAATTAAAAATATATCTTCCTTAAAATAGTAAATATTGAATGATTTCAAGATGTAGTGTGGACCTAATATCAGTGCACAGACTGCTTGTGATGATGATATTAAACTCACTGCATGTGAAGGGACTCTTTGGACTACAAAAACTCCAAACAGATGCTTCTGCAACCATCCAAATGATCCATGTTTCAGTTGCTATAATTCTGCAGTAAGTTTTGGGTAGGCATTACATCAAGTGTTCCTTTCAAATCGTGATAATTTTAACTTTTCCCTGGTCCATTTAAGCAGCTTGCTTTTATTCTCTTCCCTATGCCTTTATGTCACATGTAATAATTCCTGTTACTCCTGGATCTTCCATTTTTAGAATATCACAAATGTTATCCATCTTGGCTGAGGCATACATTAGCCTAAGCATAATCTTTCCTCATAAAGAGATTTTGAGGACCACTAACTCTTTTATTTTTATCTACAGCTCCATTTAGACATCACTGTTTCCTCTGACCTGTGAGATCTCAGTAGCAAAGATATGAGGAAACCAGTGGAATATGCAAGGTTATTGATTTTTGAAACCATTTTTGAAAATAATTCAAGAAACACATTATAAGGCAAAGGTCTGGAACACGAGAGCTGACATGCAACACTCAGTGTCATGGTAAGACAGAAAGCAGAGCCACCTGAAACTCTACTGAGGCAGCAAAACCTGCAGTGGATCATCTGGGACAGGAGTGAGAAATTGGTTCTGTAGAGTTTTAAGTTCCCTGTAGCAAAAGTCATTCTTGGATGACCTGACATCTTTGCTTGTGCCAAGTTTAATGAGTAATCTGCTCAGACCACACGGGTCTGATGTCCTTCCTGCCCTTCATTCAAAGCACACAGTAAGTATCATCTGCCTGGCTTGCCCCTCCTTTACCATAGTAAATCTTGGGGGTTTAGACAGACACCCACACTTACACAACCCCCAACACATACTCTTTAACTTACGTGCTGCATTCAGATCTAAGATAAGGCTTCAGATTCCAGTTATGAGAAAATTCAAAATGAAGATGTGTCATCATAAATATTTCACAAAACTAAAGTAACATCTAGTGGCAGACCAGCTATGCAGTATATTTCCCTCAGGACATTTCTTTTGTGAGCTGTACATTTAGGCCTTCGATTTCAATTCTTCTAAATAGAATGCACAAAATCAATTTCTATAGAAAGAATAAATGCAGTGATGTTTTAAATTAATTGCATCACAAAAAGATTCAACGTAGATGTAATAGGCTTTGTGTTGTGTGAAACAATTAAATGCTTTCTGAATTACACCTGCATAAAAATATCTATTAATTATGTGCCTGATAAATGACAATAGAACTGTTCTACAAAATTAGTTCTTATTTAGCTTAGATGCAATAATTGAAGAAAATATTTAATGTTTTTCCTTTGAGGAGTTTGGGGGCCAAAAGGTTCACTGATATGGAAGGCTGTGAGTCCAGTCTTGTTCCAAATTCATTTTAGTCTTTTCTCTGGGAATATAATCAAACATTAGAGTAGTATAAAAGTGATAATAGTGAATAGATTTTTCTCATATAAACATTAAATAATTAATGTGCAGGTTATACATTAATATAACTGCTGTCTACAACATTTTCAAATCTTTGTGATGCTGCTGTTTAATAATGCAAAGGCATGCTAACAGCATGGTTCTACAGTAGACATTGTGAGTACATAAGACATATGATGACACAAGCATCTATGTCACATGTGTACCTGTCATAACTGTGGAATAACTTTCTCAAATTGTCCTTGTGGATAGCAAAACTTTTTTTTGAAGACAGATATGATTTTTTGATAAACTGAATGTATGTTTTTAGGTTGCTGCCATAGTAAACCAGCCCATGTCAATGATTCATGACTTTCAGATACATAGAGCTGCTGTCAGAAATGGCAGGGCTGGCTGGAACTGGATGATTGTAAAAGTTCCTTCTGAACCAGATTCTTTCTATCTTTTATGTCACCTACCACGTGTGTCTGTGTGCATTTCCCTGTGCAAGTGCAGGAAGAGTATTGGATCTATTTTAGAACATTTGAAGTATTTCAGTTAACAATTTTGACATAATTTCAAGGTTGCTGTAATTTTTGCTGTTATTACCTAAGAAATCTTTGGAAATATTTCCAGATGGATGGATTACTCTTCTGTCAATGACTGACTGTCAAATGGGAAGTATAATTTCTCCATAAAGTCTCCAGTTTTGCGACACAGAGAAGCTCTAAGAAAAAAATGGGGTTTGAGACAAGCAAGAAGCCATGGAGAATCAAGTTGCAAAATTCTTCACACTTCTCCATTGTGAAAACCAGTAATTTTTGAAAGAGCACAACTGACTCTGCTCATGCAGAAGGCAAAAGGCTCAAATTTTTTCACATGCTGAGTGTTCAGGAAATGACACGATTTCTTAAAGAGACAGCTTGAAGTATAAGTAAACAGTCCATAAAGTGTTAGAAAATGCTGCTTCACTTCTGGAGTGCTGAAACATTCTCAACATGTTGCTTGGAGAATTTCAGCCAAGATGCTTTCTAAACTTGACCAAGTTATTAAATTTTGAGCTGTCCAGTTACTGGGACTTTGAAGGTAATGATTTATAATGTGAAGTATCTGAACTGCTGGCCTACCTATCACACACCAATATTTGCAGAGTGAAAAATAATCTCTTTACAGTCTAGAGGAATCCACCAACTTTATGTCCTGTATATAAATAGTATCTTCTTTCTCTGGCATATGAATAAGAAAAGATATATATAGCTGTTTAGGAAACCAGTTGAGAGATGAAGAAGCAAATTGTGTTGAGAAGTTCTGAACATATCCTAAAGAAATCTTAGATGCCAAGAGGCAGGGTGGTCAGCACATTTCTGTGTGGTTTCCTGTGAGTCATGCAAACACCATTGTGGGTAATTTACATCACGAGAAAAATATAAAGAACATCCCCTGCTTTGTGACCTGGAGAATTGGATGTGACAGAGCCATTACTGTGCTCTGCTGACAGAAATGATACACGGAATTTGAGAATGAAGCCTCCCATAACTTAACCTCTCTCTTTTAACACACAAGATTTAGACTGAAAATTATCTTTTTTTTTTCTGCAACAACCTTACTTTGACCTTGACATCCTAGTCCTCTTTTCTTCCACATGCTTTAACTTTTTGCTGTGGTCCATGTGTAGGAAGCCTTACAGAGTGTCCTGGGTGAGATTGTTATATTGTGCTCCAAATCACTTAAGAAATGTGGACTATTGCCAAAGCAATAACCCAAAAACAATGCTGGACCATATTGAAACTGCTTCAGTCTGCAAAGCTTGATTAAAGGAGACAGGGCAAAGGTCCCTAAGCGTGCTGTTCCAAATAGTTTTCACCATGATTTGTTGAACTTAGGCTGTCCCTAAAAAGAAAATTCTCATCAGATTCAAAACAAGCCTCATTAACCGTGAGTTTATAAGGTCTGAGGCAGATTAGCTTTTGGGTTGTTTTAAATAGTGCTGGGAGCACTATTTTTAACTGGGAGCCTGCAATTTAAATCTCTTAGTTCAACCTCTGGAAAACCATTCTCGATGCACACACTACTCTATATTTGAGAAACCAGGTTTACAGAGAGGAGGTGCACATGAAATTCTGTGCTAACCTTGTGAAAACCTCTTTACCAAACTAGCATGTTTTGCCCTCACCTTTTATTCCAGAGGACACCATGGTAACACCAAGGTAGCTATGCTTTTTCTTAGAGAAGCACAAGTTACATATTTTATTTGTATATAGCATTAAATAGACTGTACCACTTCTGTGAGCAATCCAAAGTGTGTATGTTTGAATAGTCGAAATTGTAATATTTTAATAATATTTCTATGAATCTAAGAATTTGCAGGAATATTACAATTTAGTCAGGAGGTTTCAGTGTAACTGGAGTCCCATTCCTTTAAGAACTAGGATATAAACATAGGAAGAGATAGTCCAGGTAAATTCTATGAGTAATTGAGAATTAGAAGAGGAAACTCTTTAACAAACATACAAATGAGCAACTTCAGCAGAATAATGCTTTCAAAAGTTTTAGAAATAGGTCAGCTCAACCTGAGCAATTATCCTGCACTGACTAAAGCCACCAGAGCAGCTGCTGAGGCCAAGAACACAAACCTGTAAGATATATCCTGCCTATTCCCTTTTATTCAGTCACTGCACTAATTGACCTGGTTCTTTTCTGAACCTGACAATAGTCTCTGCCTCCACAAGCTTCTATGCTGCAAAATTCCATCCCCCCATTAGCCACCATGAAAAAGGGCAGTGATTAGAGATGGATGCATGGATGGAAGACAAAAGGTAGATATACACTTTCTACCTGTTACTACATTTTTTACCTATTGCAAATAAATCTTCATCAGGTGTCTTTTAGTTGTAGGATGGTGGTACTTGGTCTATCCATTCTGTATTCAACACAGCAACCCTTCGTGACTGCAAACTCAATCATATCCTTCCTTGCCCTTCTAGTCTCCAGACTTTTGAAGGATCCCAGGATTTTTAGGCTCTCTTTGTAAGGCAGCTGCTTAGTTCTCTGATTATTTTCATTTCCTTTATCTGTAGTCTCAGATCCCACTAGAATTGAATGCAGCACTAATAGAGTGGCCACGTTAAGAATTTATA